>CM040184.1:18944963-18989963 GCA_022606455.1 Callitettix versicolor | reverse complement strand
ACACACACACACACACACACACACACACACACACACACACACACACACACACACACACACACACACACACACACTTTAATCAACCTCTAACCAAAACAATGAGGAAGAGTCAATTTGGGATAGTAAAATAATTATTTATAGATATATGAACTATAATAAATATAGTTAAAAGACAAAGAACTATAAATAACAAATAAATAATAACTACTAAGTGGGAATATTTAATCCATCAAAATCTTACCAATTTTAATATTCTTTCAATTGGTTTCCATTTCTCTTTGATTGTAATCGGATTACTGTCCTCTTTAACTATTATGACACTTTGTTAATATATATTATAATTAATATATGACATCACTACTCATAATAATAACTGACTAGGTTGAAATTATTTACATGGCTTCAAGAGTAAAGAGCCGCCTCGGTGGCCTAGTGGATAGCGTACTAGGCTTTCACCCCGAGGACCCGGGTTCGATTCCCGGCAAGGGCTTGGCATTTTCATACGCTATAAATCATCCCATCGTCTGCATTAGCCCATGTGTGCACAATAGTCGGACGTTAAACACAAAAAAAAAAAAAAAAAAAAAAATTCAAGAGTAAAGATATTAAGCGTGTAGCTAGTAGTGAGCTTTTATCTTTACCTATTATTCTGTTTATAAATCTATGAATTTTATGAAGAAATACTATGGACTGTATTAATTCCAACTTATCTGAAGTGCATAATCAAAAGATAATAATGTTTTTAAAAATTCTACTATTTAAAAAAATAATTTAGATTTAGGCTAAATATGTATGAGGGTTTAAACTTTTGTGAGTAATTAACACATTTCCCTTGTATACAAAACAGTAAGGCCGGGTAGCCACAATATGTAGAGCTGAACTGAGCGAAATGGAGCATAATGAAAATGAATAGAAACCGAAATCAGAGTTCGATCAATTTAAGAAACACATTTTTATCTTTTAAACCTAATAGTTCGGCTTACTGTAGCAGATTTTAGGATATTATGTTTGAAAACCATAATCTAGGCAATGGTAACCTAGATAATGAAAAATAATAAGTCCAGAGACATGGTTCACGTAGTGGGGGAAAACAAAAACAGCTTCAAATCTGAACTTAAGACAGTCTAGTCTATGTGAAGCAGAACTCAACAACAATGCTTGACTCCACTCGGCTCTGTTACACTTTCAGTAGCTGCACTTACATTAAAAATAATAGGTTTAGGTTTGAATATGTAGCCCGCTCCACTGAGTAAAACTCCATTCTGAATCTAATGACCACCCAGCCTAACCATATAATTACAAGAAAACACCCAACAACCGGGTTAGTTAGTTAACCAGCCAACAACCGTGTCAGTTACATTACTGAGGACTTTCTTTAAAAAAATAAGGGGTGTTTCATCGTTTTAGCAATCAAAAACACTAACATACTTTTGGTGATAGCAATTTTGATGTTTATGGGTCACTTTTATTTTTATTTTTATTATACTTCCTGTTCTTTCTGCGCTTTTATATTTTGGATTATTGCTTTCGGACATGTAATAAAGCGTTTTAGTAAAAAAAAAAAAAAAAACTGCCAAAAAATCGAAAACAACCTACAATGCATATTTACATTAAACATTTTTTACAAAAAAAAGTTTATATTACACCCAACAACCAAGCTGTTACGTACTTAAGTTCTTTTTTAAAAAACTTCATATTTTTTCAGTTTTAATACATTTAATTAATCATTTTCACAGTGGAAAAATTGTTACATACTTCGGTATGCTACTCATTTGAAGGCTATGTGTCATTTATTTTCGTTTTTTTCCAACCCAGTTATTTTGCGCTTTTTCATTTTGGTTTATTATTATTGGGAAATTAATAGGTTTTAGTGCAAAATTGACCAAAAAATACCATGAAGTCCAAAAGTGCAGTTTTACCTTAATCAAAATTTAGGCTATATCAAGATACTTACATAAATAAACAATAAACAACTTCTTGTTTGTTTCCATTGTAATTACTGAATCTTGAATCCTTTTTCGAATTAGTTTTTTGCAGATATGTCATGCAACACACTAACATATGTCAATATCCTTTCTGAAAATTAAAATTACAGTAACCTGCATATATTAAAATCTACGACAACACTACCTATTCTTTTATTTCCAATTTCGATGTAACTCTAACCTCTAGACAAAAATAATATACAAGTGTTCAAAACTTCAGCTTCCTTTTACTTAAGCTTAGACTTCTTATAAATTTTATAGTTTAACTTTTGCCAATATCCAATAAATTCCATTCGTACTACACTCATTCATACAAAAAAGTAGTACAGTACCAACATTAATAACAAAACAAATAACGAAATGAAAACTGTAAAGTATAACCTAAACCTAGACCTTAAAACCCTAGACCTAGACCGTGAAACTTTGGTCTCTCACATACACATGAAACAATAATGATGAAGTCACACTTGAGACTGAACACTGAATCTGTGAGTCAGATCAGACGATCAGACTACAGTACAGAGTGGGAGAGTGCAGACAGAAAAGAGACGAGTGACAGATCCCCCCCCCCTTCGTTTTCACTCACAACATTAATTTTCTTTTTTAGCCATTAGCAGTACTAAAAACCATTCAATTATCACACTTCCAAATTTCTAGTAGGCCTTACAGAGTACAAAACTTTGTATATTCTGGTCTAATAACTAGTTAAATCATACCACAGATGACAGCGTCACAGTCACAGTCAAGAATAGCCTATGTACATATAGAGTTGTAGGTATTTTAGTGGGTGTGGAACCAGTTCCTTTTCTTAGAATGCCTAAGCAAATAAACAGTTCCTGAATGACTTCATACCACAACATACTTATTATAATTAAATGTCATCAGCTCGAGGTAATATAGCAAGATACAACACATGAAATAACAAGTACAAACCAACAATGTTAAAAATGAATATTTTTGTATTGGTTTCATAATGCCTACAAATACACTAATAGAAATATTTATTGCGATTAGAAATTCGTCACTGGAAAATTAAATATTTGTATAACATTTTGATTGAGGATTTCAATTTAACAATGCAATCAGAAACATTGAAATAGAGTCGTAAAATAATTAGTATAGCATATGTTGTTTTTACGTCCAACAGATGACGCTGTTTTTTTTAAAAACTCATATTTTTACTTGTCATAGAGTGTGACATCTATACGTATTATTGTAGGTATATAAAAACATGCTCTTATTCGAATGCAACGTTGTGTCAACATTTCAAAAGCAATCGGTGAAGAATTTCGGAGATTTAAATTTTTTAACAAACGTTTTATTTTTTTATTTATTTATTTTAAGGCGAAAAGCACATTGAGGCTATTGTCGCCTCTAGGTGCAGCTACTCTGCAAAACGATCATTTAAATATATACAACAAAAACAACAACAATTTAATAGTAATAGGGTAATAATAATAATAAACAATTATTCGTATACACTACAATTTTAATTATCTTAGAAACATGAGATAAAATGATGACGTTAAGTTAAATTAATCGATGATTCGATTCGAGGTCACGCGTTTTGCGTCATTACAAAATTACAGTTATGTTTATGTTAGTATGTGTTGTACTTTCGCTAGAACAGGTTACGTCATTGTTTCATACGTTATTCTCTATGATGCACTGACGTACCCAAAATCGAAATTAGTTTGAACAGTGTTAGTACGTATTTATATTAAATCTTTTCTTATTTTTTCATTATTTTAGTAAGCATCAGTAATTTACAATAAGTGAGGTAAAAAACTGCTTTTTTAATGCTTTATGATTAAAGATGTAATCTGGAGACTATAATATTTAATTATGCATCAATTATAAATAAAATAATGTTGAATCATTCCAAATAACTTATTGTATTATTTTTATGACGCTAGTTCATAACTCAAACTTGTATATATTGAATCGTTATGTTGTGTGTAGCCTAGTACCATTAAATATAAACGGACTAGAAGTACAGCCATCATTATAAAACGCGTGCTCGATATTAGAGGCTAAAGTCCAAGTAATCGAACTATTTGTCGCTACGAACGCTGCAAGCTGCAAGGCCAGGAGGGAAGATGTTTTGAGAAAATAGACAGTACTATTAGCTATTTAACTGTAGATGAACACGCAGCTGCAAGATGCTACTACCGGCAGCGAGTGCTCACAGCTCTCATAGAGGTTATAAATCATGTTTATATTCAACGGTAGAACGGAAGTAACGTATTATAATCTTAGAAAAATTGCTAAAAGCAAGGCCGTTCCAAGCTTTATTTTTTTAAATATCAATTGTTTTTGTTATACCCGTTTCTGTTCATCTCTACTCTTCTGGAAACATGAAAAGTCTTTTGTATCTATAATTTTTAAGGATTTGAAGCATTAACAGTTTTAAATAAAACATGACATTTGTTGAAAGTGTCAAAAAACATCTTTCTATAAGGCAAAAAAATGTAAAAAAATTGTGTTCGAACAAACAGAAGTACGTAGTCGAATATTGATAATCATTCCCAGTCGGATGCAACTTTATAGAGAAAAATGAAACTATGTTTTCATACTGTTTTGTATACTGAAAATTATTCTGATGTTAACAATTTGCAATTTGTAAGTTTATGAAAAATTAACAATTTATATCACGCAATTAGTTATAAACTTATATGGTAGAACCTTTTAAAGTGCAACATAAATAATAAATTTTAAATTATATGAAATAAGTTATTACTGGACTTTCATAAGTATACAAATGGGAAAACAAGATAAGAACTAAGTGTTCAGAGGTTTAAAATAAAAATTGTTTTATTTACATTGCAGTGGATAAAGTTTTATTATTTAAACTGTAGTAGTTTAAAATAAATACAATATACTGTGTTTAGCAACAACTGCAGCGAAAAAAATTTTTACACTCACTATGAGTCTAAAGATCGTCAAAGGTCTAAAACATTAAGTTGCAAATCTATTTGTTCTGTATAATCTGTGATCATTCCCTTTCTCCCACACAGGAAGAAAAAAATGAAATTTATATAAATTAAAAAATAATTTAATGTTTTGACAATATATGAAAATATATTTTAATATTGAAAATTGATTGTACTTTCGTATGTAACAACATTAGTTTTTTTTGTCAGAATTTTATTTGTTCCTTGTGTTCTATAGCAATAAAGCAGTGCCGTTTTTCCTCTACCCTGATTATTTGTCCAGTTTTGTGTTCCAAACATAGGAAGAGTTTTACTTCTATGAATGAATTGTATGTAATACCTTCTAGTGATATGAAAAACAGAAATGTGTATACTGGTACATATTTTGCAATATTTCGTGTAATTAGGTAAATTACAAAAAATTATCAGTGAAATGTTTCTTTTCATTCTAACTTTTTTATAGGATATTCCGATTTGACTTTTTTATCTTCTTCTTAGAAATACTGTATGGTTTACTAATACTTTTTTTACAAATTTCGGCTTCTATACAGAAACTTAATAATGAATAATTATTGTACTGTACAGTACTTTATATTTTAAACTTTTGTGATTATATATTTGTTTGTTGGCTACACTGATTCCGGAATCCAAACCATTATTATTATTATTACTATTCCGCAGCCTAAGCCTCATGCTGTATAAGCTAACATACAATACATATGCTGTGGTGTACAGTCATATGACTTTGAATTGTTATATTGTTCGTTGTTGATAATATATTTACAGTGGTGTTTAGCATAGGAAAATGAGAGCAAGTGTTTTTTTTTATAAGTATTATTAGTAATTGTAATTAAAAAGTCTTATTAGTTTTTTTTTTTAATGGGGGAATTAAAAATGTGTGTACTGTAGTAGATAAGTATATATAATAGGTGCTGTTTAAAGACAATTGCAAATACAAAATGAATTGTTTTTTTGTGTAAATGATAATCATCAGCTCTGTTCCTTATTATAGACATAGTATACAACTGATAGCGGTATTAATAGGGGTTGTTGATGATGGTTAGTATAATTAAAAAAACAAAAATTCTTGAAGTTCTATATATTAAAGGAAATACATCTTAAGATATTTTAAAAATATCATTAGTAGTAGGAATAAAATTCATTCCTGTAGTAGTAGACTAATTCATTAGACTGCTAAAGTTCATGATACAATGTTTGTTTTTCATAAGTATGAAGCAGGCCTTGTGTATGTTATTTAAAAAATGAGTTGTCTGTTAACTAGACAATGTAATAAGAAACATAAGGACTTAATGGTTAACCCTTAATAGTGTCTATTATATAACCTACTTTACATGAATTTAGGTCCAGTAGTATTAAACTAACAAGCCCAGGAATATACTTATGCCCTTAAAATTTGTGAAGGGGTATTTCTGAATTTTCAGTAGTTTTACTAAAGCGATGATTTAAAAAAATTTTTTTGTTTTTTTTTCCATTATATACTTTATTATTGAATTAAGAGATATCCAACCACAGAAGATTAAATTTTTTAAGAAAAGTTAAAAAGTTTAAGCCATTTTTAATGGGAACTATATTTTGACATCTTTGTTGATTACTTTAGGTATGCTAGATATAGGACACCAAGGTCACCCACTGAAGTAGGCATTCATGCACATTAAGAAATATTAACATTTCATTGCAATTGGTGTGCTTATGTATGTCACAAGCAAAAGGCTGTTATCACAAAACCATGTTAGGTTTTTCACACATAGCCATATTAGTTTGGTTCTTAATTCTTTTCTTTTCTTTTTTTTAAAGTTACTGTTGCTCTTATTATTAATATTATGCAAAAACTATCAATTAAATGGATAAGCATTTAATTGATAGTTTTTGTGAAGAAAAACTTGTTACCTATTTGCATGCAGTAAACTTTGAGGTTATGTTTGGTACTAACTTCACCTTTTTTCTGCACTTTTGTATTTTAAATTATTAAGCATATAATAAAGCATTTTAGCATGATAGTTATGAAAATTTACAAAGTAGTGAAAGTAAGTACGATTTATCAAAAAACTACTTTATGGAATACTTAGCCAGATTACAATTTAAAATAAAATTACAACTAAGCTAAGAATTTACCATTTATTTATAGCAGAAGATGCTTTATATATGCTGTAACAGTCATTAAGAAGATTAGTAACATTTACACAATACTAGTTATATACAAAACCGTGTTAGGTTTTTCACCCAACAACCTTGTTAGTTAGGTTCTTAAACTTTTTTTATTTTTAAATGTTTCAGTTTTTATCGGAATTAATAACATTCATTAAAGTAATTGTAATGAAAATCTTGTAATGAAAAACATGTTACTTACTTTTGTACGCTAGTTATTTTGAGATTATGTTTATCACTTTTATTTTTAATTTTTTCTAACGTTTCATTTTATATTTTGGATTATCAATATTCGGTATATAATTGCCTATTATTGCCTCCCAAAACTAAGTGTGAGAGTAAAGTGTTAAAGTCATAAGTGTAGTGTTGTAAGTGTATAAGTGTGTGTGTTAGACTCGGGTACTGTGAGGAATGTCTAAATCCTCTCAATAGGTGTAGCTAGTCTGCACCCCCTTTCGGGGTTGTTGAATTTTTAAACATAGTTATTGATTACATATAAAGAATTATTGATTACTCTAAAGAAATGTTTGACATATTTTGGTAAATGGAATCATTGTTAGGCCTATTTGTTTATAAATCTTATAGTCCAAAGTGTAGATATAATGGAATAGTGTTGAAAAGCATGACCAGTGATATGTTTCTGATAGTTTTCTAAAAGTAGGCTACACGTTTTTCTAAAACTGTTGGAGGGTTATTAGTTTAGATTAGGATGACCATTGAAAATAGACCTATATTACCATTAATTATGTCTTAAAATACATGTTTTTGTAATATTAATAAAAATTGATTTTGGTGTTTTTAAAAACTAATAAAGTGCTGATTTTTTTAAAAATTGGTAATCTTATGCTTTATGCAAATAAAAAATCCTTGGTTTGCATCATCGTAAGTAGAATACATTATATGGGCCACACACATGCCCCCCACCACCACTCACCGACTGGAATGTGTCATCTGAGCAAGCTCAGTCGTAGTGTTTAGCAGACAACAGTTTGTAATGTTAGTCTTAGTAACTGTATTACAGTAAGTACAATAATAATTCCTTTTGTCTAACATTAATAATGTTATTAATTACTTTACTTACTGAATTCGCTCATTGTCAAAAAGGAAACTTTTTATTTTATACAATATTACATAAAGTAAGTTCAAGTTATTAAAGTAAGTTATAGGTCCATAGCTTGAAAAATTCCAGGGTTATTTTTTGTTTCAAAGTTAAAAGCACATCACACTATGAATTATGTATCTAAGGATGTTCCTTGACAATTATTTGGTTGACTGTGAAAACACATCTGGAATAAAAAATTAACAATAAATTAAATAGCACAGACATATTATGTATACAGTAAAATAAAACATACATATTTCTTGGAATTTATGCTTCTCTCACACACACACACACACCCACATCATACACACCACACACATGCACGCACGCATGCTCACGCGTGCACGCACACACACACACACACACACACACACACACATTATTCATATATAGATAACAAACTATTTTTGATACCTAGTAGAAATTATTATAGCTTGCTGAGTTTTTTACTTTTCTTCCTTCCGGCATCAGTGGATTTATTTATGTAACTTCTTTTTACAAACATCTTTTTATTTAAAGATTTCATCCTTATAAATGTACTGGTACAGACGTAACAGGATATGGCAAAATCATCTACTGAAGAATAGTTATTTAGTTAGTCAGATTTTTCATCACATCTTTTTCTTTATTTAGTCAATTCTCATCATGATAGTTCAAAAAGTCCCTTTCAATTTTTATCACGACTTTCAACCATTCTTCAGTAGGATTCATAAGGTAGCCTTCTGGAAAAGTTGACAGCCAGTCCCTTTGATTATTATAGCACTCGTTTGTTGGATGACCATATACAAAAGTAGATGAGTTTTTTTTCTTGAATATACACTATATAGCCAGCCAACATCTTTAGTAGATCAGAGATCTCCTGCAGATCAAACCACATCATCTTCACTAGCTTGCAAGTCATTTAATTCCAGCTGTTCAAGCTCCTCCTCTTTGTCGGAAACCGCATCTATTGTGTCCACTTTGCTGGTGTTACATTTGATGATTCCTCGTTTTCTTTTACAGCATTTTGAATAAGGTTGACACTGAGAGTTACTGATCCATCATCATCATCAGAAACAGTTTGCTGTTGTAATTGTAGAGGCTGAGCAGAAGTGACTTTATCCTTTTGCTTACAGCTGTGGGCACAGAGTGGTCGTAGAACTTTCCGAAACCCCTAATCATTTGGAAGTAGGATTCCAAGACATCTTGGTTATACCTTGAAGTCATTAAATATGTGTATCTTTCCTTTTGTAGATCTGTGGACAATCCTTTGGTGCTGATTATCGAAATTAGAAACACCTTTTGAAATGGAAGCAGATCCTTTCTTCCTAACACTCATTGATGAGCAGAGGTCATATAGTTTTATAAAGGCACTGTTTTACTCATCTAGGTGCATCTCATAAGCACTTTTAAGCATATTAGGATGGCTAGGAATGCGGGAATTTAGTATGTCAAACCCGTCATTTACAGTTTTTAAAAAACATTTGACATGTTCCTGGTCGTACAGGTACCCAACAACCAATGCCATATTGCCTGATAGTAGTTCTGTTGCCTTTCGAACGTTCTGGCGCTCTGTTCCTTGGACAATAAAGTGATTTTGGAGTAACGTATGTGCAAATTTTAAGTCATTATTCTGTGCAGAAACTATTTTCTCCAAAATACCCTTTTTCACAAGTTTACCATCACTTAATTTATATCCATCATCCAACAGATGGTTTCTCATCAACTTCAACATGTGTGGAACATCACAGAATCCCCAAATGCGACTCTTAGCATCAGTAGGGTTAGAAATATTTGTGTGGTTTATTCTGAGTCCAAGCTCCAAAAGAAGTTTTTGGATTAATGGACCCATGTCACTAACGAATCCACAAACTCTGAAGCCTGTTTCCTCTACTTTGGTAACTACATCATTAAATAAAGCTTTATCCATAGATCAGTCAAAATCGTAAAATACAGGCTGCTTCCATTTACCCATTAGACAACTTGCTAAAACAATGGGAAGTTAGAAAAAATGGAAAATTAAAGGGCAAACATAACCTCAAAATGGCAGAAATAGGTTACTTGTTTTTTCATTACAAAAAACGATTAAGTAAATGTTTTTTTTAAAAAAAAGGACATACAAAAATTTAACATGGTTGTTGGGTGATAAACCTTGCTGACAAGGTTGTGCGTGTATGTATATATATATATATATATATATATATATATATATATATATGTGTGTGTGTGTGTATGTATGTATGTGTGTATGTGTGTGTAGTTATATTACATCT
Source organism: Callitettix versicolor (assembly GCA_022606455.1). Taxonomy (NCBI): domain Eukaryota; kingdom Metazoa; phylum Arthropoda; class Insecta; order Hemiptera; family Cercopidae; genus Callitettix; species Callitettix versicolor. Next base: position 18,979,525 of record CM040184.1, on the reverse strand, counting down.
ACTATGTTATTAATAATGAAAACAATATAAACTTTATTAACATTAGTACTGTAATATGAGGGCCCAAAGAGTAGAAATACCACTTTAATTGGAAAATTCAATATTTAAAAAAATCCCTACAGCATTAAATTTGAGAACCCCAAAACTGTTTCATAGATTTATTCAGGAAAATGTTAAGGTCTCAAAAAAACAACAACTTTATGTTCATTCTTACCCTCACCAGGTGCACATTTTAGGGGGTTGTTACATGCATTATCTCTGTGCTCAGTAGTCACCAATTTCCAGCACAGGTTCCTATGATCTTGTCCTTTAACAGATATTTTATATGTGGCCAGACACCTGTGAGAGTTTACCTGTAAAAAGTTGCCTTCATACTTCTTTTGAATTCTGCAGTTAACCAACCGTTATTTGCATTTTGGAATAACTTTTAAATAGTCTGCAATTATGTTCTGTCACTATTACTTCATTCTTAATGTCTTAGAGATTTCCTCATATATTTAATCTATTGTAACTTATTCATCAAAATCATCTTCTACCATAAGTTTCTGTGACATGGTCTTTATCTCTGCATTTGTGACAATGATTTGATTCTCTTCTTCTTCATCCGGATCACCCACTTTGGGGTACGCCAAATCAATTACTTTAATGTGCATTAGCTGCCTTCTGCTGTATCCAATACTGCTTCATTCTATCCGAGGCTGCCTTCCTTCTTTCATCCGAGACTGCCCCGCCCCTTTTAGATGTTGGTTTTTCTTGGAACCTTAGTTTTTCATTATGTAAAAGTTTTCGCAGTTTAAGTACATTGTCAATTATCTCATCTGATACCGCCAGCTCAGTTAAGTCCTCCTGGACCCGCCTGAACCAATTACTCTGAACCAATTACTGGACCCGCCCGTTTTCCGATCTCTGAAGAAAGCAAAGATCCGCCTAGTAAGTCTACTGCTGTTCATCCTACTAATATGGCCATAAAAACTAAGTTGATTCTCTTCATTAAAGTTGTAAAATTATTATTCCACTTCCTACAGTATTGTATCCATATATTTTTGTCTTTGTTCATTGGTGGTATGGTTTGTCTTTCCTTAGTTTTCAGTTTGATTATGTCTTTTACAGTCTTTTTGTACTTTGTGTAATAGGACTGCTATTTTATTATTTTAAAATTGAAAATTTGTATATATGGAACAATATGTGATGTTTCAAGAGTGTAAATCAACTATTTATAGATAAGTGGCAAACATAAAACGTAAAAAGTAGGACATACATCGAAATGCCTAGATCTATGTTAAATTACTAAAACTGAAAACAGGAATATTCGAGACTGATACCCTGAGAGCGGTGAAAACATAAAAAGTAAAACTTAACATCTGGTCAACAAAACCATTCATTAGGTACAAAAGTGAAAAAAGTTTACATAAGTAGCAGATATACCAAAAAGGGTGCTTGTGAGTCAGAAATAAACTACTGACTGACTGCATGACCATCAACGTATTGGGTGGTCTAACTGATTAAGTTAAACAAACAACTTAGATTCATAGTGACACCCACATTGTTAGTTATTAAAACTTCAGGTTCTCTTTATTCTTTTTTTCTTATATATTTTATATTCTTTTTTTCTTATTATATTTTTTTCTTATTTTACTTCATTCTTATTTTTCTCTTCATTGTTCTGTGATCCATCTCTCTTTAACTGAGTATGGGTTTTATGTTTTAGCTATTCTGGTGTTATCATTGTTTTGTTTTTTTTTTAATTAAGTTTACCATATGTTAACAAAAAATACAGTACTGATGTATTTTATAAATTTATTGGAGGTATGTTACTATTATTTTAGTCTTTTGAACAAGATGAAGATGATCAGTTTGATGTTGGATCGTTTCCAAAAGATTTTGGTTATGGAGCTTTTGACGCAGATGGTGACGGGCCAGGTGGCCCACTGTCAGGTGATCAGAAACCTAGGATATTGCTGATGGGTTTACGAAGGTAAAGTTTCTAAGCTTTTCTTTGTTAATTAAATATTTTGTAGGAAAATTCTAATATTCTAGGTGTATAATTTCTTCTTTTTTTATTGAAAATAATAGATTTACACAATTTTCATATATGATCTTTCAGTACTTATTGCAAGTACGGGTATAGCTCTTAACAATTATTATCTACTGATGAAGTTTTGAAGGACTTATTACTTAATAAATGTTTCTGCATTCCTATTTGATATGTTCATTCAACTTGACAAGTTTGTTGATTAATTCCAAGTTCAAAATCATCTTTTGACGATGTTTACACAATCATATTCTATTGGGTTCAGCCTGACCTTAAGGATTAATTTACTCTTATTGTATGATCCTACACGTCTAGGCCATTAATGCATAAATTGAAATACACACTCTTGGAGACATTTTTACATATATCTTTGGATTTTAGAGCTCCTCAACCAAGTAATGTCACTGACGTTTGACTGCATTTGATACCCTTTGTAAACAAAAGAGAATTTTCTAATAAATGCAAGACATAAGCGTATTAACGAATCTTCGTCTAATGCCATCTTGTTCATTGACATCCATTAAGTATTGAATTATAAACTAAGTTGGGTTTTTATTACGAGTAGCTTACTTGTTTCCAAAAGTCTAATTTACATGTCCTTACCTACATCTAAAAATGTTGAACCTAACTTCGTAATTTTTTGATATGTAAATTTTTTCATAATAATAATGTCATTTCATTATAATGGTGGCAGATAGACTTTAATTTGATATGAGTCGTAATTGTATTATTATTTAGAGGTGTCGCAGTCAGAGTCGTAATATCGTTCCATTAAAGCTTTTAGTTTTAAATTGACAAAAATATTATTTAAAAGTTTAATCTAATTCAAAATACAATATACCCTCGGTTAAAGGATACCCGCTTATTGGAAGTAAAATCTGTATTCGCAGCAGCTTCGGAAGCCGAAAAGTTCTTAACACAAAAATTACAGTGTTCAGTACACAAAATTCAAACAGTGCTTTTGTAAAGAAAATATTAAAATAAAATTATATAATGAAATAAAATTAATTTGTGGAATATAACTTGTTTAGAGGAGGCTGTTTTTAAAAAAAACTGCTGTTTTAAAAAAACCGCAGATTTAGCTTTTCTGTGATAGATAACTTTTTTCTTTGTAATATACTGTACTATAAAATAAATTTGGTAACTGTTTTTTACAATTATGTTACTCTGCTACAATTCTGAAAAAGAAGAAGAGAATGAGAAAGGGAGGTGGTTTTGTTTGTTTAGAAATGAGTGTTCAAGGTAGTTCTTTTTTCTGCCATATTTTCAGTAGTCAGGAAAAATGTTCACTTGCTTAGAATTGCCAGTTTAAATATGTAACACTTTAAAACTCAAAATCTGATTTATATAATAAAAATCTGATTATTTGTTATACACGTGCTAATCATAATTATATAAACAATGCTCTTTAATTGGATGACTTGTAAAGTAAATATAATATTCATATTAAACATAACATTCCATGTTAACAAGTTCTGGGAAATGCACACTGGCAAATTTTCAGTCTTACGTACTATTCTGACAAGCTGCACATTTTCTTTTGATGTTTTAAAACTGTACACTAAATTGTAATTAATAAAATTGTTAATTATTTTATTACCTAAATAATAAAATAAGAGTTTTCCATAAAATTATTTCTGCTCTTAATGAACTTGTCAATGTGTTGTGATAAATTAATCACTGTAGGTCCAGATCTGCATGTAATAAATACTCTTGACTGATTGTAGATGTATCAAAAGCTGATAACAAATAACTGATAACTCTGTTCTTTCAAAAGCAAATAAGCAAGTCTAAACCATCAATACTCTGTATCTTAATTTATTGTTCACCTTTTGTTAAGAAAGGGTTTTTAGAAGACATAAATGTCATGTTAAAAGTAAAATGTACAGTATGATACTCCTTTTACACACAGTATTCTGGAACATTTATAAAATATGTTATAACCTCAAATTTATGTATGTTTATGTATTGAACTGGTTAGCAGATTTATTTATGAAATTATTTACAGTACCAGAATTCGTTAACCACTAGTTACTCTACCAAATTATGTAATTATATAATTTGGTGTTGATTATTTAATACAGTATATAATGTGTAAAATCATGTGACCTGTAATATTATAATTATGTCTTGATTAAAATTAATATTACAATAACACCTCAATATGCATAACCTTTTTTACCTAAATAGTCATATATGAACACACATTTATGTAAAGTAGATCCCTAAATATAAAAAAATGATTATCATAATTACACTTCAGAGGTTAGGACTATTTCATTGTTTACTGATTCCATTTTACATGTGTTTGAAACAAAGCTTTTTCTCATTTTTTCTGCATTCTACCCTTTTTTTTTTTTTTTTTTTTTTTTTTTTTTTTTTTTTTTGGGAGAACCTTGATTATTGGAAATTCTCCATATCAAAAAAGGAGTCCCCATCCATATAGATAATCGAGAAACTATTGTATCTTTTAAAATTGACTCCTTTAAATAAATTATAAATAATTTAGTATATTTTTCTTTATCGTCATTATGGTTATCAGTGAGGTTTTGTCAGATGCAAAAAGTTTTTTTTAATTAACAAGTAATTAGTTAATTAACAAAATTTGATACTCCATGAATAGCAAACATCACCTTAAACAAAATCTTTATAAAATGTATGGATTTTTAACAATAAGTGTATAAAATTTAAAATGAACACCTTGTGTTGTCAGAAAACAGTTGGCCATACATATTCTGATAGACAATGCACAGAAAGTATTATGTCATCATTTTTATTTATTATTAAAAGCAGTGTGTTTGAACTTGGTACTTTGCTGTGATAAGGAAACGGGATTCTAATCAAAATGTTTAAGTAAACTAAAACTATTAAAAATTTGTTTAAAATATTTACCTTAACAAAGCAGCTTAATTTCATAGTGTATTTTTGTCTAGAAAAAGTGTATAATTAATTCGAAGCACATGAAAAGCAACCTTAAATGTCTGTGATATTTGAAAGTTATTTGAAGTTGATAAAAATACTTTATGTGAAACTTTTTTAAGTACAGTTTAACTTGAATAATTCTAAATTGTGGATCAGACTGTTCATACATTTTTATCCATCTCTTGATATTCCTATATACGAGGTGTGTTCAGAAAGTAACGAGAATTTTGATTTTTTGAACAAAATATTTATTTATTCTTCTACATTGATGTTGTCGCCTTCAAAATAGTCCGCATTTGAGATTATGCACTTGTGCCAGTGCTTCTTCCAATCCTCGAAACCCTTCTCAAACTCAATCTTTGAGATAGACTTTAGTTCTTTCAATGATGTGCTTTTAATGTCATCTATGGCTGTAAAACAACAGCCCTTTAAGGTTCTCTTTATTTTTGGAAATAGGAAAAAGTCACACGGAGCCATGTCTGGCGAATATGAAGGCTGGGGCATCGTTACAGTACTGTTTTTGGCCAAAAATTCACGAACAAGCAATGAAGTGTGAGCTGGTGCATTATCGTGATGCAAAAGCCATGAATTGTTTTTCCACAGACCCAGATGTTTTTTTCGGATTGCTTCACGCAAACGGCGTTGAAATTGTAGGTAGTATTCCTTATTGACCGTTTCACCTGGTTGCAGGAATTCATGATGCACTATGCCATGAATATTGAAGAACACAGTGAGCATAACCTTCAAGTTCGACCGCATTTGTCGTTCCTTTTTCGGTCTTGGCGAGCCAGAATGCCTCCACTGGAATGATTGAGCCTTAGTTTCGACGTCATATAAGTAAACCCTGTTTCGTCACCTGTTATATACGTTTCAGTAATTCTGCATCGTCGTTGACGTCATTTAGTGACTCCTGAACAACTTCCATTCGCCGCTGTTTTTGTTCAAAATTCAACAATTTTGGAACGAATTTTGCTCCCACGCATTTTGTATACAATACATTGGAAACAATGTCATGACATAATCCAATCGATATGCCAACATCATCAGCGACCTCTCTAATTGTGATTCGGTGATTGTTCATAACCATTTCTTTCACTTTTTCCATGTTTTCATCAGTTGTTGATGTGCTGGGGTGTCCAGGGTGTTCGTCATCTTCAACGTCTTCACGGCCTTCTTGGAAACGCTTATACCACTCGTACCTGCTGGAAAAAACCACTACACCCATAGTACAGCCTTAGAGTATAATCATCAGGAAGCAAAGGATGAACCTTTTGAAAGTGAAAGAAATAGTGGTTCTAGGGCTGATCTCGAACTTAAATGTTCCTCAAATGCTGCACTGCGAACTGTTTTAGGTCTTTCAGTCTTCCTGTTATGTATATATAATTGAAAAGAAACAACCAAGCAGTAAAATAGATAAAGGAAGCAACTCATCTTTTGTCAAGCATTCTTAAACCATGCAAAACATAATTTCCTTACAGTGAAATGTGAGTGGGCAATAGTAGACAATAAGAACTTTCTGTAAATAAAAATATTGTTAATTCGTGAGTATTATCGATATGTGCAAGTCGTAGGAAAGATGTAGGGGTTATTCCTTGTTATTAATGCAAAGAAATGGTTCTCTAATGCGCTGTGAGGGCCAGTTTTAAAGGCTGGAACCCCACATCAGCTCAACACAGCACCACAGCGCTTCTGTTTAAACTGAAATGGGCAGTCTATGAATGGCCTGAGCCATCCGAAGGCTGTGTACCTAAGAGTAACAAGGCAGGAAGCATATTTTTGAGTGCAGTTAAAGAGACAAGTTGTAAACAAAGGCTTGTGTCTTATTATAATTTCATAAATGAATCTTATTTAAAATGATATGTTAATCTAAATTTTATTGTCTAGTTTTATTTTATGTATTATATAAACATAATATATATTAATATTATATAGTTTACAAAATGAATGAAATGAACAGTTTGTTTGAAGTCTCATTCAATAAAGAGGTTATGCCAAAGAATTTGTTTTCCAAATTGATGGTGAGGAAAAAAAAGAACATTTTATAATGAACTCTGTACTAAAAAAATCCTGGCTTATTTTTAGTCTAGAGAATCAAAGCTTATTGTTTACTTTTTGATCAGGACGACTAGTGATTTTAATGGCAAATGTGGAAATGTCCCTCCCACTACTGGTGGGTACATACCTCAATACAACTGGTAAACGTCAAACTACATGTGTTTTGTAAAAGCATAATGATTTATGATATGTGTTGAATATATTGATTTGTTGCTTCTTTGCAAATGACTTTCAAGGATTATATCTCAACCCATGATACTTATTATTGTTGACTAGTTTATGTAAACTCAAGCCTGTCATGTTTTGTTATTTTTAATTTATACTATTAATTATACAATATACTATAATATGAATACTATTAATTATAATATATAGTTTTGTACATTGTTATTTAATTTTTAAGTGTTATGTTTGTAATTTTTTGTAATCATTTTTTAGTGTTATAGTAGTAGTTTTATCTTAATGGAGCTTTAAGAAGTCTGGGATAACTTAATTGGTTTTCTTCTAAGAAAAATCATACTGGCTGTACATGAACAATTCATAGCAATAGTAGACGAGGAAATATACTTTTTCTGTCATCACTAGATTTTATGTAAATTAATTGTTATATGGTACCTGTAAGAAATTTTTTTAAATAAAATAAATTTTGTTTAATAAAGTAAAAGTTAGTTATTTATGTTAATAATATATTACAGCCAAACTAATAATATTGATTTTTTTACAAAATAATGGCTACCGCCAGTCCATCATTAATTCATAGTAAATGAAATCATTGACAGAATACAACGGATAGTAGTAGTAATAATAATAGTACTATTAATAATAATAAATATATTTTAATGAATGTATGTTTATATTATGTTGCTTTTCCAGGAGCGGCAAATCATCTATTCAAAAAGTTGTATTCCAAAAAATGTCTCCAAATGAAACTCTATTTTTGGAAAGTACAAACAAAATTGTCAAAGAAGACATTTCTAATTCATCTTTTGTTCAGTTTCAAATCTGGGATTTTCCTGGCCAGATTGATTTCTTTGATCCCAGTTTTGATTCAGACATGATTTTTGGTGGATGTGGTGCCTTAGTTTTTGTTATAGATGCACAGGTAAAGTGTGTTGTATTATATTAAGTTAAATAATGTTTTAAAGTTTATCAGAGTTTTTAATTCTTAGAAATTATTTTTTTATTTTAATTTTCTCTAAATTATCTATGAAAGTCTGGGAATTTCGTTAAAAATTCTGAAACCAAAATATTTATTAAAATATATTAATTTCAGTTTTTTTTACTGGGTGTAAGAGATCATCATTGTTGTATATATTGTGAGCAGAAAATGTACACCACTAATACAGGGCGATACCTGAGTCTATACCTATTTTTGATGGAATTGTACTAGTCGTGGGGGTGTGTCAAGAGGGATGGAAGACCAATTGGTTTTCCTTTTGAATTGCCATTTAAGTATTTAGTAACAATGAAATCTTAGTCAAAGCCACAGCATGTTGGGTATGTAGTGCCATCACACACACACACACACACACACAAAAAATTTTTAAAAATAAATAATTTTGTAATTTAATTGTGTGCAATTATTATTGTTATTGACACAAGACAACCTAAAACAAAACAGATATAAAATAAAATAAAAATACACTTTAATTGGTTACTTTGAGGAAAATACTAATTCAATTTTACAATAACAACGTAATACTTACAATTATCAAATGAAACAAACATGGCATGATTATCACTGAATTTTTTTTTAATTATTATTATTCGTTAAGTATTATTAGTTTATTTATTTATTTATTATTATTATTACTTAAGACCATAATAATACATATTAATACTTTGTCTAGTTTCTTTTAAATTTTAATTTTAAAATTTAAGTTTGTGATAAATTATTATTAAGTATAAGTGGTACAGAGGTAATAAGACATAATAGAAAATGATTTAACAATTTATAAATTAATATATTTAACTTCAATATTTAAATTAAGTAAAATTATATCAAAACCATATCAAATTATGTCAAAAACATGTTTAACCCTTTTACACTACAAATGTTTTTACCAAACAAAATATTACATGAATGAAAATGTAATATTTTTACTTTTGGACATATTTAATGAAAATATTTTCAACTGGACAAGTAGAGTAACTGAGTTTATATAGCAATTTATAGATAGTTTCATAAGCTATCATTAATGTTTTGGTACGTAAAAAAAAGTTATTGTTTACTGCTTAATATCTTTTATTATTATTATTTTTTAAGTCTTAGAGCTAAAAAATGCTGGCATTAGATTTATAAAAAACATAGCCTCTAGAACCAGGTGCTGACATTGAAAGGGTTAAACACGTTAATTGTAATTTGCAAGCTAAATGTGTCCATTCACCGCTTGTTAAGGTTTGGTATGTTTTTGTGCAGGATGATTACATGGATGCACTAAACAAACTTCACTTAACTGTTACAAAAGCATTTAAAGTAAACCAGAATGTAAAGTTTGAAGTGTTTATTCATAAAGTAGACGGTTTAACGGAAGATAATAAAATGGAGACACAACGAGACATCCATCAGAGAGCGACCGATGATCTGTCAGATTCAGGTTTATCTGTTTATTTGAATTATAAATATAGGAATTTACCTCTTGGTGTAGTATGTAAATGTCTATATTTGGATAGATTAAAGATAAATTTATTTACCTATAAAAAACTTCCCAGAATCATGTTAACAACCCACTAACTTGAAACCTATGTCAGTTTACTTTCTTCTGAATCTTAACTAATCTAAACAACTTAACCTTCTCCACGGTTTCTGCCATGCAGCCCAAAGTGTAATACTTCAAAAGTACTTCCAACAAATTTAATTTTAAATTAAAAGGTTACATACATTTACCACAAAAAAATGTCATCTACCAACTGAACTGTACTTAGGTCGTTTTGAAAAGTTAGCTTAGGTCTTTTAGATTGTCACAATTGCTGAATTACTGATTCTTGAGAGATAATACTATGTTTGCATACTACATTTTAGTTAACTAATAAAAGTTATGGCTGATTTTGAAAAAAAAACTAATTTTTAAGTTTTTTTTAGCAAAAATGGGTCTTTAAAACTAAAATACAACGTGAGATATTATCAGTTTTAAATACTATCAAACATAAAATTATGTGTCCAAAAAATGGTAATTTTTTTAGTTTTCAGAAATGTGACAATTTTCATATAAAACATAAGTAAGCCAATGTGTTTGATCACAACAGGTTCATTCAGCTTGAGAAACAATAGGAAAAAAACAATCATTAATAAAATTTAAAATATAATAATCACAAGTACATCTCTGTTTCGCTGATGTGATAGAAGTAAATTATTTTAGAGGTGAACAGAGTTTATTTTAAAATATTACATCATATAAACAAATATTTTTGCATTAAAAAAATGAACTTACAAATTATCTTACACATTTTGAAAATCTGATATTACAATCGTAATCAGAACTGTCAAACTTTACCAAATTAATACGTACGAGCATAAATCAGTACGAGGGTCATTTGGAAAGTAAAGAATGTTTTGGTCTGATGAGCCATTCAGTTCCCCTACCGCTGCCACTCCCACTCCTTTGCACAGTCTGAAGCTAACAGTTGTTTACTGTTTATTTGTGCAACTTAAAAATGTGTGACAAAATTAACAATCCCACCAAGTATAATGTTTGGAATGCAATAAGCTTTTTAATGCGAAAAAAGTCTGCCCTATCAAAATTTACAGACAGGAAACTGCTTATGGTAACTAAAAAATGTCAGTCTATGGAGTGGCATCATTATTGAACCCCATCAAAATAAAACAAAAAGAAACAACTTCTGAACGCCAAGAAGGTTATAGCCATGGTATTTTGGGATCGAAAAGGTGTCCTCGATTACATGCCTAAAAGGAGACCATAAATGCAGCAGCCTACAGTCAGCCTCTTCACTTAACTACGTTATGCCATGGATTGTTGTCGAATGGCATTGCGCTTCACAATAACGCACATTCACATGCTACTGCTGACAGAAAACTTGTTTTAGTAGTTTAAGGGAGAAGTTTTTGAAGATCCACCTTATAGCATAGATTTTGTCCCAAGTGATTACCGTCTTTTCCCCAAATTGAAGAATTTTTTGGACAGAAACCACTATGGAGTGATAATGAACTCAAAAGAGGGCATTAGTGAATTCAACAACTAGGCAGCAACCGAGTAGAAGGCATAGAAAAGCTGGTGAAACATTACAACAAATGTTTAAATTTGGACAGTGACTATGTAGAAAAATAGGTAAGGTATCTAGTTAAGTCTACGAGGGTGGTCTAATAAGTTTCCGAACTCAACATGAAGATAGCAGCACTTGTCGGTGGCAGCACTCGAATTTCGTTGTTCATCTGTTGACAGTTACTCACCAGAGTTTCAGTCATTTTGGACGTGCAGTTGTTATGTAACAGTCATTTGAGTGAGTTGATGTGAGTATTTGAGTATGAAAATGGATAAAATCGAGTATCGAGCTGTCATTAAATATTTGTTTTTGAAAGGCAATACGCCAACGCAAATCAAAGATGAGTTGGATTCTGTGTATGGGGACTCTGCACCATCATTTACCACAGTGAAATTTTGGGCAGCTGAATTTAAACGTGGCGTAAGAGCTTGGGAGACGATGAACGTTCGGGACGTCCAAAAATTGCAACTACCGACGAAAACATCGCCAAAGTTCACCAAATAGTGCTAGATGACCGCCGAATTAAAGTGAGAGAGATAGCAGACATTATGAACATGTCAAAAGAACGTGTTTGTCACATATTAAATCAACATTTAGACATGAGAAAGCTGTCCGCGCGTTTGGTGCCGCGTTTGCTCATGTTAGACCAAAAACGTGTTCGAATGAAGATTTCCAATGCTCTGTTGGCGCAGTTTAGGCGCAATAAATCCCAGTTTTGGCACCGATTAATTACTGTAGATGAAACTTGGATACACCATTATACGCCCGAAACAAAAATACAGTCCAAACAGTGGACTGCAAAGGGGGAACCGGCTCCAAAAAAAGCAAAAAACTTTTTTCGGCTGGGAAAGTGATGGCAACTGTTTTTTGGGATAGTCATGGAGTTATTTTAAAACAAAATCATGGTAAAAGAAAATCCTGTTTCACCAAGACAACGCACTGTCTCACACCTCAGCGGTTGCCATGGCAAAAATCCACGAATTACGGTTTGAACTGCTTGACCATCCACCTTACTCACCAGATCTAGCTCCAAGCGACTTCTTTTTGTTCCCTCATCTAAAAATTGTGCTCGGAGGACAGAGATTTTCATCAAATGAAGAGGCAATCACCTTCGTGAACAATTATTTTGCAGAGAAAAACACCGAGTACTATTTGGACGGGTTACAGAGATGGGAGCATCGCTGAGAGAAGTATGTAGAGGTACAAGGAGACTATTTTGAAAAAAAAAAAAAAAAATTCTGAAAAAATGTCTTGTACCTTTGTTAGGTCGGAAACTTTTCAGACCACCCTCGTATTGTAAAATAAGTTTTTTTTATTACGTTGATAAAAAATGTTTAGAGAAAAAGGAAGCAAATCGCTTTGTATGTGATATTCCTATGAACATTTCTTTTTATGTTAATATATTTAATAAATCATTTCCTTGAGTTTGTGTGTACCTTGTTAACAGAAATGACTTACAACATGTAATAATTTGTTCCAATCATAAAAAATATTCAAACTACTCAGGCTCTAACTTCAGTGTGTTAAAGGACCAATTCTGTTATTTATTAATTAGAGAATTACACTTTTTTGTTCTAGGCTTTGAACAGATACACCTGAGCTTTCACCTTACATCTATCTATGACCACAGTATATTTGAAGCATTCAGTAAAGTTGTTCAAAAGTTGATTCCTCAGCTTCCAACTTTAGAAAATTTGCTCAACATTTTAATATCAGTGAGTATTGCAGGTGTAAATTATAAAGCGTACAATGAGGACTTTCAGTATTTACTGCTTTTGGCAAAACACTGCTCGTCTTTTTGATTTAGTTAACAGACTGTATACCATATAACATTTTTGTTCAGCAAAAATGTACACTGAAATACTAGGTGTTTTAACAAGGATGCATCACGGTTTGTTAATTTGGTAACCTCATTGGTTTTTTATGAATATAACAACAAATATTTATATAAATAAAAAAGCATTGCCTACTTTTAAATGATCAAATGATGATGAAATGATAAGTAACAGTTGAACTAAATAATAGCTGAGTGTAAAAAATATCCTTCAATATTCACCATCAGAGGTTTTCATATTAATGACATACTTTTCAAATATCTCATAACATAAAAATTAAGAATGGATCCAGTAATTTTAAAAGCCTGACAACTGGACACGACTGTCTGAATGAACACCTGAAGAAAATTAAGATATTAAACTATGACAACTGCACATTGTGTGAATGCCCAGACACCATCATGAACAAGGACCACCTCCTGGTCTGCAGAAAATTAGATGAAGAGAAGCAGAGAAGCAGTAGAAGGCCTCTACTGGGAAGCAAGATCAAAGATGGCGTGAGCCAGCGGAAGCCTTTGGAAAACAACAACAACATTTTAAAAGCCTTAGATTTTTCAAAAAAAACTGACAATTTTGTGTCAGCACTATCCCTCTAACCCAATGTGAAATTCAGTCATAATAAACTTTGCTAATACTGGTAACAGTTTTATAGAAATATAAAAGACCCAATTATACAGCTGTGAAATTACACATCACATTCTAGCTTTCTGTACAAATTTGAGCACTTCTGTATTCTAAATTCAACTTGTTTTGGATGTTTTTATAACCAGCCAAGTTAAATGAATCCACAATAATACAAATGCAGTAGGCATGCAGTTCCAACTATTATTACAAAGGATATGCACTCTCTTTACACTTTGATATTTTTAATAACATGTGAATGAATACATGTTCATCTTTAAAAAAACAAACAAACAGAAATAACTGTTTTTGTGAGTCTAAAGTCTGTATCCTTCGAAGTTCATGTGCAACAAACCTTTTTATGTTGGGTGGTATCAAATTTAAGTACAGTTTATCACTACACAAATTATAAAATATCTCTTAAATATAAACCAATTTTCAGCATAATTCAGAGCTGTTTATCATTGATGGTAGGGGGAAACAGTTTGATGATATAAATTTCCCCTGGCAACAATTTAAAGAGAGAGAGAGAGAAACTATTATAATAAAGAATATTTATGCAGTAATAGCAAATTACTTACATTTCTGTACAACTTAAATCTGGTTATTCATCAATTAAAAAAAGTTCAAAGAGATGCGATGTGTTTCAGCTTTGTTTGACAGTTGTTCGGTGAGATTGTAGCCTGATTTGTAATAGTGATTTATAAATAAAGACAGGCTGTTGGGGCTTTAACATTTAAACAAGCCAAAATGTAAGGAATACTAGATCAATGCCATAAAACTCTAAATATATTCAAAATGATTTTTAAAACTTAAAAAAAAAATTTAATCATTTCGATGATAACAAAAGTTGTCCCATGTTAATATAGTAAGAAATATTTTTAACAGGCACCACTGAATGAAATTGCTATTATTTTATATAACAAAAAAACCATTGAAACAGACTTAATTATGTTTACTTAAAACACTGTTGTTGCATAAAAGAGTTATTTTAAAAATAAGCAATAAATGAGCTTTCAAGAAATCTGTTTTTTTAAAACGCTGTCATGCTTTTAAAAGTGTGCTCACGTTCCATGGACTACAAGCTGAAAACCTTTGGTTTGTATCATTAAACTTGTTTATAAATAAAAATGTTTGAATTGATTTTTTAGTAAAGACAGTGCAGTGATTCACTATCGTCTTATCTATTATTTTAAAGTTCAGGCAATTAAAGTATGGCAATTATAACTGTTATTTTTACTTACTCTTTGTTTATATATAAAGGTAAATATAAATTTTGCTTTAAAATTTTACTAGTCACGTAAACCTTCTACTGATTACTCTTTACTGCAACAAGACACCGATGATAGTCTTTGACGAATAAATCACTTTCACCTGTGTCGGTCATTGCCCCTGCTATGTGGCAAATAATATTTTGTGTACCAAGCGCTACCCTAAGAACAGAAATGATGTTCTTATGACAGTCTTGCTTATCTGAAATAGCATTCCTCACTGTCAAATTGGGATACTCTAATCCCGAGTGTTTATGAATAATGAAGTTTATTTACATTACAGTCTGAATAATCTTGAATTATTGCTTTTATCCAAGTGCATTAGACAGTCACACTTTAATCTTTCATTGGTTATAAAATGGAATGTTTTTACACAGTACAAATGTTTCACCTATAGTAAAACTTGTGGGTTAATTATTTTATTTTATTATGTAATTAATTATGTTTTTCCAAGAAATTTGTGAAATTGTGAATTGTGAATAAGTAAATCTAATATATTTAAAATAGTGCAATTTTTCAAAACAGAAAATTAAAGTTTATGAAATTACAATCTACATTTTGATACATTGGACAAGTGTGAAAACAAAATGAATGTATTTAGTTTTACGTATTTGCATTTACAAGCATTCAATTTACAAACCCCACTTTCTCTAAAGCAGAAGATTTCTGTCAGTACCACCTTTTATCATCCAATGTCAAATGAAGAGAAGCACATGCACTAAATTAAATATTTAAAATTTAGTTTTACTAATTTGTTATACAAATTTTAAAAAGTTTTAATTGAACCCTGTGGAAGTTGTGAGGTGGTTGCCAACTTGTACCCCATGGATCCTCATATAAAGAAAACTGCCGTCTCTGTAGAGTGTCACCCAGACACAAGTTGTTTCCACTTTCCTTAGCAAAATTATCATTTCATAATAATAATATCATTTATATTTATATCATTTATCATTTTATTTTCCTTATCAAAATAATCATGTAAAAACTAAAGGCTTTAAAAAATCCAGTCATTTTATTCTTCATGTTGATAGATGCAGAAATGTTTTTACAGATTATTACTAAACTTCAGTTATAATAACATTTAGTTAAAATCCATATCCACAACAATAAGAGTTCAGTTATAACTCTAGTTACAGTAGTTTATTACTAAACTTCAGTTATAACTCTAGTTACAATAGTTTATTACTAAACTTCAGTTATAACTCGAGTTACAGTAGTTTATTACTAAACTTCAATTATAACTCTAGTAACAGTAGTTTATTACTAAACTTCAGTTATAATAACATTCAGTTAAAATCCATATCCACAACAATAAGAGTTCAGTTATAACTCTAGTTACAGTAGTTTATTACTAAACTTCAGTTATAACTCTAGTTACAATAGTTTATTACTAAACTTCAGTTATAACTCGAGTTACAGTAGTTTATTACTAAACTATTTTATAAATTTTATCATTGATTTACCGCTACTAAAAAAAACTAAATTGATTGTTTTTTTGTTTTTACAGAACTCTGCAATAGAAAAAGCATTTCTCTTTGATGTTGTTTCCAAGATTTATATTGCAACAGATTCATCTCCTGTTGATATGCAGAGTTATGAACTTTGCTGTGATATGATTGATGTTGTTATCGATGTGTCTGGAATTTATGGGTACGTTAAATTCATTAAACGTTTATTTTTATGAAGTAATATGTTTCTATTTGCTGACTAATTTGTTAATTCCAATTTTACTTTTGTAGGTGAGAATATTAGTTCTTCGTAATTAATTGGATATTTCTTCTCATATTTTAAATTTAAGTCTTTTGCAAGTGATATTAATTAATAAAAAGTAATTTTCAAATTTAAAGAAAATTATCACATCCAAAACAAATATTTTTTTATCTTGCATAATAATCTGTTTATTATTTCATAGCAAATAAAACAAGATTTGCTCATAGGATAAAACTACGCTACCTTAAAGAAGTAATCACAATTTTGTCCTCAGTGCTTACATAGTGGCCAGCAGAGATGGACTGGCTTTATAAATAGAGTGCTGGCTTTGATATTGTGAGGACGCCTTGGTGGATACAACCTGCCCTAACTACTCTATTAGTTGGGGACCCATGACTATTGGGGAGTATGGAATACTTCACATATAGAGCTGGGGGTAAAATGTTTGAATTTATGACTTAAAAATTGCATTTTAAGCTTATTTTATACATGTATTTTGCAATTTTTTTGACAAAATTATTGTTCTTGTCTTTTATTTTGGTTTGTAAAAATACTGTCACATAATATGAAGTAACTTGTAAACTAAACATTTCTGCACAATGGCCGTTCCTTTCTAAAAAAGGGAGTGGTTGTTTAAAAATTTTAATTATGCCTTGTAAGATGTCAAAATAAAAAGGAAGTTTTTTTATTAGAAATGTGTTCATAGTTTAAAAAAAATGTTTACCCTAGCTAATCTATGTGCTTAAAAGTAGCTAACAATATACCCAACCGAAACATGAATTTTTTTAAAAAACCTGGTGATATTTGAGATATTACTCTATCCTGTTAAGCCTAAAACATATAACACAGGGTCATATAAGTTTTTGGTCACTGAGATTGATGTGCAGGTATTTTGCCTACACCTATGGAATATGTGGATATTATCAGCCCTTAAAGTTTTGGCCCAAAGTAAGGGGGTTGTAAATTACGTCATATGGAGTAACAAAAGGAAAGGGATATTTTTTTCAATAATTCAGTGTTATACACTAGAAACACATCCCAAGAAGTCAATATAATCATAACAATCTTTGTGGATGACAACAGTTTTGGCGTCAGGAAATACCATAGAAGAAACAACAAATAAACTACAAAGAGCGGTTCTTAGAGTTTGCATTTGGATGAAAAAATGGAGATAAAATTAAATAAATCCAAATCAACGTACGTTAATGAATACACTATAACAATTTATTATTTTATTTTTACAAGAAGGTTTTTTCTCCTTAAAAAAGTGTGGCAATCCATATATCATTAACATTCTTAAAAAATGTATAGCCATTTGGATTATGTATTAGCCTATTTGTGATAAACACCCCCAAAAATTCTGGTTTTCAAGTTATCAGGGAAAAACGGGTAATTAAGAAAATTCAAACCCTATATAACATTAAAGTTACAATTGTTAAATTGTTTAAAACTCTTAATTTTAGACTTCAAGAGGAACCAGACTCGCCTGCGTTTGACAACCAAAGTTCCAGTCTCATTAAACTAAACAACGGCACAATACTTTATCTCCGAGAAGTCAATCGCTTCCTTGCCCTAGTTTGTATTCTTCGTGAAGATAATTTTGACAGACAAGGTTAGTTAATTCAATTTGTTTCTAAATTTAATATATTGCTAAATCCATGAAATAGGGTTGAATTTTTGAAATATTTTATTTTCACTATATGAAATATTGTTATATATATATATATATATATATATATATATATATATATATATGTATATATATATATATATATACACACACACATACAGTCAACCTCGGATATAACGTGGTTGAAGGGACAAAACGTATATGAACGCTGTAAATAAGATCGCGTTGTAACTGAGTTTGTAAACTGTGGAATTATTATGTAGTGACAGAAAAGCATATTTTGTACTGTATACATAGTTAATGGCTATTTGATTACAATTTATTATACATATTACATATTTTGAAATATATTTTAGTTAAAACTAATAGAAAATAAGTACTGTTCATACAATTACATATTGCATAATTTAATAGCTAAAAGTAACCCAACACAGTATGTCATGGATATTTTTTTGTTCTTTTTGTTGATTGTAGAAATTTTTGTTCACTTGAAATTTTATACAAATTTAATAAAGTTATATCATCACTGTTGTTTTCCCTCTTGTACTTATGAAATGAAATTAATTGGCTTACTTGGTTTAGAGCTTCAGTGTAAATTGGAGGTTCTTGTGGTCTGTCTTCCACTTCTGCTTCAAACTCATTTTCGTCAGTGTCCTTTTCTTGTAAAACTTTGCTGATAATTTCTTAGTCCATGCTAGTTCCATTTGTGATAACATCCTCGTTGAAAGAAATAAGTGATTGTAGGTCTTGACGTATGTTGTACTGCTTAATCCATTCGCTCAATGGTATGTCATCGTCTTCGTCAAGGTTTTATGGATTTGTAGACAAGCCAGCGTGATTGGAACTGTGCAGTCGTTGATTTGGATACTTCAATCCACGCCTTTAGAAGAAACCGACAAGCATCAAGTTACGTCACTTTTCTAAAGTTTAAAGTGTCTTGTTCTTGAAGAATACATAGGCCTACAGATAATTTCTTTCTTTAGTGAGCTTTTAAGTTCTTGATAACTCCTGAATCCATTGACTGAAGTACACTTGTATAGTTCAGTGGCAAGAAGATGAGTTGTATGTTCTTGAGCTCTGTAATCTTTGGATGCGCTGTACAGTTGTCTACTAGTAGGGCAATCTTTCTTTTTTTTCTTTACTAGTTCTTCATTCCAATTCCTAATTTCTTTCTCAAAAATCTCTGAAATCATCCCTGCTTTCTTGTTTCTTCGATATTTCACAGGCAATCGTTTCACGAATTTGAAACATCGGTGATTTCTCGACTTACCAATCACTAAAAGGTCCCGTTTTTCTATTCCTGTCATATTTGCACACACAAATACAGTAATAAGTTCTTTTTATAACTTTCCGCCAATGCACTTCTCCCCTTTGAATTTCAAAGTGTTTTGTGGTACCAATTTATAAAAAAGGCCAGTCTCATCCCCGTTAAAAATGTTTTCACTACCATACTTGTCTACAATTTTTGGCCACTCAGTTGCAATCCATTCACGTGGTACACTTTGGTTCACTTCCTTTGCTTCACCACATACTTTACCGAAGAAAATGTTATGACGTTTCTTAAACCAGTCAATCCAACCACTACTACACTCAAAGTCTAAGTGCATAAGTTCTGCTAGTTGTTGAGTTTTTGTTAACAAAATATGGCTACAGATTGGTGTGTCAGAACTGCGCTGCTCCTTAAACCACTTCAGTAGAGCTTCATCTAAGTCTTTGTGCTTCATAGTTCTCATTCTTTTAGATTCCTTGTTGTTGTTGTAACAGCAGCAGGTTGATTTAATTTTCTCTTTAGTACTCCATATGCCACGAACTGTTGAACCAGCCAACTCCAATTTTGTACACACTTCAATTTGTTTTTCACCTTTCTCTAAGCACATAATCACTTCAAGTTTTAAAACAAATGATAAACCTTTTCCTTTTGCCATGATGTACGCGACAATATAAAACACAAAATTGAAACATAAGGAACACGGACTATCACACTGCTACAGTATAGTCTAATATGTATACATGCAACACAGTGTGTACACTTTTGCGAGGGTTGGTGAGATTGAATTTGTCCCCCCACTAAGGAGTACGAGTGTGTATGAGAGAGAGAGAGAGAGAAAGCTTTTGTGGGAACAACACAATTTACATTGTTTTTTTTTAGACTGGAACAAAATTCTAAGAAAGTGGCCATTTCTATTCTCAACCTTTATTCTAAAAATAGAACATAAATTGTATTTCATGTGAGAGTAACTATAGGTCAGCAGCTTAGAAAACTGATAAGAGCACCAGTGGGACAGAGAGAGAAAATGTGCGAGTGAGAGGTCATGTTCCCCACCATAGCTCCCTTTTCCTTCACTATCACCAAGCAATAACAGTTTCTAGACTCAGATTGGCAGACTCTGTGTCTCTGAACTGTTGGAAGGAGCTGGAGGGGAATTCTCCTACATGCACAAGAAATTCTTGCGCAGGCCGTTTACTAAATGGCTGGACTATAACAGCAGCGTGACAGCGTTGTATCCGAGTTCACAAAGCGTAACTGAGCCTAAAATACACGTACACTTCATATAGAATATTGAGAACGTTATGAAAATAGCGCTATAACTGAGCTTTTTTAATTGAGGGCGTTATAACCAAGGTTGACTGTGTGTGTATGTGTGCGTACATGCGTGCATATTTACCTTTTGTTTTAATTTCAAATTCGTTATTCTTTTTTTTAATTTAAGCACTTATAGGAAAATGAATTTGAGAAAATGTGTTTTGGATAAGACTTTATTGATTCACACTTGAATAAAGAATGTTTAAGAAGAATTTAAAGGTAAATACGAAAAAACCAAGTTTTTTTTAATGACAATATAAGAGCAAGTATTATACAAACTAGATGTTATCCTCCTGAACAAGTCTTGGGGTTAGCTATAATAACACAATTGTGTTTTGTCCTAATATACTAAAAGTTAAAAACTGATAAAATTTTGTTTTAGGTGTAATTGATTACAACTTTCTTTGTTTTCGAGAAGCAATACAGCAAGTGTTTGAGCTACGGAGCAAAACTCAAACTGTTACGAACCACAACGATCTTTGCAGAGGTGAAACATCTTAACCTAAAACAGAATCTCACTATTAATAAATTAAGTCAGAGCAATCAGTGCAATGTATGTAGCATTTGTAATGTATATTTTGATCATAACATGAATTAAGGTAATTTAGAGTATATTTTGTTTAAACACTTGCTTGTGAATTATGTAAATGAAGTGTATAAATAGTATTAAATACCATACCAAAATAACACTACATGTAAACAAACAGTTACATTTTTTACAAATTTATTTATTAATAATTATTGTTGAAATATGTATAAATACAGTTGCTGTCTCTTTTTCATATTTTAAAGTCCTTATTTATTTGTATATTTTTTTCTAAACAGGTGAGAACTATATGTGACACTTTGTTCAGCCAATACAGTAATTAATTATGTAGTATTATTAAAAATGTTTGTTTACAGAATATCAACTATGCTGTTTGTTCTGTAAGTTTGTTTGTAAGAAAAATGTTGGCTGATTTCAGTAAAAATTAAAGAAATTGGAAACATGTGCTCTTTATAAAACTCTATACAATGGTAACAGAGCAAATAATATTAGTAAAGTTTGAAAGACCGGTCAATTTTTTAATTTATGATACGAAGTCCTTAATTTGCAATTCATTATTTTATAATTAATTTTATTTATTTCACTGTCGTAAGCTGTAAAGGTTTTCGGCAAAAAAAAGCTCTAAAGTTATTTCACGTGGCTACCAAAAATATTTTTTTCTATAGCTTAGATGTTTTACTTTATAAATGTTCTGCTAAAAATGAATTATATTTATGTTTTGTTAATTAAAGCGAAATTTGAAGATTAATAATTATCACATTGAAGGCTCAAAAGATATTAAATTAATTACATTAATAATTTTAGTGTCTTGAAGGTATATATATATACCTTTTCTTTGTATCAACGTTGCTGACTTGATTTAGTACACTATAGATCAGCTGACATTTAGAAGCTAGGGATAAGTATGCCACATTTAATGGAAAATGTTTCTATTTTGTATTTCTCTATTGCCCTGTTAAGTTTGAGAGCACTGACGTATTTACAACATAATAAATTATTGTTTCAAAATGAGTGTATGTAGAGAATTGCAAAAACAGTGAAGCCAACAGGTTTGTAAGCATATTGATTATTGATAGTCTGTAAATTGACACAAAGAGCTGATTAGGCTTTTTGAGAACAGTAATGCTGTAGTTTATTATATATGTTTTGTAATCGTACGTAAAGTTATTAAAGATTTGCACACTTTTGTACGTAGAATACATTGTCAGGTGAAATTTTGTTGAAACTTGATTTATTTAGCTAATTTAAAGTAACTTCCAGAATGAGATAAATTTGAAGATTCTCATTGAAAATAACATTAATTATTTTATTGAAATGTGATTTACGTATACAATCATGATTTCTTTGTTGGATTATTAATGTACAATATACTGTATAAATGATGACAACCAGCTTTACAACAATGATAGATAGAATCTATGGACAGCAGCAGAATACCTGTGAAGTTTTCATATCTACATTATATGCATGCTGTTATTAGTTATTAATTAAAGAAAACTCATAATAAACATAATTTATTTATCTGTGCATGTTATTTAAATACAATGTTTTTCTGTGATAACGCAATATATAAGGAATGAATATCCATATATTTATTTGTTAAAAATTATTATAATAATTATAAAATTTATTAATGTAAAATTTTATAACTGTTTATAAAACCGTAAATTAGAATTTCTTAAAACATAATCAAGATTGTCTATGAAATTCAAACAAAAATCTTAGGTGTTATAAGAAATTCCTAAATATTTATAGGAATCCAGATTTTTTGTTATAAAGTAATAATTGAATAAATTTAAACATATATTTTTTTAATAATTTATTTCTTAAGGCTATAAACAGTTATATAGTGTTAAAAATTATATTTATTGAATGTATATAATTATGTATACACTAGAAATATCTTTTCTTAAAATCTATATTTCTTGCAACAACAACATAACACAAACCACATTGCACTTGCAGGTCATGTGAGAGTGAAGGAGCCCACCTCTCTATTCACAGTGAGCTTCAAGTACAATGTTGTTTGTGTGTAGCTGTATTGTATTTAGTATTTATAATAGGTCATTCATTACCCAGTGTATTAAATTCTCAACTGTACTACTACAAGAATATATATAATTACTTTCTTTTACATTAAATCATGTAATAAATATAAATTATGTACATTTAGGTTTTGTTAAAAATTGAATTTCCTAATAAAGGTCAAAGCATTTATTTAATTAAGCAGTTGGAGTTTTATTATAGTAATGCACAGTTCTGGAACCATTATATATAGGCTGTTTCTTAAAGATTTATAGTTTAAATAAACAAGGAAATATTTGTCAAGGCAGGGGAAGATTGAAATTGCTCATCTCGTTTACATATAAAATTGTGTTTCATCACACTGTTTTATATAAGTAAAATTGTAGTACTGCTCCAAACTCTTTTCAATTATTATTTTTTGTTAATCAGAGAAGTTGTTGAAAATAATGAATATCTCATTTATTAAATAGATTTATTGGTAAATAATATTACTGATGGTCTGTGTGATCAATAATTAATTGTGTTACTAACTGGAAAATTACACTAAATTCTTGTCTACATTTAACCAAATTAAATATCCTAAAAGATAAAATTGTTTTAATTAACAAAAAGTAAAATTTAATTATGTATATGTGTGTATATATATATATATATATATATATATATATATATATATATATATATATATATACAGTAATGTGTATACATATACACAAACATTGCTATAATTTAAATGTCCTTTCAAAATACATGAATTTAGCAGTCTGTTACAAAGAGTGGAGTATATTAGTTTTGTACAGGCGTATACAAATATATCTATATAGATTTTTAACTACTGTGGGCTTTATTTATTTTTTTTTATTATGAAATTAAGTTTTTTCTTTGTACTATCTTTTAAAGCTCTAATCAACTAGTGCGCCCAACAAACCTTTTATTAATTCAGCATCCTTAATGTACAATACAGTACCCTGTAGTTGTCGTTATTACTTATTATTTTATATGAATGATGCACGAGCAGAGAGGTAGGTGACATTACTTTGAGTGTGGTTACCTGGCAGCAAACCCTAACCTAACCTATTGACGAGAACATAAAAACACTGGTAATCGCTAGGGCCAATCTCAATGATTCTGACTCAGGAGTTTGGTATATACAAGCGCCGGCGGAGGCAGCTGAAGTGAGCAGCTGATGGGCTTAGCAACCCCACCATACCTCTAGCTCATTTACTCCACATACACACAACACACACACTTTCTCTCACACACATATACATACACACCCACAGAGGGGTGCAGACTAGCTGCTCCTAGTGAGAGGACCTAGACGAACCTCGTGGCACTAGAGTCTAACACACACTTACACTTACAGCACTACACTTACGATTTAAACACCTTACACACACACACACACACATGTACATTTAGGGATTTCCTGTTCTTGTTCCGTTATGTCTGGGAGTGGCAATACTGCTTGGTTTCCTTTGGCGGGGCCAAGTATGTGGAACCTGATGTATGCCTAGCACTGCCGAGGACCGCTGATGGGACAAGTGCTAGAAACGAGCAGCCTATAGGCGCCTGGCAAGCACATGGGTGTCGGAGCCTATGATTGGGTCTATCGAAACAAATGGTTGCATTCTGTGAGTACATAGTGGGCGGCTGCCAGTGGTACTTGAGTTTGGGGAACTTTGTACCGGAACCCATTCCTAAGTATTCTGGAGTGCTGACAGACATGTATTACGGCTCCAGGATATTGGAGGTCTCCCCCAATTTATTGGGGATTCTCGCTTTAGTTCGAGTATCCTGGGCTGCTGGTGACGTCTGGGTGCGCCCTGTACCATTTGTTTGAGATATCAACATTCGTGGAATCGCTCGGCAACAAAACTATTGAACAAAAAACACCAAAAATGTGTTGAAGAGGCCTCGTTCGACTACGTCGAACAGGTCTGAGAGTAGCAGTGGGAGTATGGATATCGAAGAAAAAGAAATGGGTGCTACAGTTGTTCAGCTCCATTCTCGTAGATTTTTAATATTTAGAAATTCTGAGGAAGGGTCCGACCTATTGAAGGTGTCTCCCTTCCTCATAAACAAGGCTATCGTTGGAAGAGTAGGTCTTGTAGCTTCTATTAGGAAGCTACAAAATGGTACGCTGTTAATTCAGACTTGTAGCGACAAGCAGAGCTTGTCGCTCCTAAAGATGTCCTTTTTTGATCGGATCAAGTTTTCTGTGGAGCCCCACAGAACCTTGAATTTTGCTAAAGGAGTGGTAACGTGCAGAGATCTCCTCCACCTAGACCTTGAGGAGATAAAGTCTGAGTTAGCATCAGAGTCAGTTACAGATGTTTATCGCAAAATGAAAATGGCAAAAAAAGTACCAACTGCTTCCCTCATTCTGACTTTTGGTAAACCTACAATCCCAGAATATATACTTGCTGAATATCAAAGGCTTTCTGTTCGAGCTTACGTTCCAAACCCGAGAAGATGCTTTGAGTGTCAGGGGTTTGGACACATGAGTTCTACATGCAGAAAGCCTGAAATATGTGGTAATTGTGGTTCGAATGGCCATGGTAGTGATAATTGCACGGATGACCCAAAGTGTTCCAATTGTGGTGGCGATCATCCAGCTCGTTCCTTTAGCTGTCCCAAGTATAAGGACGAGAGCAGTTTTGACCCATCATGGCACGGGATAAAGTTTCATTTTCAGAAGCTAAAAAAATATTCAAAAGTTCCAGAATAATTGAGCGTAAGTCTTTTGCCATGGTCACATCTAATAGCAAGACCTCATGTAGAAATTGCTATGAACTGATTAAAACTGTTAAAGCACGGACTGAACAAGTAGCTCAGCTGTTATCCGTAATTTCAACTGTTACCACTCCTGTTTCCAGTACATCTGATCAATCTATCTCTTCAAAAGAAAATATGTCGAATACTTCTAAAAATCAAGCTCCAAAGTCACTTGTGATTAAATCTTCGAAACCTACTCTTCCTGAAGCAGTTCCATCTGCTTCAAAAATGATGGTCCGAACTAAGTCACACGTGGTAAAACCGATAGTAAAGTCCGTTTCTCCTGAACTAGCTTATTTTCTAAAAAAATCGAATACATACCCACCAGTAGTTGGGTCTAAACATGCGGATAAAAAATTGGCTAAGAATACGACTAGGCAAGATAAAAAAACAAACTGAAGCCGTATCAAAAGCGACTTCTGCCAAAACAAATATATCTAGAGAGTCAGACGTGAATCACAGTAGTGATTCGATGTCGATAGACTCTGATAAATCTAAATTGCTACATGATGAAAACGAAAGAATCCGATGATATATTAATTTATTATATTTCATTGTGGGCATTTTCCATCAAAAACATTTTGATACAGTGGAATATTAATGGGGTAAGAAGCCATATCGAAGATCTCAAAAGTTCTTGTGCGAGATTCATCTCCTTTAATAATGTGTCTCCAAGAGACGCAATTACATGAATCCCACACCTTCAATTTTAGGGGTTATTCTATTTTCAGAGCAGATTTCGTCATTGAGGAAAGAGCCAGAGGCGGCGTAGCCATATTGGTTCACAGCTCTGTCCAATCGGTGTCTGTAAATATAATAACTCCTTTACAAGCTGTTGCCGTTCATATTACCGTTCCATTCAAAGTTACCGTCTGTTGCCTTTACTTGCCGCCTAGTTACAATTTCCAACATCATGAAGTATATGATTTAATATCTCAGTTGCCACAACCGATTTTATTGACAGGCGATTTTAACGCTCACCATACTTCATGGGGTTCCTTATCCTGTAACTCAAGGGGAATACGAATCGAAGGAATACGGTCAAACTTAGATTTGTACCTTCTAAATGACGGTTCCCCGACTCATTTATCAGCATCTACTGGCGGATGGACAGTTGTCGATTTGTCATTTTGTAGTCCAGTTTTGGCAACAAAGTTTGAATGGTCGGTGTTACCAGATCTGTATGGCAGTGATCATAATCCCATTAATATTTCATTTTGTACTTTCCCTCATGTGCAACGACGCCTGCCACGTTGGATCCTTAAAAAGGCAAATTGGGAAGAATTTGAAAAAAAAATTGTATCACCAGACATTGAAGTGAACTGCATTAACACAGTGGTTAGGAAATTCACCAATACAATTTTATATGTAGCCGAGGATATTATCCCTAAAACATCCACATACCCACCTCGTCCATCTGTTCCTTGGTGGAACGATGACTGTAAGGAGGCTTTGCGTTTACGCCGAAAAGCACTACGGAGATTCAACAAAAGCCCGACAGATGAAAATCTTGAGCGTTACAAAATCCTTTGAGGTAAAGCTCGAAGAATTTTTAGACAAAGTAGAAAGGAATCTTGGTCGCAATATGTAGAACAACGCCAACATCTGTCGTCTGGAAGAAACTGCGCTCTATATCTGGCCGTGTTCCATCCACGGAGTTGATGGGTCTTAAACAGCCGAATGGAGACTTAGTTTCTCAGTGTTCCGATATTGTAAGTTTATTAGGATCATCTTTTGCTAACCATTCCTGTTCTATGGCGTATAACGCTGCCTTTTGTAAATACAAAAGTGCAGTGGAACCATTGCCGTTCACCATCGGTACTTCTGACGACTCTCCTCTTAATAGTCTGTTTACTCTGCATGAGCTGGAATCTGCACTGTCTTCAACGAAGGACACAGCTCCCGGTCCTGACAACCTCGTATATTCGATGAACATACTTTCCCTGACGCTTGGTTGGAAGCAATAGTAATTCCTATTCTTAAGCCAGGTAAAGATAAAACTGATGCAAGAAGCTATCGTTCGATTTCTCTTACCAGAGTTCTTTGCAAGCTGGTAGAAAAAATGGTAAATCGTCGCCTTGTTTGGTATTTGGAAACCAACAATTTACTTTGCAAAGACCAGTGCGGCTTTAGGCAAGGACGATGTTCTGTGGATCAATTAGTATCTTTGGAATACAAAATAACTTTCTCTTGCGTCAAACACTAGTAGCTGTTTTTTTCGACCTAGAGAAGACATACGACACGGCTTGGAGAAGGGGAATTTTGAACACATTAAAATCATAGGGTATACAAGGCAGGATTCTGTATTTTATCAAAAACTTCCTCAGTAATAGGTATTTTAGGGTGCGTCTTGATAGTACGCTATCAGATCGTTTCTACTTAGAGAATGGTGTTCCACAGGGGAGTGTACTTAGTGTTACTCTGTTTGCTATTGCAATCAATAGCATAACTTCTAATGTACGGTCCCCTGTCAGATGTTCTCTCTTTGTGGACGATTTTGATATTTACGTAAGCACCAGAAACATGGTAACAGCTGAAAGAACCCTTCAGCTGGTAATAAATAGGTTGCAGACCTGGACGAGAACTACTGGCTTTAAATTCTCCGCTGCTAAAACTCAGTGTATTGCTTTCAGTCGCTGTCGACAGATCCAAGCTCCGTCGTTATATCTTGATGATATACAGCTTCGGACTTCTCCATCCATTCGATTCTTGGGTCTAATACTCGACGAAAGGCTCTCCTGGAGCCCTCACTTGCGTGATTTAAAATTTCGATGTAATAAAATCCTCGAGGGTTCTTAGTGGGTCTCGATGGGGCGCTGATAGGACCTGTATGCTGATGTTTTACCGTGCCGTAATTCGTTCGCGAATTGATTATGGCAGCATTGTATATTCATATGCTAGACCATCGATTTTAAAGAAACTAGATCCCGTTCATAACTCTGCAATCCGTCTTGTTTCTGGTGCTTTTCGTTCAAGTCCCGTCGTGAGTGTTCTTGCCGATGCTGGCGAACCTTCACTCTCTCATCGGAGACAGCAGTTACAATTAAGTTTCGTATGTAATATATTATGTAAACCATGGCATTCTGCTCATAATACCGTTTTCCATAATCAGTTGCACCAACATTATGAATCTCGACCGCATGCTACAGCCCCTGTTGGCATCAGAACAACAGGGTTTTTGAAGGGCATTAAAAACACGGGGTTTTTGAAGACTTGCGTATTGAACTACCCCCAATGTTTGAAAGGTCCTTTTGTCTTGTCCCTCCATGGATAATCAATATGCCGACCTTTGATTTCTCCTTGTATACATGCCTGAAAGACAACACTCCTAACATAGTGTATCAACGTGAGTTTTCTCGACTGATTAATTCATATCCATCTGCTAAATTTATTTTCACAGATGGTTCTAAGATGAATAATAATGTTGGGTGTGCATTTTATTCACTAGATGAAACGTATAAGTATGGATTACCCTCAATTTGTAGTGTCTTTACAGCCGAACTCTTTGCCATCTCAAAGGCTCTGAACACTATTGAATTCGATAGTTTGCATTACGTAGTTTGTTCTGATTCAGAAAGTGCCATCCGGGATATGTATGCCACCCTCTGGTTCAAGATATTCTGTGCTCTGTCCATAGACTTGAACTACGAGGTGCAAGAGTATCATTTATCTGAATTCCTGGTCACTGTGGAATATTTGGAAACACTGCAGCGGATAATGCGGCAAAGGAAGCAACTTTTCTGCCGCCATGTACCCAACGTGTAATCTTGTTTGACTTTCTTTGTCACGTAAAAATTCTTCTACAGTGGGGAAATGAATGGGCAGCTACAAGCAGTAACAAATTGAGGGTAATTAAAAATACTGTTCGTTCTTGGGGGTCGTCAATACGTGCAAGTCGTAGAGAAGAGGTGGTGTTCTCCCGCCTTTGCATTGGTCACTCCATGTTAACGCATGGATTTCTGATGGATCGTGGGGACCCACCTGAATGCGAGTTCTGTAGGGAAACCATCACAATAAAACATATATTGCTCGATTGTGATGGTTTCCAAAATGTGCGTGTTATGTGTGGTCTGAACAACTGTTTGCAGATGATGTTGGGAGATAGTGCCTCGGACGTTGACCGGGTTCTAGACTTCCTTCATCGTCTGAATGTTTTAAATAAAATTTAATTTATATATTTGTTATTTCTTGTGTTATTTATTTATTTTATCTAAATAACTTTATTTCTGTTGTGTTTATATATACTTTTACGAATTGTTATTAAATTTTATTCATTATTCATTGTTATTTAGTTCTTAAATATACCTTATTGTTATATAGTTATACCTGTTATTTAAATTTTTGTTTAATTTATTTTTACCATTATAGTTTGTTGTAGTTTTATTTTCTTATTTAAGTAAATTTTGTTATTTTTTCTTTATACTTTCATTTTGCATGACGGCGATGATAACCTTAACGATTTTTCGCCAAAAAAAGGTATATACAAGCACTTCCACTTCACCAACATCAAAAGAAATCTTAAGCAATACTTTTATATATATACTGTATCTCCGTTTCATAAAGACAGTTTATGTGTCACCAGCTGGTACCCGGTGCGTTTCTGCCGCGGAAAAAAATAAAGAAATAATTATAAAAGAAAATAATGATATTTACTTCCTTGTTGATAGTTTGCGTAATATTGAAGTGATATCCGTCTTGCCCCTCCAAATAAATTACGGGATTCTGCAGCGCATCGTATGATCGATGTGTTTCAGCGACACGTTGAATTGTATTATTTTGTCGTTGTATGATCGATGTGTTTCAGCGACACGTTGAATTGTATTATTTCGTCGCTGTATGATCGATGTGTTTCAGCGACACGTTGAATTGTATTATTTCGTCGCTGTATGATCGATGTGTTTCAGCGACACGTTGGATTGTATTATTTCGTCGCTGTATGATCGATGTGTTTCAGCGACACGTTGAATTGTATTATTTCGTCGTTGTATGATCGATGTGTTTCAGCGACACGTTGAATTGTATTATTTCGTCGCTGTATGATCGATGTGTTTCAGCGACACGTTGAATTGTATTATTTCGTCGTTGTATGATCGATGTGTTTCAGCGACACGTTGAATTGTATTATTTCGTCGCTGTATGATCGATGTGTTTCAGCGACACGTTGAATTGTATTATTTCGTCGTTGTATGATCGATGTGTTTCAGCGACACGTTGAATTGTATTATTTCGTCGCTGTATGATCGATGTGTTTCAGCGACACGTTGAATTGTATTATTTCGTCGCTGTATGATCGATGTGTTTCAGCGACACGTTGAATTGTATTATTTCGTCGCTGTATGATCGATGTGTTTCAGCGACACGTTGAATTGTATTATTTCGTCGCTGTATGATCGATGTGTTTCAGCGACACGTTGAATTGTATTATTTCGTCGCTGTATGATCGATGTGTTTCAGCGACACGTTGAATTGTATTATTTCGTCGCTGTATGATCGATGTGTTTCAGCGACACGTTGAATTGTATTATTTCGTCGCTGTATGATCGATGTGTTTCAGCGACACGTTGAATTGTATTATTTCGTCGCTGTATGATCGATGTGTTTCAGCGACACGTTGAATTGTATTATTTCGTCGCTGTATGATCGATGTGTTTCAGCGACACGTTGAATTGTATTATTTCGTCGCTGTATGATCGATGTGTTTCAGCGACACGTTGAATTGTATTATTTCGTCGTTGTATGATCGATGTGTTTCAGCGACACGTTGAATTGTATTATTTCGTCGCTGTAGAATATCACATTCTTTACCAACTATGACAATCACAACTTCATTGATGCTATTCCAGTAGTGTTTTGTCGGCTTGTATTTAATTGCCTAATGATCCACCGGTAAGTTGTCAATTGTTTTGAATAATCTTATCAATGTATTGTTTTGGTGAATAATGTTTGTAAATAGCTTGTTATGTGGCGTTCGGTGCCTGGTATAGCGTCGCAACGTTGATCAACTTGTGCATCACGTCATCCATAAAGTAGATTTGTAGAAATTTATGTACTACGTCCGGAACTGGTAAATCTATAATCTATAGTCTATAAATCTATAAATCTGGAACTTATAGTCTATAATCTTTCCGGGAAATTCCTGAACATTTAGCAAAAAGCCCATCACAATCGGATGAACGGTACGGCAAAGGTTCCGAAAAACACGTTTTTCACTACAAAGGGGGCCTGTCTTATAGTCTATAACCTTTCCGGGAAATTCCTGAACATTTAGCAAAAAGCCCATCACAATCGGATGAACGGTACGGCAAAGGTTCCGAAAAACACGTTTTTCACTAGAAAGGGGGCCTGTCTTATAGTCTATAACCTTTCCGGGAAATTCCTGAACATTTAGCAAAAAGCCCATCACAATCGGATGAACGGTACGGCAAAGGTTCCGAAAAACACGTTTTTCACTACAAAGGGGGCCTGTCTTATAGTTTATAACCTTTCCGGGAAATTCCTGAACATTTAGCAAAAATCCCATCACAATCGGATGAACGGTACGGCAAAGGTTCCGAAAAACACGTTTTTCACTACAAAGGGGGCCTGTCTTATAGTCTATAACCTTTCCGGGAAATTCCTGAACATTTAGCAAAAAGCCCATCACAATCGGATGAACGGTACGGCAAAGGTTCCGAAAAACACGTTTTTCACTACAAAGGGGGCCTGTCTTATAGCCTATAACCTTTCCGGGAAATTCCTGAACATTTAGCAAAAATCCCATCACAATCGGATGAACGGTATGGCAGTGCATAAAATATGAAACAAACATTGATTTTTATATATTAGGTTATCGTACGTTACAATAAAAACTAATTATGTATTTTCCAATGTTATATTTTGTTTGTAAAATATTAATAGATTCAATTTTTCTATCACGCTAGGAAATGTGAAGAAAGAATGGAAGTCATGTTTTTTTGTACCAATGAGACTGATAAGGACGTTGGCGTTAACAGAAAATGTAAACCTTGCAGGTCAGAGATACGGTAGTGACTAAGCCCTTTATCCGTTTTCTCCCCTGAGTCTAACAATCAGTGCACATGGCTGGAGGACTAAGCTATAGACGAAATTTATAAAATTTGCACGTTTTGAAACCATACTTAATTTTTCAAAAAAACTTTTTCGTCTTTTTTGGGTCAGTATTTAAAAAGAGTTAAAAATCCAATGTTTAAACATAATTAGCTATAACAATTTTAATCGAATTTTTCTCCAGTATAGTTCGTATATGTATTTAAAGAAAACTTATTGTTTGCTAAAAGTATAGTCCCAGAAAATCCAGTTTGAAAAATATAAAATCAGAATAATTTCTCGATATCCTTTAATTAGATTTTGCTAATTTTTTAGTCATTTTTGAATATTCACAACTAAAATACAAAGTACTAATTTTAAAATATAAAAAATTTGGTATTCGTGAACAAATAGGAAAACCCAAAATAAGTCTGAAATCTGATTGCCTCTGGTTTATTTATTTTTCCGGAATGAAAAAATACACTATTTTCTCAAATACTTCAGTTAAAAGTTTAATGTAAACGACTGTTGCCAGAAAAAAACCAATAACAAGAAAATGTACGCATAGTAGTTTGCGACAGAAACCTTCTACGTCACAAGAACTACAGGATTGGGTAAGGGAAGGATTCAGACAGGATCAATATCCTATCCAGGCTGGGTGGGACAGTGCAGTCTTGCTTGCGTTAACCTTAGGTCTGCCATATAAATATTCAGGTAGGTCCTGTAACTGTTACTTTTTAGTATTTTGATTCTTCATTCCATTTGTGTACATT
Organism: Callitettix versicolor; assembly: GCA_022606455.1. NCBI lineage: Eukaryota > Metazoa > Arthropoda > Insecta > Hemiptera > Cercopidae > Callitettix > Callitettix versicolor. Next base: position 18,945,477 of record CM040184.1, on the reverse strand, counting down.
CTCGATAATTATTCAAATGTTTTTAATTTAATCGAATTGTACAGTAAGTATTAACGCAGAGAGAAAACTGCTTGAGTTGTGATTAGTGAAACGTTAGCTTAAATTGTATAAGTAAAACATATTGCAACAAATTATTGTATACGCCTTTGTACAAATGTCTTAATTTACCACCCAAATTATTATTCATACAAATAGGGCTACAGGAGCCTACATTCTATGTAGGTGTTTTTATTAGCCTAATTATAAATATTTTTTCAAATAACGTTCTTAGCATTAGACAGGAAATTAGTTGACAGCGAAAAATAAGTAAACGTCATATGTATAAAGTACATACTGTATGTAAATAATAATTAACTGTATTTATTGAGCACTTAGAATGAACAGCTTAATTGCTTTCCCATTAACGTATCTAAGATATAATATTTACGATTCAAAGTTTACAGTTCTTGAAGAACAATCATTGTTCCATGAATTCGAAAGACAAATGGGTAGCTGTTATAGAGGTCATACAGTT
>CM040184.1:18862463-18929963 GCA_022606455.1 Callitettix versicolor | reverse complement strand
AAGGAAAAACATTTATGTTTAGTAATCTATAATGGAAAATCCATACGTCTGTAGGTCCGAAGTATTCACAATCATCCGAGCTCCCGTGAACCATAAACCTATACTCACAGTAATCGTTTCGTTAAGCTTGTAGATAGCCTAATTTATAGTTGTTATTATATATTTATTTTGTTATTCATAACAGCTGTTAAGTAAACACAAAAATTAAGTTATAATAAGCCGACATTTCGTGAGATTGGCCCAGATATAAACAGGGGTTTCCCCTAGTTCCAGTTTTGCTTACTGGGAGCGATAACGCAGCAGATGAAAATTTTCCGATAAATCTAAGCAATTTGTTTTATCTTAACTGCTCCCTGCGGCCGTCGCTAACAACTCATAATGGTTTGAGGTCTTAGGCTGCCTTCCTTCTGTAATCATGTCAATCACATTCGAAGAGTTTCAAAGATGTTATCGAACGTACATCTTACTTACGTATCGGTACTTGTAACTGTGTAAGCATAATTATATGTTAAAGTTTAAAAATAATAATTAGTATAATAATCACTTAGTAGTTTGTATTACTCATAGTCAAACACTTAAATGTTTTAATATTAAAGCATTTAAATACCATTATATTAAATGATGTATACGTTTAGAAAAACAATGGAAATAAATATACTCTCATTTGAAAATATTTAAAAAAGTATTATCAATGAAAATATATATACAAAATATCAATGATTAAATGGCTATTTTAAACAAATGTTTAAAAGCAATTAAAATTATTATTGTAGCCCTTTTCTGGAACTAACCGGCCAATTTTAACAGTTATTAATATTGCTTCTCGAAGAAAAAGTCCTTCAGTAAAAAAAAACAAAATATTTTAAGCAAATTAAAATCGTTTAATTGTTCCTGCGTGGAATGGCTATCAATAGGCAATTTTTAGCGTCACGAATTAATGTTTATGAAGTTTGATTATTGTTGTAAATGTTACTAGAATCACTTAAACGAATTTGTTATGACTGTTGAAGTGAACCTTGATAAAGTCATTCCTTGATATCTTAATATTTGTTCGTGTAGGCCTACAGTAAATATGAATATGGTTTTTAAACTTCTGGGAATCTAGAACTTTTACATATGAAAGTAGTTAACCTGTTTTTTAGAGATCTTTGTTTTAAAAAAGGAACTATCTACAAAAAAACTTAAATGTTTATTTGCAATTAATTATATTTAAACATTTTAAAACCACGATTTTTAAAACATTTTGTATAAAAATACTAAACAGTATATATAACTAATCTATAAAAGTACAATAATTTATATTCAACACAAGTAAAAATTAATCCATCAGCGAGCCCTTTCATAGATTCTGTGTATCGATGAAACGACTTACGGCAAGTCTGTCACCATTGGGCGAAACGCAATGACGTCAAGGTGTTTTTGTTTGCTGTTGATAATTCACTAATTGTGTTGTTTCAAATTTATTTTACGTTTCCGGTACTATAACAATCAGATAAGGCGTGAGTGGTTTACACTGTTGTTTATACGTGTCGACTTGCATAGTAATTAGTACGAACGCAAGAATCACAAATATTAATAATCAATAAATCAAATAAATGTACAAATTTTCGTGTTTATTAATACTGAAAGGCGTTAAGCATACAAAATGTTTGTGTAAAATCCATTATCAAAGGAAATAAACAGAAATAAAATTAATAAAATAATTAGAAATCTAATCAGGCTATTGATGCCGACAAAGCTCTGCACTTGGGTTTTTTTTTGTGTTTAACGTACGACTATTGTGCACACTTGGGCTAAATGCAGACGATGGGATGATTTATAGCGTATGAAAATGCCAAGCCCTGGCCGGGAATCGAACCCGGGCCTAGTACGCTATCAGCTAGGCCGCCTACTTGGGTTCAGTCCGCTGTCACTGTGCTATTGTCTAAAAACATCGTCACTCGTTTACTTTTAAAATTAGCCATTCTATTCGATTTTCGATAACATTTCATTAACATAGTATTTCGTAACTGGTTACGAAAATAAATATTTTTTTTTTATTACTCATAACCAATCTTTACAAGATCGACTAACGGCTTACATCTACAACAAAATCACATTTGTAGGATAGCTATTACATTAATACCTTCCTTCACATCAGTGGAGCAGTTCTTTAGGTTTAGTCCTCTTGAGGCGGCGAACGTTGCCGGCCACTTCACGTACTGCCTCCATCTCACAATTTTCATGCGTAAGAAGCCGTAGACTATGTGTTGCACATTTTTTAACTTCCTCTGTGACAAGCCTGATGTTTAAGTCCCGATGTAAATCATTGTTACGAATATACCATGGGGCATTGACTATTCCTCGCAAGACTTTGTTTTGGAAATTTTTGATTATTTTTATATTCGACGGTTTTGTACAACCCTACAATTGCAAGCATATGTCCATACTGGTTTCAATATTTGTTTATATATTAAAATTTTATTCTGCACTGAAAGCTCAGAATTACGTCCAAGCAGTCAGTAAAGTTTTCTATATTTCATTCTAAGCTCTTCAACCTTTTTCTTTACACGGACTTTCCACTTGAGCTTCGTATCCAGGGTCATCTCCAAGTATTTGGCAGTGTTGGAGTAAGGAACAGCTTGAGCATTAATAAACAATGGATGGGTGGCAATCTTCCTATTGGTAAAGTTTATATACACTGCTTTTGTCTCATTCAGTTTAACTCGCCAGCACTTTGTCCAGGTACTTATCCTATCCATTGCACTTTGTAGTTTATTCGTGGCCTTTTCAACACAAGCATCAACAGCAAGGATAACGGTGTCATCAGCAAATGAATAAATAAATAAAATTTAACTCCATTACGAAACGCATTGCCAATAAAGGCTGGTCTACGATCAGGGGTGCCAATCTCCCCCCCCCCGAACACCTGTGACGCTTCACACGTTGAAATTTTTTGAAGATATAAAAATTTAAATATATTTTTAGTGAAAAATTGTTCTTAGTGCACTAAAATGTAGCAGAGAACAAAATACACAAAAAATTTAAATTAACATTTATTGTTTTGTACTTACAAAATTGTTTATTTAAAAATAATTAAGACAATCGTCAAGTCTTAAGATTACAGTGACAATATCGTGGTATTAATAGTTTAATCGTAAAAATGTACAAATATATCTATAGGCCTAAGTAACAAAAACATTGTACGCATAAATATGTACTAAGTAAATACTTAGTAATTGTAAATACAACTTGCCTTGTAAATACAACTTAGTAATTGTAGTACAATTACAACTTTTGCCTTTGTTTTTGGTTGAAGTGGTACTTGTAATTCGAGGCACTTATATTTAAAGTTTTTTGTAAAGTCAGAGGCTTCATTACAACGATTTACACTACTGAGTTTTAGTGTTACTACAGTACCGTTAACAATCACATCATAAAACTATCTCACAACACTCAACTGAATTGTGGCCTCACACCCGGATCCCACAATACCGGATGAAAAGTCTCAATAACTTTGCTTGTTTTGCTTTAATAAAATATTTACAATAATAATAATAAAACGTTTTATTATTATTTATAATATCGGTTAACAACCGCGATGTTTTAATGAGAAAAAAAATTTAAGTAATGATTTTAGGAATTTTAACCTAAAATTCATGAAAATTACATTTCAGCAATGTGAAAATTTTAAATACACTCTGTATTTAGTACATTAAAAATTAGCAAATACAACAAATTCGGTATCGATGTATTATAAAAAGCAATATACCTATGTACTACAAACCGAAACAATAAGCGATTTAATTAAATATCTCAAAATGATTAAGTGTTTTAACTTATCGTGAGCCTAATTCTTGAATATTTTACTTTACTAATGACTGAAAAATAAATACATGTAATTAATACAATAATGTATAAATACAACCAAATAGGCCTCTTACAAATACAACAAATTCGGTACCGGTATATTGTAAAAAGCAATAGGCCTATGTACTACAAACCGAAACAATAAACGATTTAATTAAATATCTCAAAATGATTAAGTGTTTTAACTTATTGTGAGCCTAATTCTTGAATATTTTACTTTACTAATGACAGAAAAATAAATACATGTAATTAATACAATAATGTATAAGTACAACCAAATAGGCCTCTTACAAATACAACAAATTCGGTACCGGTATATTGTAAAAAGCAATATGTACCACAAACCGAAACAATAAGCGATTTAATTAAATATCTCAAAATGATTAAGTGTTTTAACTTATCGTGAGCCTAATTCTTGAATATTTTACTTTACTAATGACAGAAAAATAAATACATGTAATTAATACAATAATGTATAAATACAACCAAATAGGCCTCTTACAAATACAACAAATTCGGTACTGGTATATTGTAAAAAGCAATATGTACTACAAACCGGAACAATAAGCGATTTAATTAAATATCTCAAAATGATTAAGTGTTTTAACTTATTGTGAGCCTGATTCTTGAATATTTTACTTAACTAATGACAGAAAAATAAATACATGTAATTAATACAATAATGTATAAATACAACCAAATAGGCCTCTTACAAATACAACAAATTCGGTACTGGTATATTGTAAAAAGCAATATGTACTACAAACCGGAACAATAAGCGATTTAATTAAATATCTCAAAATGATTAAGTGTTTTAACTTATTGTGAGCCTGATTCTTGAATATTTTACTTTACTAATGACAGAAAAATAAATACATGTAATTAATACAATAATGTATAAATACAACCAAATAGGCCTCTTACAAATACAACAAATTCGGTACCGGTGTATTGTAAAAAGCAATAGGCCTATGTACTACAAACCGGAACAATAAGCGATTTAATTAAATATCTCAAAATGATTAAGTGTTTTAACTTATTGTGAGCCTGATTCTTGAATATTTTACTTTACTAATGACAGAAAAATAAATACATGTAATTAATACAATAATGTATAAATACAACTAAGTATTTTCAAAAAATCATCAATATAGGCTGTTATGGCGTGAAAATTCGTGAAAATTATTGCACTTTACTACTAAGAAAAACTAAATAAGCTTCTTACAAATACAACAAAGTAGGCCTATATTAAAAAATAACAATAACGTATTCTTCACTGAGATACGAACGCCAAACGGTTACTGATATTAGATAAATGTAATACAATAAACCGATAAGAAAAACTTACAGGCGATGCTTTGTTGCAAAAATAGTCCATTGTTTATTTCCTGTTTTTTGAGTAACCTTATCTTTGTTTATGAAAGAGATACATAGATAAAATGAGACCCAATTTTGATCGCTATCGCCTTATGATATTTCAGTGCTTGTATCGATATTATCGAAACACCAATATTGATACCGATACTGCCAGTATCGAAAGTATCGGAACATCCCTATCGGTCACACCAGTGCTTGCTGCAGCAGTGCTGTACTTCGCATTGCAACAACGACGACACATTCACACTCCAGAATCCAGACACGTCTTGTGCAGACACGATATATCGAGCGGACATGCTGTTGCAGTTGCTCTAGATTTTTTCCATTGTGATGTGTTAAATATTTACTTAAGATTTTCATTAAGAATGAGTTCAACTAAGGTTGATTTTAAGGTTGCGGGAGCCTGTTGAAAAGGAAGCAATTTTTTTTGGAAAATTTATTCCATGATAGGAGAGTCCCGAATAAAGTCCGCGGCGTCTTTTGGAAAATTTATTCAATGATAGGGGAGTCCCGAATAAAGTCCGCGGCGTCTTTTGGAGCGGCTCTGTCTGGGTTTGTTCGACTCCCCACCTGGGGTCCTAGAAAAGCTTGAATTTACGATAATATACTTACCTCAAAATTAAGTTGGCCTTTTCTTGTACGTAACATGTCAAAGAATATGGTGGATAGGTTGGTCAAGGAAGCTTCATCAGCTCTGAAGAAGTGGTTGGAACTTCCAGAGGTCTATGGATGTTAGTATGCTCTACAGTATTGAGAAAATAGTGAAGTATATTCCCCCCAAATGTAGAGATGAGAATATACTCCATATGTAGAGAATCTAGAGATGATGGCCGCTTCATTTTCAAGTGGACAAACTTAAACCTTGGCAGCCTTCTAGTATGTTTTTTTTTTCGGGTAAGGTCGGGCGGCCATCAAGTGTGGAAGTGAACTGCGCTGATTTGAGTCAAGCGCAACGGATGAAGTTGAACGTCAACCGGAAGTGGAGTTAAAGAAAGTTTGTATCTATTTAATCTAAATATTTAGGCCTACTGTAACGGATTACGTTTAAAAACAGTAACCTAGGCAACGGTAACGTAACGAGAAATAATAAGTTTTGCGGCGTGGTCGGCTACAAAAGCGAACCTAGACAGAGCGGAGCTACGCCGCTTGACTCCGTTCAGTGACCCGCTCAGTGCAACTCCGCTCCGCACTTAGTGGCCACCCGGCCTTACTCTGAAACCGAAATGTCTTTTATTTAAAATTTGCTACATTTATTATAATCTGACAAACCGATTTTGTAATTTTCATCAGTTGCTGTTGAAATGAATTTTTAGCGAGAAATAATTGAATGCATGTAGGAAAGTTTATGTAATGTTTTTGTTTCATATAATTTCCTTCTTAAAAATATAAACAATAAATTTACTGAAATAAACAAATAAAATTGTTAATTTCTGTATAAATTTAAGATAAAATTTAATAAAATATTTTTGAATTATTTTAGCCTATCTCAGAACAGATATCTTAAAGCGTTGTTTTTATCACTCATTGTTTGACGTAGGCTTTCACGCGGTCTGCACAAGGTTTCTTGTAATTCAATTAAGATTTATGTTCTTCTTTATGAAGGCTAAGAGTAGACTTATATAATTTCAAGTGGCAATTTTTAACTAAAGCAGTATTAAGTTGATTTTAATTTTTTGTAGTACCTCAAGTTTAACTGTTATTTAAAGAACAATAATAATACAAATTATATTAGATACAATCTACTTATTAATTAAAAAGTTAATTTATTTTGAATACACAATTCAAAATAATAAATTGGTACTTACTTTTAAAACAAAGGCTTTTGTAGGCCCTTAATATGTCCGATATTTTACTAGTGACTATGCTGTCAAGTGCCTCCTCATAACAACTTTAGAAAAGAAACAATACTATACAGTATAAGCATTTAGACCTACTGTACACTACCAAGTGATGTCCTAAACGATTTGTCAGCCATTTTGTTTTATTTCAAAAAATTTGGCACCTAATTATTTAGATTTCTAGTCCTATTTTTGGAAAAACACAAACTGTATGATTACATGGTCTTATGTTAATTTCAAAACATAGAAGAAACACGTCATGTTAACCTACAAACAACAATCGTATATCACTGACCGACAGAGTGAGGTCTCTTCCAACTCGACCGTTCTGTATTTGGTTTGTGTGTTTATTTCGCAGTTTTGGCAAAACACATTGAATGATTGTTTTGAAATTTGTTAACTTACATAAAACCTGAACGACGTATGTGCAAATTTTTTCCCATTCACTTCCGTTACAAGATGGCCGCCTTTGATTTGCGATTACGAATGTAGACAGTTTTAGCCAAACGCATTGACCGATTGTTTTGAAATTTAGTACGAAGATACTTTGTACAAAGCCCAAACGATTAAAGGTAAGATTTTTTTCTATTCACAAGATGGCTGCCCCTTCCCATATATATATATATATATATATATATATATATATATATATATATATATATATTTCGTTCCATATTTCCGTTATATTCTTCCGTTCGGCAGACTTTTTTTCTACTCACTTCTCTCGCCAAAGCTAGCATTAAAAGCTTCGCTTCAAAAAAAATTAAATTAACAATACTTAACTCCTTCATTAGACCTGCTATCATTTAGAGTAAACATTTTAGTTGTACATTATACCTACGTTTATTTGTCCCTCTCTCTCTCTCTCTCTCTCTCTCTCTCTCTATATATATATATATATATATATATATATATATATATATATATATATATATATATATACACTAGTTACCCGTTGCGGCTTTGCCTGCAATTATAATGTAAGCAATAAAATTTATAGTCAATTTTCAAAATCAGAATAGGTCTGTTCATTTTAATATATTGCTATATACAATATTATATGATTTATGGTTTTCGGCCAAGACATATAAATTTTTGCTACTCGATACGCTAAAACAGGGTCATGTTGTTAGCGTATACGTCTAAAATCAGTACAACACGGTACCGATTTTCGCCGGTAGCAATTTTGAGGTTATGTTGGTCACTTTTATTTTCGATTTTTATTGTACTTCTCCTGCTTTCATATTTTGGATTTTTGCTTTTGGGTACATAATAAAGCATTTTAGTAAGAAAAATATCGAAAACTCCAATAGATGCTGCACTGCATATTTACCATTTTTTCATATAATGTAATTACACAAATATATATACTACCTTACAATTAAAGTATCCTAATAAAATTGTATATAATATATATATTCTACACTCTGCTTTAAAAACATTGAATAGTCAAATGAAAAATACCAGATTGTGATTATTAGATGAAAATGTAACATTAAAAACAATAATTTTGCAATAAATAAAACATAGATTAAGATTTGTAAAATGGGATTAGATCTATGTCCATCTCAGGTGCCTAAATCTCATGTTCAGTAAACAGTAATTAAACCTAACTATAGTTAACAGATGTTACAAAACTAAAAACTGATAATTATTTTGGGCTGGGTAAGTAGTATAATGACGTTTTGTAAAACGGGAATAGGCCTATATGTATCTCTGATACTTAAACCATATACGTACCAAGTTTCATCTCAATTGATCGAGTGGTTAAAGCGTGATTGAATAACAAACAAACAAACAAAAAACAAACACACAAACTTTCAGAAATATAATATGAATTATATATATATATATATATATATATATATATATATATATATATATATATGTGTGTGTGTGTGTGTGTGTGTGTGTGTGTGTGTAAATTTAAACAATCCGTCAAAAAGTGGCCTAGGGGTCAGGAACGCCCTCCAATAGTTCATTTCCCGATTGAAATTTGCTAAAAAAGAAATAGAAAGCGTGCCATATTTTGCTCACTTAATATAATACAAAATATTTTCAAAAGAAAATATATCAATTGTATACAAAAGTGTAAACGACGGTGGTTACAGTTTGTTTTTATTAATCAATAACATTTTAAAATAACAATGGAAGACAACAATGGGAAAGAAAAGAACAAATGAGGGCATTTAACATTTGCTAAGTAATAAAATTACATTATCAGTAAAAAAATAAAACAGAAAATTATGAGTTTCTAAGATTTTAATGGGCAACATTTTGAAACGAACGTATGCATTTTGCTTTGCCCGCGTCTAGGCCTATTACCGAAATCAATTTTTGGTCCAAATTTGATTTTGGAGTCTCAAAATTTCCATTTGCGTGACGTTATTTAATGGTGTTAGTTTTCGTTATTTTAGAATAAATATATCGCGATTCTTATTTTTTTCTAATCGCTATTCCTAACTTTCATCCACCCCGATTTCAACTGTCAATGGATCTGTGAACCCCTGGATACCATAATTTATTTTTGAAGTAGAATTCGTAGATATGCTATTCCGAAACTTATAAAATCACTTGGCCTTGCTAATCCCCGCTTTATCAATTTAAATATTGGCTGTTGCGCTAAAAATACAAAAAAAACTTAATTCATTGCCAGACTGTCTTGGTTAACGAAAAGGCATTTTTGTCTGTAAGTATTCAAGTTACGTCGATTCTAACAATGAAACAGCTGCAGATGTAAATAATGCACATTTCTTCAACAATTGATTGATTAAAATATCAAAATATAAATTATTACAATTTTTTTCATGACGGAATCAAACTAGTAACTGAAATAATAATAGATAAAAACATGTTCTAACGGTGACACTTTTTGCAACCACGTAGATCATTGATCTCACTCCCAGTGTAATGTGGACTGAAACTACTGTGATTTAAACAGCAGATGTCGTTGACCCCGCGAATGAAAGAAGTTAGTAATTTGTATACACCCACGAACGTAGGCGCGCGCGCACACACACACACACACACACACACACACACACACACACACACACACACACACACACACACACACACACACACACACACACACACACACACACACACACACACACACACACACACACACACACACACACACACACACACACACACACACACACACACACACACACACACACACACACACACACACACACACACACACACACACACACACACACACACACACACACACACACACACACACACACACACACACACACACACACACACACACACACACACACACACACACACACACACACACACACACACACACACACACACACACACACACACACACACACACACACACACACACACACACACACACACACACACACACACACACACACACACACACACACACACACACACACACACACACACACACACACACACACACACACACACACACACACACACACACACACACACACACACACACACACACACACACACACACACACACACACACACACACACACACACACACACACACACACACACACACACACACACACACACACACACACACACACACACACACACACACACACACACACACACATATATATATATATATATATATATATATATATATATATATATATATATGTATGTATAGAGAGAGAGAGAGAGAGAGAGAGAGAGAGGGACAAATAAACGTAGGTATAATGTACAATTAAAATGTTTACTCTAAATGATAGCAGGTCTAATGAAGGAGTTAAGTATTGTTAATTTAATTTTTTTGAAGCGAAGCTTTTAATGCTAGCTTTGGCGAGAGAAGTGAATAGAAAAAAGTCTGCCGAACGGAAGAATATAGCGGAAATATGGAACGAACCAGCAAACGAATTTCGCCCCTCAATTTCTGTCTCTATATTTGTCTTCCTCCTTTTCGATAACAGTACACGTGTATTACATAAGAACGTCGTGTTGCCTTGGTTTCGGTATTTTTCCTTAGTTGAAGAACAAATGCATGTTGTAACCGTTTATAACTGTTGTTAATAACGCTGGTATTAACAACATAACCTAAAACTTATTATAGCCTATCAGCTGTTTAATGAAATCAGCTGATCGTTACAAATTAATATAAAACAACTGAGATTTTACTATAAGTACAGTTAGTTACTTATAAGCTAGGTTCACGTATTTATGTATTTAAACAAAACAAGATATTCGTAAACATATCTTCAAACTAATTAGCCTATATATTCAGCAAAGATATCATTAAGAAAAGCTTCGCTTCTGTCGGTAACTCCCCGAGTTCCATACGTGTACTTTCTGTAACAGCTGATTTTACTCCAAAGCTGTTATTTATTACTGAGATTGTGTTTTTACCATTATTCACGATAAGTACATATCAATAAAATGGTGTTAGCTTAATATGTTCATTTTCATGGTTTAATATTTATAAAATAATAACAAATAAATCATTATAAATCAGTTGTTAATATTGAAATATCTGTGACCATGAGATATATAAACAAGTATTGTAATTACAACATATTATGTTGCATAACTTACGTGCAACTTTATGAGTTGTTTATGCTATTACTAACCACTTCGAATGTAGACCTAATTGCAGTGCCTGATTGCAGGCGGATATTGTTTATTTAGAAATGACATTTTGCAAAAGACATAAAAGTATTTTGTAATTTTTGACCCCAAAATTGTTTTTAATAATAATTAATTAAAATAATTACGACTATTAAGAATATTTACGTAAATCATATCATTAATCCTATCTGGGAATATAAATAATGTTGTCAGTGTATTGTGGAAATATAAGATTATTCTAACAAGTTGCGTAGATTTGAATTTGCTGATTATTTTTTGCGTGTTAAACCATAAATCAAATAAAAAAGGTTTTCGTTATGGGGTCAGTATATTTGCTTTCCATTTTTGATTTGGTTTTAATGATACTTAAAGTGTAGATTTTTGCCGATAAATATGAATACAGTATGAATAGTATGAAATATGTTAAACACAATATTTCTACGGTCAAGACTGTGTGTACTTACAATTCTTGCAGATGAGTGTCACGTGTTATTTGTGGTCCAAATGTGTAAGATTCTTATTTGAAACAGAATTTATATCACTTGTTATTGTTTGCTAAAAATCGCACTTTATTATGAGTATTAAAAAAATAATAATACAAAACATATTGAATATTTTAACATTTCAAGTTATAGTCTACCGATATTTACTTTAATAGTTTTTCATTCGACTATAGACAGGTTTAATTACTATAAAAAAACTAATAATTCATTTTTTTGACGAACTACATGATGGTAATCGCATCTAGATTGGATTGATGTATTATTGATTTTTCTTTACCATAATGAAATAACAGACCGCCGCTAGGAACAAAATTTCAGGATAATAAGGTAGTATATATAAGAAATGAAGCTCTCTATAAGAAAATTGAAAAACTGTCAGATACTATGAGAAAAAGGAGAATAAATTTTTACGGCCATCTTCTTAGAATGAACTCCAATAGATTGACGAAACAGGTGTTTGATTTTTTCCATAATCGTAAAACAAAACCGAACTGGTTTAAGGAAATTGAAAAAGGCCTAATAGAATTAAAAATTACAGAAAAGTCACTGCTTGACCAAACTGCTAAGATAAGTACCAAGGACGAAAGAATAAGATTCCAAGATAAAACCAAAATAAGACCTAAACCTGTCATTTCGGAAGATGAGAGGAAAAGAAGGTCGGAAAGAATGAAGAGCTACTGGGAACAAAGAAAAGTACAGCGCGCAAGAAATGATTGATTCAGCGTACCCCAAAGAGGGTGAAACGAAGAGAAGAAGAAATAACAGACAAACTCTTGTAAAAGAAATTTTCTGATAGAGCAGGATTACCAACTTTTAAAAAACTATGATTCGATCCCTGAGATGATAAAAATGATTTATTAGTTGTTTTTTTTTTTGTATCAGGGAGAGTTTTTACAGATTAAATTTCTGAATTGATTTGTACCCTGCTACGATCTTCAAATGGTGCACTAAATCTGTAAAGCTCCTTCTGAAAAAACGAAGTATTTAACTTGTATTTCGTACTTTGACTATAACTTTCTGAGTTTCTGAAATCGGTAACCTTGGTGTGATTAAGGTTAGTTTTGTAAACATTATTCTGTGCACTATTAACTTTAGATAATTTGGAATAAAATTATTTTAAATATAGGTAAATTTAGTGACGTAATCTGGCTTAGATAAGTCAGAACACCGCAGCTACAACAGAGATAATTCAACTTTCAATTTCCAGCTACGACAGCGATAATTTCAATGTTGTACAAATATACAAACTTTCGCTTTTCACACGTTCCATGCAATCAAGACAACTGTGGGATACAACTAGACTTTCCAACGAGCTTCCCACAAGCCTCAATCCCAGGAAAACGAGTAATTCTCATTTTTGACGAATTTACTATTTGAGCGGTCATCATGGCAAGATCCAAAGCCAGAATCATGAAATGAGCTCCGATCCCAAGTTCTAAGAACTCGTTTTGGAAATTATTGCTATTACAATCAAGCTGTCACAATTTTGGTCTGGCGCTTATTCAAGATGGTGAAATAAAATTTTCAAAAATGTTTGAAATAAACAAAAAACAGTTTTATCGTAGTTAGGGTTCATTTTCATATTTTATTATTATTGTAAAGTTTAAAAATATTTGTACAATAAATTTATGGGACATTAATAAATTGTGTTACTTTTCGAAGTTCACTTCCATCACGTCAGCCAGACATTTTAAAATGTAATACAGTAATATAAAAACTTGGAAAAGTCTTTCTGCTATTTTAAAAAGGCACAGCGTTATAATTCACTATATTTTAAAATGTATTTTGTTGTAATCTACAGGCTCTACTTTTTGTTTGTATGAACAACAATTAATTTCTTGGTATTTTAATTATTGTTATATTACGGATTGAAAAGAAGTCAGAGAATTGTATTGCTTTTTTTTTAATTTTAAAGAGGTTTATTTGCAAAGAGTGACGTGTGATACAAATTTTAAAAATTACGATGTTATTAATTTGCAAAAAACGTTTGCATCTACAATTAAGTTTTACGGAATCTTGTGATAAGGGTTAACCTTGCACCTGAGATCAACAAACAGGCCTACTGTATCAGTAAACAAAGCAATAATTTGAAATTTATTAATTAATTCAATACAATAGAACAAAATCCTTGTTCTAAGAATAAAAGCTAACTAAAAAATATTAATTAATTAGCTGAATATAATTGTCATACGGGTACTTTACTTTGAAGTGAATGAGAAGCTGAAACGGCATAACACGTTTATTTGAAAAGATAATCCTTTGGTTATTTTCAGTCCAACTTTCCGCCATCACATCGCATCATGAATTATTTTAACAATTACCGATTAGCTTTTAATTAATTTTTTGAGTATTCTTTCTTACGTGGTTTTAATTTGTATTGTTTCTCTGAATTAATATTCAGAAGCAAATATCCCAAAGTCGTTATACTTTATTATATCGTAATTACTTTTATAACAATGAATCAATCTTATTAATTTTTTTTAAATTAATTTTGAAAGATATTATATTTTTAAAGAAGGTTTTTTTTGCTGATTTAGTCAAATTATACAAGCGAATTTTACAAAAATTAGTTTCAGATATAAATTTAATTTTAAAAAACTATTTATTTTAAAATTAGTTCAGTATTTTTTTTTTAACCGTACACTGTGACGTCGACCTCTTTTAACCGTTCCGCTACACTTGCACCCGAAACAGTTTCACTGCTATCCGTAATTCGAGTATGAAGGATGAAAAACAGGTATTTGCATTGAATATAACAGGACAAGAAGTACAGTCACCATTGCATGCTCGATATCAGCGGCTAAAGTCCAAGTAGTTGGACTATGTGGCGCTACGAATGCTTCAAGCTGCGTGGACAGGGGGAAGACGTTTGAGAAAATAGACAGTACTATTTATTATGTATTTAACACAGATGGCACTAACAGCGAGTACTCACAAAATCCCTCGTAAGGGTTATCATTCTAGTACGTTTATATGCAATGGCAGAAGTAAGGCCTATATGTCTCTAAAGGTTAGATTTGAGCAAATAGATCCTTCCTAGTGGATAGTACCTTTATGGACAAAGACATTAGCTACCCTTAGTCATTTTTAATGGGGCTGGCTTTAGTTAACCTGAAGATGGCTGATAGAGACAAGGCGTGAAGAACGCTATATACTGAATTATAGTATATAATTTCTCATCAAACTCATCATTTTTTATATTATTTTAGCTTTAAATTTACAGTATGTTCATTAGCCTATACCACTGGATATAAACTTAGTAGCATTCATGAGTTATGTGAGCACTCGCCGCTGGTGGCATCTTGCGGCAGTGTTCAAGTAGAGTTTCCCTGTCCTCGCAGCGTTCGTAGCGGCAAATAGTCTAATTACTTGGACTTAAGCCTCTGATATCTTAACACGCTTTTTATAATAGTGTATCCGCAGGGGGGTGCAGACTAGCTGCACCTATTGAGAGGATTTAGACGTCCCTCGCGATACCCGAGTCCACCACACACTTACACTTACAACACTACACTTACGACTTTAACACTTTACGCTCTCACTTACATTTAGGGATGCGATAATAGCCTCAATGTGCTTTTCGCCTTAACAAAAAAATAAATAAATAAATAAAATAAAAAAATAATAATGGCTGCACTTTTAGTCCGGTTATACACAATGCTTCTGCTTTAACGTTACGATACTCGACAATTTTGTAAAAAGTCAATGATTTCAGCTGGGACAAAGTTAAGGTACATCCACCTCCGTACAGTGTGTCAAATACAGTGTTTCTGTTGTACTATTGTCAAGCATTCAAGTCTGTATGCTTATCTGCAATTTGAGATAGTTTATTTTATAATATAAAAACGAAAAACATTTTTCACTGTTTCTTCTTCTTCTTTTCGTTTCACCCTCTTTGGGGTACGCTGAATCAATCATTTCTTGCGCGCTGTACTTTTCTTTGTTCCCAGTAGCTCTTCATTCTTTCCGATCTTCTCTTCCTCTCCTCTTCCGAAATGACAGGTTTAGGTCTTATTTTGGCTTTATCTTGGAATCTTATTCTTTCGTCTTTGGTAATTATCTTAGCAGTTTGGTCAAACAATGAATCTTCTGTAATTTTTAATTCTATTAGGTCTTTTTCAATTTCTTTAAACCAGTTCGGTTTTGTTTTACGATTATGGAAAAAATCGAACACCTGTTTCGTCAATCTATTGGAGTTCATTCTAAGAAGATGGCCGTAAAAATTTATTCTCCTTTTTCTCATAGTATCGGACAGTTTTTCAATTTTCTTATAGAGAGCTTCATTTCTTATATATACAACCTTATTATCCTGAAATTTTGTTCCTATAATTTTTCTTAAGATTTTCCTTTCCGTTATTTCAAGCTTTTCTATCTGGCCTATGCGATTCATGGTTAATGTTTCTGCTGCGTACAGTGCTTCCGGCTTGATCACTGTTTTATAATGTTTAATTTTGGACCCCTATGAAAGGGATTTCTTATTGTATTTTTCTTTCGTCAATTGGAAGGCCAATTCAAGTGTGTTTCTCCTGGATTCCATTGCCTTGCCCTCATCTGCATTCCAACTAATCCATTCACCAAGATATTTGAACTCTTTTACAATTTCTATTTTCTGTTCTTGGATTTTAAGGTATTTATTTGGGTATTTGTTGTTTGTCATGATTTTGGTCTTTTCAAACGATATGTTTAGACCTATTTTAGCTGCTTGTTTCTTCAATTCAAGAATCTGCTCCCTTGCTTCGTCCATTGTTTCAGCAAACAAGGCCAAACCATCACTGTTTATTACAGTAATATAAAATATAAAAAGTGCAAAAGTTTTTACGAGTAAATTCTAATTTCTTATTGTTCTGCAACACTTTCTTTTGAGTTTAGGGAATTCGGATACTCAGAAGATCGTACATTCTCTGAGGACATCACCGGGCAGGCCAATAATTACAAATACAGAGTACAGTAGTTTTACAGACCTCGATAAGGTCAACTCCTTTCTAACAGGTTAATCTCCTTACACGCATGCGCAGTAGGGCAGAACGTGCTCCGACAAACTGTTCATAATCAGTAGGTGACGTAAATGATTAAACACACATAAACTTGTTCTTGTCTTCGTTTTTTTTACAGCAAGCAAGACATTTCCATTGTTGACATTAAACTTTACATGTACAGTTAGGTAACTAACTTTGTTAGAACTGAAAAGCCACGCCGTACCAAAGTTATCCGTTTAAAAACCGCTCCAGCTGGCATTTTGCTTACGGAACAGCTGTCTTATCATTAGCTGTTTAAAATGGCGTCATTTAATACCTGCAAATACCAAACTGCAGTGTGTAAAATCTATTTAATATTTAAACAGCTTATGAAAACGTTGCATTCAATTTCAGTATTTGTATCTATATAAATTCTTTGTCAGGAAATATCGAAAGGTAAAGCCTACCTAAGTATTTTAAGTATGCCAATTCACTTCTAAGAAAATCGTACATAGACATGATTTGTGACTTAGGATACTTGCCCAGCTGTAAAAGTGATACATATAGGCCTAATGGGAAACAAGAAAGTTTGTGAAACTCTATTTTATGAATTGTATGTACCAACTTATAAAAAAAAAATCACTGTCTTGTCTGCATCACGCACAAATAACAGGGTCAATATAATGTATTCTTCTCGCAAAACGTTACAAATTTAAAGCAGGCCTTATTTTATTTAGAGCGTCTGTAAGAAATATGTCGCAAGTGAGAATTTACGGGGAATTTTGGAAGTCACCATGCACAATTTATTGAAATTATTAAGGACTCTTTTTGAAAATTCTGAAATAATTCAAAAGGACAGTTTCAGCTTTCAATAAAATCATAGTTATATTATTTCTCAGCCCAATATATGCGGTTAAACTTTAATATTGTTTTCGTTCATGTTAAATTTTAATTTGAATATTGTAGCCCTGCGTATAAAAAATTAATCGCGGCACGTAGCTGTCTCAATAACGTGATAGAAGCGAAATTCCGAAAGTATTTTTCATTATTTTACCCTTTTTTAAATTCTGATTTCAACAATACAATTAGCATTAAAATCTGCATCCTATTAGGAATTTAAAATTTAAATTACATTGAAAATAATAGCCGCCTCGGTGGCCTAGTTGATAGCGTACTGGGCTTTCACCCCGAGGACCCGGATTCGATTCCCGGCCAGGGCTTGGCATTTTCATACGCTATAAATCATCCCATCGTCTGCATTAGCCCAAGTGTGCACAATAGTCGGACGTAAAAAAAAAAATACATTGAAAATACGAAATGAATTTTGATCACCTATAAAAAAAGTCTTAATTTTAATGAATATTTAAAATTAAAATTCTAATTTATGCAGTTTTTAACGCTGATTACAGTGGTAAAAAATTTGTTCAACCTGGAAAAAAAAGAGTGCTGATGAATACGACCTTGAATAGGAAACTAATGGTTTTTCCCATATTTAATTTCATTAAAATAAACACGACGTATATTTTTTTCAAGAACAGCTGTACAGTGGAAATTTTATCAAACCTTGTTTTGTTATAGTCATAAAAGTGTCAAACAAAATGTAAATTACTGACATAAAATTGATGGCCAAACTTTTTAAATAAATTAAAAAATTAACAACACCATGATTTACGTCAGTGACGTTTATATATTGAAATAGTTTTATATAAAAATACAAATTTCATGCGAAGAAGTTTTAGCCGATTATTTCTCATGAAACTAGAATTGTGTAATTACAACACGAAATTTGTATATGCTACGTTTTATAAATGACTAAGTCAATATTAAGGCCTTAGAAACCTCAAAATGTCAAAAAACACATTCATCACTAACTGGCCGGGGAAGTGCTCATCGGGGTGTCCCGGACTCCTGCGGTCTGCAGGCTTTGATCCCATGACGCAACCAGTGGCCGAACACACATCTTCCGGTAGTAGTCATAACCTACTTTGCAGTTACCAAGTAATGGAAGAATTGTGGTCGTTTTAAATTCGCGATGACGTTTACCAGCGTCTGTTTATCGATAACGCCCCTCTGATGCCTAAACGTAATTATGAAATTCTGAAGTTCAGAGTCCCAAATGATTAGCAAATATAAACGAACATTATTTATATTTTCAACGACACGCAGTAAAGCACGAGAGGTCGACGTTTGTTCGCTATTGATAGTACGCTAAGCTTTAGCAAATTGTAGG
This sequence comes from Callitettix versicolor, assembly GCA_022606455.1. Taxonomy (NCBI): domain Eukaryota; kingdom Metazoa; phylum Arthropoda; class Insecta; order Hemiptera; family Cercopidae; genus Callitettix; species Callitettix versicolor. The sequence continues at coordinate 18,910,609 of CM040184.1, read as the reverse complement.
CCTATGTGAACACATTCGTCTCAGAAAAATCTAAAGCCGTAACCACAGAGTGCAAGAATGTGTTCTTTTCTAATTGCAATACCAAATTTAAATACACAGTGCCTTAAAGTAGACTTGGAATTGTGGATTTTTGGAAAACCAAAATTTAATTACCTATAGACGCGTTTACTAACAAGAAATATTTTATACATTAACAAAATAAAGGTCTTTGAAAGTACGACATATCTACATTCTGGTGGTAAAACTATTCCTGATACTTTATCAGAACAATGTTTTACTGATTACTCTTCGGGCCTTGTCCATAAATAAACGTTCGTGCCACCTTCATTAGTCTCACGCACGTGTCCCGTGACTACTCAGTTTTATGATCTGTTGATTGTTGACGCTATCGTATCTTTAAATAAACAAAAAACCTCAAATTTCAAATTACCCAAATTAAAAAAAACAAATAAAAACGTAACAAATGTTCTAGAAAATTTAAATTTTCATCAGGATTTTTCAATTTAATTTCGGGTTAAATACCGAAATCTTTATACAAATTTGTTTAGAATCATGACAACATAACTGCTTAGTTTGTCAGAATCGTGTGGTTTAGTTGTGGAACATTTTGTGAAATAGTTTTTACACAACTTATTTTAAATTACAAACGATATATATGGTCACAGTTGTTTATAACTTACAAAGTTTCTTGTGACCTTTTAAACATGCAAGTTTAGATTAATTTGTAGCTTATCAGTTATCTATTACTGATAATTTTTGACGTATTTGACGGTAAATCGCTAACAAATCTTCTGATTATAATCGGAAGATTCGCTTGCACGATCTGTGATTGTTTGCTGACATTGTTTTAGTCACTGTGTTTATCCGCTGGTAAACACATTGTGTAATACTGCCCCTTCCGCAATGTCAAGGTCACAAAGTAGCTCAAAGTTATTTTTGGATTGCATTCGTGCCAGATGCTATCATTCCGTAATTTGGCTTCACTTAAACTTACACAATCAGGAATTTGTTTGCGGTGAAAGTTGCTTCTCGATATATATATATATATATATATATATATATATATATATATATATATAAAACATTAATAGTTTTCTTTGTTTTAGATAACTTTAAAAAAAAAACAAGTAGCCTTTGACACCGAATATAAATGGATTAAAATTACAGCCACCATTTGTAAAAAGCGTTCTCGATATTACAGGCTAAATTCCAAGTAACTGGACTATTTTCCGTTACGAAATCTGCAAGCTGTAAGGACGAGGAGGAAGACGTTTAAGAGAATATACAATACTATTATCTATTTAACTGTAGTTGAACACTCTGCCACAAGGTGCCACTAGCAGCAAGCACTCACAAATCTTTTATAAGGGTTATCATTCTAGTACGTTTATATACAGTGCCAGAAGTATGACCTGTATGGCTACAAAGGTTAGATTTGAGCAAATATTAAATGGCTTCTAGTGGCGGCCACCTTGTAAATAGTAGATGAATCCTGTCTTCCTAAAGGTTATCAATCTAGTACGTTTATATACAGTGCCAGAAGTATGACCTGTATGGCTACAAAGGTTAGCTTTGAGCAAATATTAAATGGCTTCTGGTGGCGGCCACTTTGTAAATATTAGATGAACCCTGTCTTCCTAAAGGTTATCATTCTAGTACGTTTATATACAGTGCCAGAAGTATGACCTGTATGGCTACAAAGGTTAGCTTTGAGCAAATATTAAATGGCTTCTGGTGGCGGCCACTTTGTAAATAGTAGATGAACCCTGTCTTCCTAAAGGTTATCATTCTAGTACGTTTATATACAGTGCCAGAAGTATGACCTGTATGGCTACAAAGGTTAGATTTGAGCAAATATTAAATGGCTTCTGGTGGCGGCCACCTTGTAAATAGTAGATGAATCCTGTCTTCCTAAAGGTTATCATTCTAGTACGTTTATATACAGTGCCAGAAGTATGGCCTGTATGGCTACAAAGGTTAGATTTGAGCAAATATTAAATGGCTTCTAGTGGCGGCCACTTTGTAAATAGTAGATGAATCCTGTCTTCCTAAAGGTTATCATTCTAGTATGTTTATATACAGTGCCAGAAGTATGGCCTGTATGGCTACAAAGGTTAGATTTGAGCAAATATTAAATGGCTTCTAGTGGCGGCCACTTTGTAAATAGTAGATGAATCCTGTCTTCCTAAAGGTTATCATTCTAGTACGTTTATATACAGTGCCAGAAGTATGACCTGTATGGCTACAAAGGTTAGCTTTGAGCAAATATTAAATGGCTTCTGGTGGCGGCCACTTTGTAAATAGTAGATGAACCCTGTCTTCCTAAAGGTTATCATTCTAGTACGTTTATATACAGTGCCAGAAGTATGACCTGTATGGCTACAAAGGTTAGCTTTGAGCAAATATTAAATGGCTTCTGGTGGCGGCCACTTTGTAAATAGTAGATGAACCCTGTCTTCCTAAAGGTTATCATTCTAGTACGTTTATATACAGTGCCAGAAGTATGACCTGTATGGCTACAAAGGTTAGATTTGAGCAAATATTAAATGGCTTCTGGTGGCGGCCACCTTGTAAATAGTAGATGAATCCTGTCTTCCTAAAGGTTATCATTCTAGTACGTTTATATACAGTGCCAGAAGTATGGCCTGTATGGCTACAAAGGTTAGATTTGAGCAAATATTAAATGGCTTCTAGTGGCGGCCACTTTGTAAATAGTAGATGAATCCTGTCTTCCTAAAGGTTATCATTCTAGTATGTTTATATACAGTGCCAGAAGTATGGCCTGTATGGCTACAAAGGTTAGATTTGAGCAAATATTAAATGGCTTCTAGTGGCGGCCACTTTGTAAATAGTAGATGAATCCTGTCTTCCTAAAGGTTATCATTCTAGCACGTTTATATACAGTACCAGAAGTATGACCTGTATGGCTACAAAGGTTAGATTTGAGCAAACATTAAATGGCTTCTAGTGGCGGCCACTTTGTAAATAGTAGATGAATCCTGTCTTCCTAAAAGTTATCATTCTAGTATGTTTATATACAGTGCCTGAAGTATGGCCTGTATGGCTACAAAGGTTAGATTTGAGCAAATATTAAATGGCTTCTAGTGGCGGCCACCTTGCAAATAGTAGATGAATCCTGTCTTCCTAAAGGTTATCATTCTAGTACGTTTATATACAGTGCCAGAAGTATGACCTGTATGGCTATAAAGGTTAGATTTGAACAAATATTAAATGGCTTCTAGTGGCGGCCACCTTGCAAATAATAGATGAATCCTGTCTTCCTAAAGGTTATCATTCTAGTACGTTTATATACAGTGCCAGAAGTATGACCTGTATGGCTATAAAGGTTAGATTTGAGCAAATATTAAATGGCTTCTAGTGGCGGCCACCTTGCAAATAGTAGATGAATCCTGTCTTCCTAAAGGTTATCATTCTAGTACGTTTATATACAGTGCCAGAAGTATGGCCTGTATGGCTATAAAGGTTAGATTTGAGCAAATATTAAATGGCTTCTAGTGGCGGCCACCTTGCAAATAGTAGACGAATCCTGTCTTCCTAAAGGTTATCATTCTAGTACGTTTATATACAGTGCCAGAAGTATGACCTGTATGGCTACAAAGGTTAGATTTGAGCAAATATTAAATGGCTTCTGGTGGCGGCCACCTTGCAAATAGTAGATGAATCCTGTCTTCCTAAAGGTTATCATTCTAGTACGTTTATATACAGTGCCAGAAGTATGGCCTGTATGGCTATAAAGGTTAGATTTGAGCAAATATTAAATGGCTTCTAGTGGCGGCCACCTTGCAAATAGTAGATGAATCCTGTCTTCCTAAAGGTTATCATTCTAGTACGTTTATATACAGTACCAGAAGTATGGCCTGTATGGCTACAAAGGTTAGATTTGAGCAAATATTAAATGGCTTCTAGTGGCGGCCACCTTGTAAATAGTAGATGAATCCTGTCTTCCTAAAGGTTATCATTCTAGTACGTTTATATACAGTGCCAGAAGTATGGCCTGTATGGCTACAAAGGTTAGATTTGAGCAAATATTAAATGGCTTCTGGTGGCGGCCACTTTGTAAATAGTAGATGAATCCTGTCTTCCTAAAGGTTATCATTCTAGTACGTTTATATACAGTGCCAGAAGTATGGCCTGTATGGCTACAAAGGTTAGATTTGAGCAAATATTAAATGGCTTCTGGTGGCGGCCACTGTGTAAATAGTAGATGAATCCTGTCTTCCTAAAGGTTATCATTCTAGTACGTTTATATACAGTGCCAGAAGTATGGCCTGTATGGCTACAAAGGTTAGATTTGAGCAAATATTAAATGGCTTCTAGTGGCGGCCACCTTGCAAATAGTAGATGAATCCTGTCTTCCTAAAGGTTATCATTCTAGTACGTTTATATACAGTGCCAGAAGTATGGCCTGTATGGCTACAAAGGTTAGATTTGAGCAAATATTAAATGGCTTCTGGTGGCGGCCACTGTGTAAATAGTAGATGAATCCTGTCTTCCTAAAGGTTATCATTCTAGTACGTTTATATACAGTGCCAGAAGTATGGCCTGTATGGCTACAAAGGTTAGATTTGAGCAAATATTAAATGGCTTCTGGTGGCGGCCACTGTGTAAATAGTAGATGAATCCTGTCTTCCTAAAGGTTATCATTCTAGTACGTTTATATACAGTGCCAGAAGTATGGCCTGTATGGCTACAAAGGTTAGATTTGAGCAAATATTAAATGGCTTCTAGTGGCGGCCACTGTGTAAATAGTAGATGAATCCTGTCTTCCTAAAGGTTATCATTCTAGTACGTTTATATACAGTGCCAGAAGTATGGCCTGTATGGCTACAAAGGTTAGATTTGAGCAAATATTAAATGGCTTCTAGTGGCGGCCACCTTGCAAATAGTAGATGAATCCTGTCTTCCTAAAGGTTATCATTCTAGTACGTTTATATACAGTGCCAGAAGTATGGTCTGTATGGCTACAAAGGTTAGATTTGAGCAAATATTAAATGGCTTCTGGTGGCGGCCACCTTGCAAATAGTAGATGAATCCTGTCTTCCTAAAGGTTAAACACCTCTAAAATGACAACTTGACGTAAATTAGATTTCGAATAATTTCAGCTTAATGTTTTTTTTTAAATAGATTCGTTGAATATAAATGATTGTGAGTTTACGTTGTTTGAGTTTTAGTTTAAATACATTACTTGGCAGTCAGACGGTAGAGTAAGTTAACCTAAACGGGCACGAGTTAAAACTCTAATTAATCATGGTTTAAAGTTTCCTTATAACAACAAAACCGTGCAGCTACAATTAGGAGTCAGAGTGTCAGATGCCTGACTGAATTTCAGTAAATTTAAACTGAAGAAAAATTTAAGGAAAACCAATAATTCCGAAAGAGATATAAAATTTACTGTGCGTGAATAATTATATCCTAAGTCTTAGACAATATAACCTATTGCTTCGATGATATTTAATTGCTATTCTGGGCATCAGAAAATAATAAAATAATAGTTCTTTGTTCTCTGTGAAACAAAAGACAGCGTATATAATAGGGCCTTAAAGTCACGCAACGACTTGAACACAACACACGCGCACACTGCTAATAGATATCCGACTATTGTATGATTATTTTATAATATTTGAATGGTATCACTAGCTAAAACATCGAACGTTCAAATCGTTGTAGGCCTAGTACCTACATTTCACTTAAATTGTGTTTAAATAATACGCCCATAAAAAGAATATTAGATTAAGCAAATATAAAATGGCTACATTCGCTTTGCATTGTTCATTCAATAAAAGTATGAAATTCAGTAGATCGACAATTTTTACATGTGACATGTTCAGGGAAGTACCAAATAAATATTACAAAATAAACCGTTTATTTAATTGTTTAGAATTCAGGTGAAGTTAATTTGGAGAATTTTCGAAAGAAATAAAATTCTAGGTTACTTTTGTACGTACCATCGATTCAGGATTCAACCAGGTCATCTGAAATGGCCTTGGCATACTTTGGGCAACACTTAAGCGTACTTTCAAGGACGAATTTAAGTCCTTTTTGAAACGGTGTCTACAACCTTCAGTCATCTCTCAATGTTAACGAATTTTCTAAAAGGTTGAGTTCCAAACAAAATCTTAATTAATACAACCAAAGTAATTAAAATATAGTTATCGATAATTTTACTGCACCAACGAAATCGATTAGCCTACGTTCGCCTCATACCCTATCACTTATCTTGACTTGTATAGGTACTGTCAATATTTAACATATTGGCATTAATGTTTAATCTATATGCCAATATGTTTGTTGTCAATGCTGAAGTAGGTTACTGGGGTAGGGCGTTTACTACAAACACAGTAATTTGCAACAACCAGTTCCCATGTAATAAAAACTTCCCGATTTGCAATAAAAACTTCCCGTGTACGTCGAACCGAATTTTAGAAATTGATCCAGGATATGAAAATTAAAAGAAAATAACGGAACATACAGATTGTATTAGTTGCAAGTCATTGTTGTTTGAGTGCGATTTAAAAATGATTTGTATTTCCTAAATACTGTCTGAAGAGGTCTGACAGGAAGTCTGAGATACTGTTTTCAGATTTTGTGCCCATACTTTGTTGTAAATCAAAAATAATTTACTTGTTCAACTGGTGGCATTAAAAACTTTTGCGCTAAATTTTGTGATAAAAAGATTTCATAGTTAAAACTGAACAAATTGGTAAAAATTTTAATCACAAAATTTACAACAACCATACAGTAAAAACTACATGAGATATCCATTATTATTGAAGTAGTTATAAAAAACAGCTGTTTCTATTGTTTCTAATCAGCTGCTAACTTTTATAGCCTACTGCAGTTCACTAGATGAGGTTATGAATCTTGGTTAAATATTGAACCTTAATGGACAAGGCCTTTCGATCAGGTGCGATCTATTTTACATTTAAAATACATTATTCTGTCTTGTTGTTCTTTCTTTTTAATCACTAAAAACCATAACTTTATGATCACTGGGCATGCGCTATAAATTCTATTCAAGTCAGTTATTTAAATACAGTACACTAATATTTATTTCTAATGTCATGTGGTTCATTTGAGTAATGAACATAAAAATATGGACGTTAACATTATTTTATACGTCTTTATATTTTCCGTTTGATAATTTTAGCGAAAAAATAAGCTGTACACACACACACACGCGCGCGCGCGTACGACTGTTTCTGGTTCAGTTGTTCAGTTTCAAACCCACTATGAAAACAAGAGCACAATCTAACTGAAGAATATCGGGGTCAGTTAAATTTGAAGATTTTATGGATCGAGGTTGGGCCTTATGCCAAAGTACTCGACTGAAATTAATATTTTAATGCCTTGTTTTCAAATGGGTGTAAATAGTTTGTATCTTATTATTTCTAAGTTTAAACTTTGCTATATTACAGTTTTTGTTCAGAGTCCGCTGGTTTAGAATTACTGACAATGTCTAAATAGACGGACACGATCGTCTTTTTTTATTGAATTCTAATTTATTCAATTAAAACTTGCATGAATCGATTTCAAAAAGTTATTAAAATTTTTTTTATTTCGTTAAATTTATAACACTTATCGTACACTTACACTGAAAATCTGACGTCATCATTGAAATTTTAATAAAATAGCGTTTTTAAAAATTTTAAATACAACGGTGAAATAAATTTTCAATAAAATTTTACAAATGTTATTTCTAAGCCCAATGTATGCTGTTAAACTTTAATACTGTTTTCGTTTATGTTAAATTTATATCTGAATGTTATATATAATGCAAATGAAATATAATCAAGGCTGTCCGCTAACGTGAATGTTAAACTTTAATACTGTTTTCGTTTATGTTAAATTTATATCTGAATGTTATATATAATGCAAATGAAATATAATCAAGGCTGTCCGCTAACGTGAATGTTATTCTTATAATATATATTTAATATTATTCAATCTCACACTTTTTTTTAAACAGCTGTACAAATGGAGAATTTTAACTAACCTTGTTTTTTGTAGTCGTAAAGGTTTTAAACAAAACGTAACTTCCTGTCTTTTGAAAATATAAAATTGATGCCAAACTTTTTTAATAATTTAATAAAGTAACAGCGCCATGGTTAACTTCAATAACAATTTTATATTAAAACAGTTTTATAGAAATTAGTGTTGTGTAATTGTAATATGAAATCGGTTTTATAAATAACTATATGTGTGTGTGTGTGTGTGTGTGTGTGTGTGTGTGTGTGTGTGTGTGTGTGTGTGTGTGTGTGTGTGTGTGTGTGTGATGTTAGTACGAATTATTTAAGGATGGAAAAATGTGTGAATTACACTCAAAATCTATGTACATCTGTCGAAACAATTGTTTCTAAAAGAAGCATTGTTCCGACGTTTCGCCAAAACCATATCTGGCATCTTCGACTGGTTGTTCTGGCTCCAGTTCTGAAATTCGACTTCAGACTTGGAGCGAGAACAAACTCGAATGTCAGATAACACTTTAGCGAAACGTCTGAACAATAGGTTTTCAGGAAATTCACCCACTCCCTCCCTCCTTCCTTCTCTCTCTCTCTCTCTCTCTCTCTCTCTCTCTCTCTCTCTCTCTCTCTCTCTCTGTGTGTGTGTGTGTGTGTGTGTGTGTGTGTGTGTGTGTGTGTGTGTGTGTGTGTGTGTGTGTGTGTGTGTGTGTGTGTGTGTGTGTGTGTGTGTGTGTGTGTGTGTGTGTGTGTGTGTGTGTGTGTGTGTGTGTGTGTGTGTGTGTGTGTGTGTGTGTGTGTGTGTGTGTGTGTGTGTGTGTGTGTGTGTGTGTGTGTGTGTGTGTGTGTGTGTGTGTGATGTTCTAGACTTCCGGATCGGTGCTCGTGTCATGAGTCATGAGTTGGTAACTAAATAATTAGCCGCCTCGGTGGCCTAGTTGATAGCGTACTGTGCTTTCACCCCGAGGACCCGGGTTCGAGTCCCGGCCAGGGCTTGGCATTTTCATACGCTATAAATCATCCCATCGTCTGCATTAGCCCAAGTGTGCACAATAGTCGGACGTTAAACACCAAAAAAAAACTATTGTAATTAGGATTCAATTAATTAATTTGACTTAATTTCACAAGTAATTAGCATTTGTTAAACATTTAGGTAAATGTTGAATTGATTTTTTTAACTATGTCATGCCTACTTTGAAGAAAGTTTAGGCGACCGGAAATATAAAAACGTTTGGTAGCCCAGTTGGTGATAAGCTTGTTCTGTATAGATAAGTAAGCCATAGTAGTTCTAATTAAACAACTACAACGTAGTGTGAGGGCAGTACTGCCAGGCACTGTCTTAAAACATGTAACAGTGAAACAGTGTACTATCGATGAAACAGTACCACGTCGGAAGGTTGGCAACCATTGTTTTATCAATTTCCTCTTTATTTACTATTTTTACTATAGGACAGATAAATGTTTGTAATATATCAAAAATATGATCAAAAATATGATTTTGGGTTTAGGTTCTTTCTTGTTCTCTTCGGGATTGGTTCACAGCAAATGAACGTCGACTTCGTGCACTGACGGATTAATGCAATTTTGTGGGTGGGGGTGATTGGGTTGATGATTCAATTTAAAAAAAGGATCGCCTAACAAATGACAATTTTTGAAATAATACCTTTTTAAAACTGGTACTATTAAGCTATTTTGAGGCTTAAAATGCATATAAAATAAGTGTACAAATTTATTTCATTTTAGAGAAAAAATCACTTAATTTTCTTAGATTCCTAATTTTTAAAACTTTTGAAAACTGGCTCCATTTAAATAATTCCCCCTCTTCTCAGTATATCTATCTGTAATTTATTATACATAGCTGCAGTTACTCCAGTTGCTTTACCCCTACTGTTACCACCGATCCCTCGTCCTCATTAGCCTGAGCAAGACCAGTTAAACGTCACAACAGTTTCTCAACCAAGTTTTCATCAGTTTTAGAGTCGACAGAGGTCTTTCTTCCGTTGCAGTTAACGCAGGAAGAGAAGAGATAAGCAACGTGAAATATCTAACTGATTAACCCCGTTCTCACCCTCAGTACAAGCATTACAAAGTGCACAAACGTACATATGTACATACGGACAAAACTTCATGTATGTACAGAGTTGAGATCGGGTTTCTGAAGCCTCAGAGGCCGCAAATCTCTTGACTGTTTTTCTCGAGCTGCGATTTTTCCACTTTAAGGAAGTCAAATTTTTTTAAATTTCTTTCGTCTCTGGAGGGGCGGTTGCCCCCTTTAATCCATCCTCGATTTTGTGTCCCTTACGCCAACTTTTACAGCCTTTGCTTACCCTCAGCTGTGTGCAATGGCCAGGTTACAGCAGTGTTGTGTTATTCTATTTACAGCATTTGCTTACCCTCAGCTGTGTGCAATGTCCAGGTTACAGCAGTGTTGTATTATTCTATTTACAGCCTTTGCTTACCCTCAGCTGTGTGCAATGGCCAGGTTACAGCAGTGTGGTGTTATTCTATTTACAGCCTTTGCTTACCCTCAGCTGTGTGCAATGGCCAGGTTACAGCAGTGTGGTGTTATTCTATTTACAGCCTTTGCTTACCCTCAGCTGTGTGCAATGGCCAGGTTACAGCAGTGTTGTATTATTCTATTTACAGCCTTTGCTTACCCTCAGCTGTGTGCAATGGCCAGGTTACAGCAGTGTTATATTATTCTATTTACAGCCTTTGCTTACCCTCAGCTGTGTGCAATGGCCAGGTTACAGCAGTGTTGTATTATTCTATTTACAGCCTTTGCTTACCCTCAGCTGTGTGCAATGGCCAGGTTACAGCAGTGTGGTGTTATTCTATTTACAGCCTTTGCTTACCCTCAGCTGTGTGCAATGGCCAGGTTACAGCAGTGTTGTATTATTCTATTTACAGCCTTTGCTTACCCTTAGCTGTGTGCAATGGCCAGGTTACAGCAGTGTGGTGTTATTCTATTTACAGCATTTGCTTACCCTTAGCTGTGTGCAATGGCCAGGTTACAGCAGTGTGGTGTTATTCTATTTACAGCATTTGCTTACCCTTAGCTGTGTGCAATGGCCAGGTTACAGCAGTGTGGTGTTATTCTATTTACAGCATTTGCTTACCCTTAGCTGTGTGCAATGGCCAGGTTACAGCAGTGTGGTGTTATTCTATTTACAGCATTTGCTTACCCTTAGCTGTGTGCAATGGCCAGGTTACAGCAGTGTTGTATTATTCTATTTACAGCCTTTGCTTACCCTCAGCTGTGTGCAATGGCCAGGTTACAGCAGTGTTGTGTTATTCTATTTACAGCCTTTGCTTACCCTCAGCTGTGCGCAATGGCCAGGTTACAGCAGTGTGGTGTTATTTTATTTACAGCCTTTGCTTACCCTCAGCTGTGTGCAATGGCCAGGTTACAGCAGTGTTGTATTATTCTATTTACAGCCTTTGCTTACCCTCAGCTATGTGCAATGGCCAGGTTACAGCAGTGTGGTGTTATTTTATTTACAGCCTTTGCTTACCCTCAGCTGTGTGCAATGGCCAGGTTACAGCAGTGTTGTGTTATTCTATTTACAGCCTTTGCTTACCCTCAGCTGTGCGCAATGGCCAGGTTACAGCAGTGTGGTGTTATTTTATTTACAGCCTTTGCTTACCCTCAGCTGTGTGCAATGGCCAGGTTACAGCAGTGTTGTATTATTCTATTTACAGCCTTTGCTTACCCTCAGCTGTGTGCAATGGCCAGGTTACAGCAGTGTTATATTATTCTATTTACAGCCTTTGCTTACCCTCAGCTGTGTGCAATGGCCAGGTTACAGCAGTGTTGTATTATTCTATTTACAGCCTTTGCTTACCCTCAGCTGTGTGCAATGGCCAGGTTACAGCAGTGTTGTATTATTCTATTTACAGCCTTTGCTTACCCTCAGCTGTGTGCAATGGCCAGGTTACAGCAGTGTTGTATTATTCTATTTACAGCCTTTGCTTACCCTCAGCTGTGTGCAATGGCCAGGTTACAGCAGTGTTGTATTATTCTATCTACAGCCTTTGCTTACCCTCAGCTATGTGCAATGGCCAGGTTACAGCAGTGTTGTGTTATTCTATTTACAGCCTTTGCTTACCCTCAGCTGTGTGCAATGGCCAGGTTACAGCAGTGTTGTATTATTCTATTTACAGCCTTTGCTTACCCTCAGCTGTGTGCAATGGCCAGGTTACAGCAGTGTTGTATTATTCTATTTACAGCCTTTGCTTACCCTCAGCTGTGTGCAATGGCAGGGTTACAGCAGTGTTGTATTATTCTATTTACAGCCTTTGCTTACCCTCAGCTGTGTGCAATGGCCAGGTTACAGCAGTGTTGTATTATTCTATTTACAGCCTTTGCTTACCCTCAGCTGTGTGCAATGGCCAGGTTACAGCAGTGTTGTATTATTCTATCTACAGCCTTTGCTTACCCTCAGCTATGTGCAATGGCCAGGTTACAGCAGTGTTGTGTTATTCTATTTACAGCCTTTGCTTACCCTCAGCTGTGTGCAATGGCCAGGTTACAGCAGTGTTGTGTTATTCTATTTACAGCCTTTGCTTACCCTCAGCTGTGTGCAATGGCCAGGTTACAGCAGTGTGGTGTTATTCTATTTACAGCCTTTGCTTACCCTCAGCTGTGTGCAATGGCCAGGTTACAGCAGTGTTGTATTATTCTATCTACAGCCTTTGCTTACCCTCAGCTATGTGCAATGGCCAGGTTACAGCAGTGTTGTGTTATTCTATTTACAGCCTTTGCTTACCCTCAGCTGTGTGCAATGACCAGGTTACAGCAGTGTGGTGTTATTTTATTTACAGCCTTTGCTTACCCTCAGCTGTGTGCAATGGCCAGGTTACAGCAGTGTTGTATTATTCTATTTACAGCCTTTGCTTACCCTCAGCTGTGTGCAATGGCCAGGTTACAGCAGTATGGTGTTATTATATTTAAAACTTAAAAGTTTTGAACATCTTAAAAACCGGCAGCTTTTCCCCGTTTCTTTTCACCGTTAAGTGTAAATAAATTAATGTGGAATAACCGAAAACATTAGTGCACTTAATGTTTCCAATGTTTTGTTTATTAATTTGTAAAATGTCACATTCTTGTAAAATTTATTTCACTTCTTGGTAGTGATTGTAACACGGTCTTATCTGTGTATATTTAGGCTATAGCAGTACAAAATTTAGCCTTTTTTCTTCAATTTTGGAAAATTGAACTTAAAAATTATATCATTTTTATATTCTTCTTCTTTTCTGCTAGGATTATTATCACTGTGTTCAGTATAATGGCCTTCCCTAGCTTCGTCAATTCTACTTTCGTTGACGCGTTTCTGAGAACCTCCATCTTCAAAAACTATATCTATACTCACTCAAAAACTATATTTATACTCACCGAGTACTTATAGAGTATAGATATAGTTTTTGAAGATGGAGGTTCTACGAAACGCGTCAACGAAAGTAGAATTAACGAAGCTAGGGAAGGCAGATCACTATACTGAATACAGTTAAAAATTATATGTTATTACTAGGAGCTTCACAACTGCTCGTTTCACTCACCGGCGAAAGTTAAAAAAATATATAAATATGATATACGTGTACTTTTCGCAAATAATTCGTACTTGGCGTTAATTAAATGTGTAATTAGTGAATACTACACTATGATCTGTTCAAAACAAAATACAAGGCTAAAAATAATAAATACACTAATATAACGCTATATATTAAATTATATCCATTGCTCTAAATACTGTATTATAAAATGATCACTCGAAATATTCAGAGTTACTGAAGTCAAAAAAGTAGGCGACAAGTAGATTTTGGATTTGATCATCGCATTTAATTCCGCCATTTTTACTAATCTTTTTGATCTTTAAAATGGCGTAGGAATTATTCACTTCTTAATTTAAAACGAATTAGTTGACCTGTAGCATCCTCCTTCCAAAAACTGGTCCAGAAAAATCATGTTACAAAGTACAGTGTACACTTTTGTTCAATGAAATTCCACTAAGTTTTCCCTCCAAAGTCCAACTAGTCAAATTCCACTAAGTTTAATGTATTAAAGTCAATAAAAAAATTAACTTGACTCTTGGACTTTAGGTTTAATCTGTGCTTTATTATAAACTAATTATGTAAGCCGATATTTTGTAAAAAAATGTGACTAAAATAGACTTACTACATAGAAAAAAGTTATTATTTTGCAGTTAATGCTTGAAATTTAAGATAAAATTCATTACAAAAGCATTAAAGAAAAGTAATTAAGCTGTTATAAACCAGTGTTTACTGACCAAACAGCTGTAGGCTATCTTAGTAATGTAGCTTTTACTACTGATGAGTGTGTAGGAAGTAGAGTTTGTACCCAAATAGTACTTTATATACAAATACTACAGCAATTAACGAATTTCCTTTGAATAATGAACTACTGGAGCTGCCATCATGCTAAGACCCAGGCCCGGGACCTTGAAATTAGTACTCATCTTTTCCTCGAGATTACTTTTCGAGTGACCGTTAAAAATTTATATATAATGTGTTACATATTATATAACATTTATATTTTATTTTATTTATTTGTTGGCCTCATGGGACCACTCTAGTCTAAATTTCAGTTCTTCCTAACATTAGACTGTAATTTTTCTCTCCAATAATCCCTTATTCGATCAGATCGTTGCTTTCTGACGGCATCTGTGATCTCTACCTTCTTGTGTCTCTCCGGTTTATCCACTTTAAATTGATTAGTCTTAAGAATACGTGTTATTTTACATTTGTCTGTTGCATCATCCATTATCAGTCCTATTTCACTGAGGTCTCTGACGACTTGTGTGATGTATATTCCCTGTGTTTTCCTGTTGATGCTTCTCATTACCAGTTGTCTCAGGATTCTGTCCTACGGCATTCTTAATATGTGAAAGAAGTGAAAGAACTTCTGAGTGTTGCCCCACTGGATCCGAGTGGCAACTTTTCAGTAACTTATTCTTTGTTACTGCCGGTGGAAAATTATTCAAAAGACCTTCCATATTAGACTGTCGAAGGTGTCACCTTAGTTTGAGAGTAAACTCTCGAGTTACAATCCCAGTTGTTAACTGGAAAGGATTCCGATTTAGTTCACTTGGGGTTTTCCGCTACCTCCCAAGCTCTCCAGCCGAACCGCGTGGAGGACAACATTTATATATTATATTTGTGTTTCCAAATTCTTTAAAAAGTTATAACTTTGTAGACCTATCTTGCACTTTCATTGAAAATCTCATTTTTTACCATAATTTGCATTAAAATTTGCTGAAATTAGCATTTACGTTTTTTAAAAATTTATTTAAGTAAAAAAATGCGTTTTAACGCGGTCAGGGTCCAGTTTCATATTTTCAATGTATTATACAGTTTAAAATGTACCGTATTCATATTTTAATGTTGTTTTTGATGGTTAAATCGGATTTTCGAACGAATGTAAGATAAATAAAAATTAATATTAGAAATTCGCTTCCATCATGTCAACGAGACAGCTGCGTGTTGCGATTAGTTAGTATTTCTTAACTCTTAAAATAAAAAAAACAATTTTCAAGGTTAGGTTATCCACCTCCACTACGCAGGCACTCCTTGTACGGCAGGCGGTATTTACTATAACAGTGTTTGAAATTGCACCATACTGTGCAATATTGCACTAGTATTGCAATCAAATAATCGCCCGACTCTTTCTTGCAAAGTTCTGTCTCAAAGAAGAGTGGTCGACTAATAGGATTATACGAGTAGAAATAGTGGTTTTCTATTTCAAAAAGAAAATACCATTCACGAGTATTTGTCAGTAACAAAATAATTAATGTAGTTGTGTGTGCAAAATACCACTTGTGCTCATAAAAACACATTCATTCGTACAAGTGACAATTTGAGCACGTGATTGCATAAAATTGTGTGACATCTAGGCTTCTCTAGGCGTTCGTAGGCGAGAAAAACGTCTTCGAAACATGAGCGAAATATGTTTTATGATAACATTAAAACATATTTAAATAAAAATATGTTTATATTATTTTTATATTAATAAAAATTTAATATATATTTTTAATTATAAATTTATATTAATAGGGCCTATATATATTAATATATATTAATATTAAAATGTTTTTTAATATTAATTAAAAATTAATTTTAATAAAATTAATTATTTTTAGCTGCCTATATTACAAATCTAATTGATATAACAAAATTAATAGCATGGAATGTACAAAAAATTTAATAATTTTCATACCACGTGAACAAATGTTTTTACTAGTTTTTGTTTACTAAAACATGCGTCACTACTCGTTTCAAGTTAACATAAAAAATATTGACTATTGATTACAATGTTCGATAAAATAAAAGCTTCAATGTAAATGATATTTCAATCAATCTGATAATATTGTTTCAGAGATAATTAGATTCGTTCATGGTTTAACCTAATCGGTATTGGAACTCATTGGAAAGAAGCGTTTGTTTATTAGACTATATGCGCTTGGTTTTTTATTGGAAACATTCGGAATAAGTTTGTTCGCCTTGCAGGTTTTCTTTCTAATAACAGCCAACTGTTCATTCATTGCCCATTTATATTAAATATATTGCTATATTAAATATATTTATATTAAATATATTAATATATATGTTAAATATTTATATTAAATATATTAATATATTGCCCAATATATTAAATGTTCGTTGTTTGTATTAAAAGCTTATTTAGCTACAGCGTATCCAACAAGTGTGCAGAATTGCATTTTCGCGCACGACTTCCATATCATGCGTTCTGCAATATGTTTGCGCAAAAGTCACATTTTCGCAAACAAATACAAACAGTTGGCTATTTTTCATAACATTGCTCTGATATAAAAATGACTACTTTTTCAGCAGTTCCAGAATTCCGAAGAGAAGTATGCGACGAGTGTAACCCGCAAAGTTATGTTTTTTTATCATAAAACATGTTTCGCCATGTTTCAAGAAACATTTTTCCTTTACGAAAGCCTAAATACGAGTATGCCGAAGATGTCATTTTTATATGATATTCTATACAATCGTGTGCGCAAAATGTCACTTTTACGTACGCATGCATGTTTTTATGAGCACAATTGTCATTTTGCCCACACAATTGTATTAACGATTTTTCTACTGATAATGTGTGACAAAAATTCATTCAACATTTTACAAATTGAACTGGATTGGATCCAATACAGGTTGGATTGGATCAATATATAAATTAATATAAACTACGTTGAAAATGATGTTACAATTCAAATCTTATGTAACATAATTAATTATTTATAACACACTAAGCTTATGAAAAATCAAAATAACGGGTAAGTCACTGAATATTTTTGCTTTATGTTTTAAATAAGTTGCACACTCTGGAACCCTACCCCGCGATGAGAGCTGTCTTACTGCAGACGCATATATATATATATATTATCTTCGTATAGACCTTGTTGGATCACGCAAAGCACTCCGATTTATATATAATAAGGAGATCATGTCTTGCTCCTTCTAATCCCCCACACCTCCCTCATCCTGTCCTCATGGATCCTCTTCCGCTCCTCCGTTATTTTACCCCTGCTCTCTTTGGGATTTCATTCTCTGGGACCTTCCAACCGAGTATCTTTTATGCGTTCTTTTATCCTTTATGCGTTCCTGTCTTCAACGTCTGTTGAGTCTATTTCTGCGTCATGTAGGTCTATTCTGACTTGTGCGATCCACGACGTTGTTGATTTTACTCCTTGTATATACTTAAGGATTCTGTTGGCAAGTCTCGTTGTTGGGAGTCTACTAATGCGTCCATAGAACCGAAGCCTCCTTCTTCTGATATCTGCTGCCAGGTTCGATATCTTCTCTGTGGTCTTCCGGGAGTGCAACCTGTATCCATCTTCTGTTAATCTCGGGCCAAGGATCTTCCTCAATATTTTGCGTTCTTCCTTCAAAATATCCTCCATGGTAGCTTTTGTGTGGAGTGCTAGCGTCTCGCTTGCATATAATACCTCCAGTTTTATGACTGTGTTGTAGTGTCTGATTTTTGTGTGCGTCGACATACATCTCTTATTGTAGATATCACGCGTTATACCAAGAGCACTCTTCATTCTCAGTAGCCGAACCTTTTGCGCAGCCTTCTCGCCACCCGTGGGTTCAAGAATTTCTCCCAGATATTTGAAGTGCTTGACTCTGTTTATCTTACCATACTTTGTGTTCAGTTCTTGAATATTTAAATTTGAACAGAAGAATTCGGTTTTTTAAACGAGATCTGTAGACCGACCCTCTCTGCACATCCTTTAGGATTTCTATCTGTTTAATCGCTGTTGTTTTATTATCTGTGAGTATGGCTAGGTCATCTGCAAAATCTAGACACGCGATTTCTGTGTTGTCCTTAGGTCTTCCAAGTCGAATAGGTTTCCAGTGCCCTTCAATTTTTAATTCTTTCTCCCATTCCCTGATAACTTTGTCCAACACCAGATTGAAAAGGAGAGGCGAGAGTCCATATATATATATATCAGCTACGTAACTGATTTTCTCCATTCTTGTGGCTGTGTGACCGAATGGCTGAAGATCTGCGACAGGGGTTCTCGACCGTTTTCCTGCTTCGACCCCCTAAATATGTTTTTTTATTCTATAGACCCCCGTGTGTTTACAATGTGCTGCACTATAGACCCCGTGTGTTTACAATGTGCTGCACTATAGACCCCGTGTGTTTACAATGTGCTGCACTATAGACCCCGTGTGCTTACAATGTGCTGCACTATAGACCCCGTGTGTTTACAATGTGCTGCACTATAGACCCCGTGTGTTTACAATGTGCTGCACTATAGACCCCGTGTGTTTACAATGTGCTGCACTATAGACCCCGTGTGTTTACAATGTGCTGCACTATAGACCCCCGTGTGTTTACAATGTGCTGCACTATAGACCCCGTGTGTTTACAATGTGCTGCACTATAGACCCCGTGTGTTTACAATGTGCTGCACTATAGACCCCGTGTGTTTACAATGTGCTGCACTATAGACCCCATGTGTTTACAATGTGCTGCACTATAGACCCCGTGTGTTTACAATGTGCTGCACTATAGACCCTGTGTGTTTACAATGTGCTGCACTATAGACCCTGTGTGTGTGTTTACAATTTACAATGTGCTGCACTATAGACCCTGTGTGTTTTACAATGTGCTGCACTATAGACCCCGTGTGTTTACAATGTGCTGCACTATAGACCCCGTGTGTTTACAATGTGCTGCACTATAGACCCCGTGTGTTTACAATGTGCTGCACTATAGACCCCGTGTGTTTACAATGTGCTGCACTATAGACCCCGTGTGTTTACAATGTGCTGCACTATAGACCCTGTACTATAGACCCCCGATGCACAATGTGCTGCATGTGCTTACAATGTGCTGCACTATAGACCCCGTGTGTTTACAATGTGCTGCACTATAGACCCCGTGTGCTTACAATGTGCTGCACTATAGACCCCGTGTGTTTACAATGTGCTGCACAAATATAACCGCAAATGAAGCTTTTATTAGGAGCGATTCAGTAATATAATTTTTTTTTAATAATTTGTATTTTGTATTATTAGATATAACCTGCATTAAAGATATAATTATGTTTACAAATTTAAATTTAATTTAAATATAAATCACATAAATATATTAATATTTTAATGATATAGTAGCGGATATCTTACTTATATCCGGGGAAATATTTGTTAATACTAATAGCAAATCAGCACGTTCTGATATCTGAAGGGGTTGAAAATGGAATTTATTTCATTGACCCCCATTAAACCCCCCCGAATTCAATCGACCCCCTTTAAAGTTCAAAAGACCCCCAACGGGTCCACCAAAGGGCCCGTTGATAACCAAATAGGCTACACTGGGCGGAAAGCAGCCGCGTTTCACTTAATAGTAATTTTACTCGATTAGTAAATTTCTTTTAATAGTGACTTTCCGTTGGAAAATGAGCTATTGAAGTGACCATCTTGGTATCATTCAAGGAGCACCATACTGACATATAAAATTCATATATTTCTATATTAGCACAGTTGTGGTCCAATTTGGTTCTAAATTGCACAAAATTTTATTTTCATAATAACTTAGAATAACTTCATAATAACTGGGAAAAACAGGTTCGTTCCCAACAAATCCGTTAAACGGTTTCAAAAAGGCAGGCAGTTTTAAACTTCAAAAATACATAACTTTTTTGTCCTAAATGTTTTTGGAAATCTGATTTTATTATCGTAATCAGCGTTGAAAACTGCACGCGTTAACATTCTGAATTTTCAAAATAAGTTGAAATTAAGAAATTGAATTTCATTTGCGTATTTCAAATGTAAATTGAAAGTTTAAAATGCAACAGATTTTAAGGCTGATTATGATGAAAAGTTCATAAATTGATGATAAGTTCTTTTTTGAAAATTCGCTTCACTTACGTCAGCGAGACAGCTGAGTGCCGCGATTATTTTAATTTAACAAGAAAGAAAGTTAAGAAAGACGTAAACGACATTTTACGTTTTAAAACTTGGTAATGTTTCCACCACTAAGTTATTATATTCTCTGAACTTGACGATATACGTGCACATGTATGTACTTATCGCAATACCAGATTAATTACATTAGGCTTAGAGACCCAGAACAATGTCAAGGTCAAGTTAGTTCGTGTATGGAATTGTAACAGCTGATATCAAATCCAGTGCCTTATAAATTGTGTGTTATGTATAACAATTTAATTGATTATGTAGTTGAAACAGTCAATATAGTTTACATACGATTCAATAATTTAACACGCAAAGTCGGTTTTTGTCATTTTGGGAGTGTGACAACACTTTTAGCAACCCTGGTGGGAGTTGTGAACAATGCCTAGCTCTGACGCAACATCGAATCACCGTGAAGTTACGATGAAGAGAATTTTGTAATCTTCAACAATTCGCTTTCAAATCAGTTGCGATAGTTTGAAAATATTGTTTCCAGTAATATATTTTGAACTTAACGTTGGCTGTAAATATTTTTCAAGGCATTTGTAAATTTTTAGAAAGAGAAACGTGATTTTAAAACAGGTTGAGTTTTTTAATACTTCGTCATTTTTCATAGATTTCGAACTTTTTAAACTAGCATGTATATTTTATTTTTTTGGAACGAAAATGAGCCATTTTCTGTGCCCAGCTATTGAATCAGAAGTGTATAAATGTGTTTTTTGTTTAGAACTGTGCGTAAATGGCTTGGAATTTGAAAACAAAATTAGCGTAGGATGTGTCTGGCGGAAAGAATTGTTTTTTTGGACAAGTGTCAAACACAATCCCAAACGAAAACAAACGTAACTTGTTTACTGCCTTGCTGTTTGTACTGGCATGTAAACAAGTGACCACATGAGTTTAGTTAATTATTTTACACAATGTAAGTACGTGGTGAAAGGAAATTGAAAATTGTTCCCGCATCAGGAGAAGCGCTGCTGTAAAATCACAAAAAGACGGTTTTGATATCATCGTGGTCGTCAGTATTTTGCGGGGGAACATTTTACACATGTGTAAGTTTGTGTAGCAAGAATAATTGTAAATAGAACAAAATATTTTAAACATTCACTTTTTCAGTCAGTCATTTTTCCAATTACTGTACAATAGTACTTTCACAGTCGGTTAGTTAATTTTTTAGTCAGTCACTTTCTCTAGCGTTTGCTTTCCCAGAAATTTTCTTTCTAAATCAGTTATTTCTTCGGTTAGTTACTTTTATCGCATTCATTTTTTAGTAATTAATTTTCTTTCAGTGAGACACTTTCACAGTTACCTTTCCAGTTTGTAAATTTCTTTCTCAGTCACTCTTGTTTGTAATATGTTATTTTTTTAGTCGGACAGTTAATTTTTGAATCTGTCTTATTTTTTTACTTTTTCTTTCGTTCATTATCTCAGTAATTTTCTTTCTAAACAGTCACTTTCCAGTTCTTAAATCTCTTTCTCAGTCACTCTTGTTTGTAATATGTTATTTTTTTAGTCGGACAGTTAATTTTTTAATCTGTCTTACTTTTTCTTTCGTTCATTATCTCAGTAATTTTCTTTCTAAACAGTCACTTTCCAATTTGTAAATTTCTTTCTCAGTCACTCTTGTTTGTAATATGTTATTTTTTTAGTCGGACAGTTAATTTTTGAATCTGTCTTATTTTTTTACTTTTTCTTTCGTTCATTATCTCAGTAATTTTCTTTCTAAACAGTCACTTTCCAGTTCTTAAATCTCTTTCTCAGTCACTCTTGTTTGTAATATGTTATTTTTTTAGTCGGACAGTTAATTTTTTAATCTGTCTTACTTTTTCCTTCGTTCATTATCTCAGTAATTTTCTTTCTAAACAGTCACTTTCCAGTTCTTAAATCTCTTTCTCAGTCACTCTTGTTTGTAATATGTTATTTTTTTAGTCGGACAGTTAATTTTTTAATCTGTCTTACTTTTTCCTTCGTTCATTATCTCAGTAATTTTCTTTCTAAACAGTCACTTTCCAGTTCTTAAATCTCTTTCTCAGTCACTCTTGTTTGTAATATGTTATTTTTTTAGTCGGTCAGTTAATTTTTTAATCTGTCTTACTTTTTCCTTCGTTCATTATCTCAGTAATTTTCTTTCTAAACAGTCACTTTCCAGTTCTTAAATCTCTTTCTCAGTCACTCTTGTTTGTAATATGTTATTTTTTTAGTCGGACAGTTAATTTTTTAATCTGTCTTACTTTTTCTTTCGTTCATTATCTCAGTAATTTTCTTTCTAAACAGTCACTTTCCAGTTCTTAAATCTCTTTCTCAGTCACTCTTGTTTGTAATATGTTATTTTTTTAGCCGGACAGTTAATTTTTTAATCTGTCTTACTTTTTACTTTTTCTTTCGTTCATTATCTCAGTAATTTTCTTTCTAAACAGTCACTTTCCAGTTTGTAAATTTCTTTCTCAGTCACTCTTGTTTGTAATATGTTATTTTTTTAGTCGGACAGTTAATTTTTTAATCTGTCTTACTTTTTACTTTTTCTTTCTTTCATTATCTCAGTAATTTTCTTTCTAAACAGTCACTTTCCAGTTTGTAAATTTCTTTCTCAGTCACTCTTGTTTGTAATATGTTATTTTTTTAGTCGGACAGTTAATTTTTTAATCTGTCTTACTTTTTCTTTCGTTCATTATCTCAGTAATTTTCTTTCTAAACAGTCACTTTCCAGTTTGTAAATTTCTTTCTCAGTCACTCTTGTTTGTAATATGTTATTTTTTTAGTCGGACAGTTAATTTTTTAATCTGTCTTACTTTTTCTTTCGTTCATTATCTCAGTAATTTTCTTTCTAAACAGTCACTTTCCAGTTTGTAAATTTCTTTCTCAGTCACTCTTGTTTGTAATATGTTATTTTTTTAGTCGGACAGTTAATTTTTGAATCTGTCTTATTTTTTTACTTTTTCTTTCGTTCATTATCTCAGTAATTTTCTTTCCAGTTCTTAAATCTCTTTCTCAGTCAGTCATCCAGTTAGTAAGTCACCGTGAAAGTGACTTTCTCTGCCATTCACTTTCTTAATAATTATTTTTCCAAGTCAGTCTAAGTCAACCATTTTCCAGTTCGTTAGTCTCTTTTCTTGTAAGTTTCTTTTTCAGTCAGTTTTTATAGCTGCTCATTTACTTTCTCAAAAATTTATATCATGTCTGACATTCATTTTCTTAGTCAGTGGGCCGTTTTTAATTGAATCAACCACTTTCGTTTAGTCAGTATGACGGAGTGAATGCAATTAACTAATTAAATTTAACAGAATCACACAAATATACGTATACTTCAATGGGTTCCGCGTTCTTATGCGAAGTCTTGCTCGTGGTTGTCCTTGAACCAAAGCCCTGCCGTTACTACTGCATCTTCTGTATTACTCAACCAAAGTGAACGTTGTTTTAGTGGTTATTTTTAATTCGTTAGAAAAACCTTAAATTTACCGGATACATAATGACTGACAATCTTTGTTCAAAACAAGATTCTGGAAAATAAAAAACAACATAATTCTGTATGTAACACCATTAATGGAATTACAGTAGGCCCATCTATTAGTTGTATTTTTCTTCATTAGTAATTTAAGTGTCACTTTAAAGAGCTTAAAAGATCTTATAAACTTTCAAAACGATTTTAAGCGGTTGAAACAAAAAACATTTGACATAATTTTTAGCCTACAGATTGGTTGAAAACATTTACTAAATTTTTATTTTTTAACAAAATATTATTTTATGTATTTATAATTTTTTAGGGTCTACTAGCAGTTGGTAACTCTTTGTTTGTACTTACAAGATGAAAAATAAAAAATTAGCAAAGCTATCAACACCGATTTTGTGTAATCAGGTTCATCACGTCCTTACGTAAAGTTGGAAAAGCTGGCTAATGTTAAAGGAGATCGAACAGCAACAACATGTTGGCACAGTCTAGTAACGAAAGACCGAAAACACTGTTCTTCAAAATCGACAGAAAAGGTGGACATCTAAAGGAAATTGAGAACAGAATGTATAGGAAGGCATGATGAACAGTGTTCATAGTAGTGAATTAATATCTGACTACATATAGCAGATATATCATACTATTAATAGATTTAAATAGGCCTACTTACATTTACTTAGGCCTACTATTAATCTTAGGCTACTATTTAGGCCTACAACGATTAATTTTGCTTAACAGCCTAAATAAGATTCAGTCACGGAAATGATTAATGTAGCTGTTTTTGCCTTAAAAAATGCAACTTTTCTAGAATCCGTGGTTTTAGACACGGACTTGCTGGTTAATGGTCAGAACACTTACTGTCACTACGTCCGTTTGTTGTTCACTTAGGCCATACCATATGTAGGCCTACCTATTTTTGTAAAAGTTCAAAATCGCATCCCCTGTTTGGTCTCCAGACCTGTAATAATACCGGACATTCGTGTTTTATAAAAACAGTAATTTCATAACTGATAGGCTATTTGTACAAAAATCTTAAACCGGCACCTAGGCCTATACCTTTTGTATTTCCGTTTTCCGACCAATCACAAAACTGTTTACAGAACAGAATATATCCGAGTAGCCAGTGCGAGATTCCCCAGTAACAAAAGGGAATTTGTTTGAAACATTTTATTCGGACTAAAACAAACACTAAGCTGACTGACACGAGTGTATACAAGTTAAGTCCATGTCACGTGACAGGTTAGGTTAAAACATTCTCGAAGTCGATTCTAAATTCGTATTGTTTATCCAAATGGTAATGAAATTAGCTGGAGTATTTATAGCAAATGATGTCAAAAATTATATTTATAGCAAAACATGTCAAAAATTGTCTCACTTCCAATTTTTATAACTTTTATGAGCTCAAATATAGTTCTTGAAAACCGAAACAAAACGTAAGGCTTTTTTAGTTCAATATTGGAAAAATAGTAAACAACTGGTAATGGAGTGTACGAGACGTTGTTGTTCAAAATAAATAGCAAAAAACCGAAGCATATGCAACGCGATCAGTATATCTTCGGAACCGGAAGTTTCTTTTGTTTCGAATTTCTTACATTAATGTTAATCTTCAGATATGAACAACATTAGAGCCAAAACTATGGAACCGATTTTGAGAAATCAGTAACGATAACACTAAATCCGGAATGTTCACTTAAAAATAGTGTCCTGTACCTCTGGTTTGTTGCTTGATGGTTACAAAATTTGATACAAAATCGAAACCATTAAAGCAGTTTTTTTAAATTTACATTATTCTATTAAAAAAAATGGGGTAATATTTTTGAAGGTATGTTTTGTTTTTCAAACACAAAATTACCCAAATTTTTTGAACTCGAAAAACTTTCATTCGTTAAAACCTTCCCCATAAATTTTTCCGCCTAAGTCGCTCTGAAGTGTAAGTGGATAGATTTTGAACAAAAAATGTAACAAATCCTAGCGAGATTTTTGGATTCCCTTTAAAAACCTTAAAACACATTTTTTTCAAAATAATAAATTATTAAGGTTTTGCTCATAATAAATAACACAGCAAAAAAAAAAAAAAAAAAAATAAAAACATCAGTCTACCCAACACAAGACTTTGTCAAGTCTGTGTTCTACTGTTCGTGTATTCCCAAACCTAGTTGCAATGTATTTAGGTACTTTATTTTATCTCGCTCACCTTTGATTTATTCGACCCATCAATTTATTAGCTATTAGCGTAAAAAGTAAAATCTTCAACTGTTTACGTCTTTATGTTTGACGTAATAAAGCAGATAAAAAACCTGAACAGCTGATTGACCGAGTTGCGCCTGAAAGCATTTCCTTCTTGTGAAAGTAATTGCATAAGGCAACATCTGATGTAACGAAGGCGAGATCAGGTGATGAAGAAAGAGAGGGGGAAGCAACAATATCGATGTATTGTACACTAGCTGAGCTGTATTGAAGCCGTTGTTTCTGAACAGTTTAAACATATTTCTAGACGTCTAGTTGATCTCATGTGGACGAAAACAGCTGATTATTATTAACAAGTTATCTTGTAGGAAATATATTCAGTTCTCTAGGAATTTATGTGAGCTATTGGTTAACCTTCAATCTGATACCCAGATAATAATAAGTATTTCAACAAAATCAACCCTGCAGGGGTTGCAGACTAGCTGCACCTATTGAGAGGATTTAGACGTCCCTCGCGGTATCCGAGTCTAACAAACACTTACACTTACAACAAACACTACACTTATGACTTTAACACTTTACACTCACACTTACATTTAGGGAGGCGATAATAGCCTCAATGTGCTTTTCGCCTTAAAATAATAATTAAAAAAATTCAATAAAAAAACTAAAGTGACTCCAAATTTTTAAAATGGTCATATTCTGTTTTTAAGTAAGTGGTGTTGAGGCCAAAAATGTATGTATTGTATTCAACTTAACATGTATAACTGCAAATAGTTTCGGAAAGCATTTTATTCATCTCTATTCTGAGACAACCAGACAACGGTTATTCAATTAAATTGAAGAGCAGACGTATGTAGGTAAACCTAAAATAGATGAGCGAGCGAAGCGAGGTCTATGCTTCAACTCTACCGTTCGGCAATACGCATTGGCCGATTGTTTTGAAATTTCGTATGGAGGTACCTTTACAAAGCCCTAACGTTGTATTAAAAGATTTTTTCTATTCACTTCCGTTTCAAGATGGCGGCCTCTGATTTAACGAGTACGCAGTTTCAGCCAAAGGCATTGACCGATTGTTTTGAAATTTGGTACGAATATATCTTGTATAAAACCCAAATGCTGCACCTATAACATTTTTTCCTATTTTCTTCCTTTTCAAGATGGCTGTCTCTCATTTAACGATGCCTAATATACGCATTTTAATCAAACGCGTTGGCCGATTGTTTTGAAATTCGGTACGAAGGTAGGCTACCTTGTATAAAGCCAGAAAGACGTATATGTACGATTTTTCCCATTCACTACCGTTTCAAGATGGCGGGATATGATTCAACGTTGAGAGTGTAGTTGCTGGTTATTTTCTGTAGTACTGGCTGAACGGCAAAACCTTTCATAATTTCGATCGCTTTTTGGAGAAAGAGCACAACATTTTCAACAAAGTTGGTTCAGAAACGTAACATTTTTCGTAAATATTACGGTTACCGGTCAAATTGACGGGAAAAATTAGGAAGGCTGTGGGGCGCTTTGTATAATAACTAAGAATATAGCCTACTGTGAAGTCTGCTGGATTCAATTTTACCTCATAATGTAAGGATTACTTGGTGATATTTTGTACGTATAAAATGTTATTAGTGAATAATAATAATAGTTAATTTATAGTATTTATTAATATTTCAGTAATAAAATTTGTGGTAAGTCAAAATAGTTACTATATTAAATTATTTAAAAATAATTTTAAAGTAATTTAAATAAAAATGAAAATATACCTATGCATAAATTTACATCACAAAACACAAATTTTCATAGAAATTTCGTATACTGTGTTTATGAAATTAAATTTAATTAAAGAGCTTCCTACAATTTCTGTATTAGCGAATTGCCTTTAAAAAAGTGTTATTGAAGGTTAGACTTGAAGGTCATCATTGTAATGTGACATCTAGAATACGTTTTGAGAAATTGTCGAATAATATATATAATATACATAATGTTGCAAGTTTTTTTTTAACTGAAACATTAAAAATCAAAAGACAATTGGTTACCGACATTTTTAGTCTTAAAGTGTACAGTCGTATTTAAAATATAAATAGTTCCAGAATGTACTGGAACCATAAACTAAGGATTTTTTAAAACTTTTCAATGGACTTGTTTGAATTTGCGGTACTCAAATTTCGTGTGTCATCATTCGTACTAAAATTAGAAGTAAAATAGATTATTTTCTCCTATTTGTGTGTCAGAAACTTGCAGTTTTGCAGTCCGACTTGTCCTTTTGGCGCTAGGTTTATGTTGCCTAAATCATGACTCTTCGATCCGCAGACCGAGGGATATACAAAGTGAAGCCGGACTGAGCTGATCCGAGTGGAATGAAGTTGAACGACAACCGGAAGCGGATTTCAGCCAGTTTAAAGAACACGTTTGTGTCTTTAAAATCTAAATATTTAGGCCTACTGTAACTGATTCTAGGAACTAATATGTTTAAAAACAGTAACTTAGGCAACGGTAATCTAGGTAACGAGAAATAATAAGTTTTTGGGGGCGTGGCCTGTTTGAAAACTAAACCTAGACAAAGTCGAAGCTACCTGAAGCGGAGCCCAGTGACGCCGCTTGGCTCTGCTCAGAACAGTTACGCTTTCAGTGGCCGCACCTACATTAAAAACAATAGGTTAGCTCTTGAATGCCCACCCGGCCTTATGAGAATGTCTCGCGGAGTTTTTTCTCACCGTTCATGCACTGCAGACTCGAATCTAATTAGTCAGCGTCTTACCTTGGTGTTAATTGTGAAAGTATACAAGTTACAAGTAGTCTATGCAGTGCAATTATGATCTGCTTACTTTGTCAGAAATTTGATAATGATTAATGCAAGGGACTAGTCCGGTAGTCCGGTAGCCCGGTAGCCAATCACAGACACGTAAAGAGATTTTTGTGCAGCGTTGTGAAGTCGCATCACTGCTGTCTCTCGGATGCAATAAAGTTCTCTTCTAGTTCGATTTTCAGTTTACGTTATTTTTACTTTACTTTAATCAATGCAGCCATCGAGTAAACTTCGTTCATGGCATATTTTAATTTTCTCATTTTATTGGAATACAATTATTTTCACTTCTTGTTTTACGAAACATTTTATATTAGATCCACATTTGGGTAAACCGAATTTGAGAATGTTTACATTTCGGACTGTCCATGTTACCGACATGTATGTTTCAATGTTCACGGACAGAGCGTTTATGGAGAATGTTTACATTACGGACTGTCCATGTTACCGACATGTTTGTTTCAATGTTCACGGACAGAGCGATGGTGTGAGCGTTTATGGAGAATGTTTACATTTCGGACTGTCCATGCTACCAACATGTTTGTTTCAATATTCACGGACAGAGCGATTGTGTGACGTTTATGGAGAATGTATACATAGTTTCGTGAGCGTTTATGGACTGTTTATATTTCGTCCATGTTACCGACATGTTTGTTTCGATAGTCACGGACAGAGCGATGGTGTGAGCGTTTATGGAGAATGTTATATTTTCGGACTGTCCATGTTACCGACATGTTTGTTTCGATAGTCATGGACAGAGCGATGGTGTGAGCGTTTATGGAGAATGTTTACATTTCGGACTGTCCATGTTACCGACATGTTTGTTTCGATAGTCACGGACAGAGCGATGGTGTGAGCGTTTATGGAGAATGTTTATATTTCGGACTGTCCATGTTACCGACATGTTTGTTTCGATAGTCACGGACAGAGCGATGGTGTGAGCGTTTATGGAGAATGTTTACATTTCGGACTGTCCATGTTACCGACATGTTTGTTTCGATAGTCACGTACAGAGCGATGGTGTGAGCGTTTATGGAGAATGTTTACATTTCGGACTGTCCATGTTACCGACATGTTTGTTTCGATAGTCACGGACAGAGCGATGGTGTGAGCGTTTATGGAGAATGTTTACATTTCGGACTGTCCATGTTACCGACATGTTTGTTTCGATAGTCACGTACAGAGCGATGGTGTGAGCGTTTATGGAGAATGTTTACATTTCGGACTGTCCATGTTACCGACATGTTTGTTTCGATAGTCACGTACAGAGCGATGGTGTGAGCGTTTTATGGAGAATGTTTATTTTTCGGACTGTCCATGTTACCGACATGTTTGTTTCGATAGTCACGTACAGAGCGATGGTGTGAGCGTTTATGGAGAATGTTTACATTTCGGACTGTCCATGTTACCGACATGTTTGTTTCGATGGTCACGGACAGAGCGATGGTGTGAGCGTTTATGGAGAATGTTTACATTTCGGACTGTCCATGTTACCGACATGTTTGTTTCGATGGTCACGGACAGAGCGATGGTGTGAGCGTTTATGAAGAATGTTTACATTTCGGACTGTCCATGTTACCGACATGTTTGTTTCGATGGTCACGGACAGAGCGATGGTGTGAGCGTTTATGGAGAATGTTTACATTTCGGAATGTCATTTCAGGACTGTCCATGTTACCGACATGTTTGTTTCGATGGTCACGGACAGAGCGATGGTCACGTGAGCGCGATTATGCGTTTATGAATGAATGTTTACATTTCGGACTGTCCATGTTACCGACATGTTTGTTTCAATGGTCACGGACAGAGCAATGGTGTGAGCGTTTATGGAGAATGTTTACATTTCGGACTGTCCATGTTACCGACATGTTTGTTTCGATGGTCACGGACAGAGCAATGGTGTTAGCGTTTATGGAGAATGTTTACATTTCGGACTGTCCATGTTACCGATATGTTTGTTTCAATGTTCACGGACAGAGCGATGGTGTGACGTTTATGGAGAATGTTTACATTTCGGACTGTCCATGTTACCGACATGTTTGTTTCGATGGTCACGGACAGAGCGATGGTGTGAGCGTTTATGGAGAATGTTTACATTTCAGACTGTCCATGTTACCGACATGTTTGTTTCGATGGTCACGGACAGAGCGATGGTGTGAGCGTTTATGAAGAATGTTTATTTCGGACTGTCCATGTTACCGATATGTTTGTTTCGATGGTCACGGACAGAGCGATGGTGTGAGCGTTTATGGAAAATGTTTACATTTCGGACTGTCCAAGTTACCGACATGTTTGTTTCGATGGTCACGGACAGAGCGATGGTGTGAGCGTTTATGGAGAATGTTTACATTTCGGACTGTCCATGCTACCAACATGTTTGTTTCAATGTTCACGGACAGAGCGATTGTGTGACGTTTATGGAGAATGTATACATTTCGGACTGTCCATGTTACCGACATGTTTGTTTCGATAGTCACGGACAGAGCGATGGTGTGAGCGTTTATGGAGAATGTTTATATTTCGGACTGTCCATGTTAACGACATGTTTGTTTCGATAGTCACGGACAGCATGATGGTGTGAGCGTTTATGGAGAATGTTTGCATTTCGGACTGTCCATGTTACCGACATGTTTGTTTCGATAGTCACGGACAGAGCGATGGTGTGAGCGTTTATGGAGAATGTTTACATTTCGGACTGTCCATGTTACCGACATGTTTGTTTCGATAGTCACGGACAGAGCGATGGTGTGATCGTTCATGGAGAATGTTTACATTTCAGACTGTCCATGTTACCGACATGTTTGTTTCGATGGTCACGGACAGAGCGATGGTGTGAGCGTTTATGAAGAATGTTTACATTTCGGACTGTCCATGTTACCGACATGTTTGTTTCAATGGTCACGGACAGAGCAATGGTGTGAGCGTTTATGGAGAATGTTTACATTTCGGACTGTCCATGTTACCGACATGTTTGTTTCGATGGTCACGGACAGAGCAATGGTGTTAGCGTTTATGGAGAATGTTTACATTACGGACTGTCCATGTTACCGATATGTTTGTTTCAATGTTCACGGACAGAGCGATGGTGTGACGTTTATGGAGAATGTTTACATTTCGGACTGTCCATGTTACCGACATGTTTGTTTCGATGGTCACGGACAGAGCGATGGTGTGAGCGTTTATGGAGAATGTTTACATTTCAGACTGTCCATGTTACCGACATGTTTGTTTCGATGGTCACGGACAGAGCGATGGTGTGAGCGTTTATGAAGAATGTTTACATTTCGGACTGTCCATGTTACCGATATGTTTGTTTCGATGGTCACGGACAGAGCGATGGTGTGAGCGTTTATGGAAAATGTTTACATTTCGGACTGTCCAAGTTACCGACATGTTTGTTTCGATGGTCACGGACAGAGCGATGGTGTGAGCGTTTATGGAGAATGTTTACATTTCGGACTGTCCATGCTACCAACATGTTTGTTTCAATGTTCACGGACAGAGCGATTGTGTGACGTTTATGGAGAATGTATACATTTCGGACTGTCCAAGTTACCGACATGTTTGTTTCGATAGTCACGGACAGAGCGATGGTGTGAGCGTTTATGGAGAATGTTTATATTTCGGACTGTCCATGTTAACGACATGTTTGTTTCGATAGTCACGGACAGCATGATGGTGTGAGCGTTTATGGAGAATGTTTGCATTTCGGACTGTCCATGTTACCGACATGTTTGTTTCGATAGTCACGTACAGAGCGATGGTGTGAGCGTTTATGGAGAATGTTTACATTTCGGACTGTCCATGTTACCGACATGTTTGTTTCGATAGTCACGGACAGAGCGATGGTGTGAGCGTTTATGGAGAATGTTTACATTTCGGACTGTCCATGTTACCGACATGTTTGTTTCAATAGTCACGTACAGAGCGATGGTGTGAGCGTTTATGGAGAATGTTTACATTACGGACTGTCCATGTTACCGACATGTTTGTTTCGATAGTCACGGACAGAGCGATGGTGTGAGCGTTTATGGAGAATGTTTGCATTTCGGACTGTCCATGTTACAGACATGTTTGTTTCGATAGTCACGTACAGGGCGATGGTGTGATCGTTCATGGAGAATGTTTACATTTCGGACTGTCCATGTTACCGACAAGTTTGTTTCGATAGTCACGTACAGAGCGATGGTGTGAGCGTTTATGGAGAATGTTTACATTTCGGACTGTCCATGTTACCGACATGTTTGTTTCGATGGTCACGGACAGAGCGATGGTGTGAGCGTTTATGAAGAATGTTTACATTTCGGACTGTCCAAGTTACCAACATGTTTGTTTCGATGTTCACGGACAGAGCGATGATGTGAGCGTTTATGGAGAATGTTTACATTTCGGAATGTCCATGTTACCGACATGTTTGTTTCGATGGTCACGGACAGAGCGATGGTGTGAGCGTTTATGGAGAATGTTTACATTTCAGACTGTCCATGTTACCGACATGTTTGTTTCGATGGTCACGGACAGAGCGATGGTGTGAGCGTTTATGAAGAATGTTTACATTTCGGACTGTCCATGTTACCGACATGTTTGTTTCAATGGTCACGGACAGAGCAATGGTGTGAGCGTTTATGGAGAATGTTTACATTTCGGACTGTCCATGTTACCGACATGTTTGTTTCGATGGTCACGGACAGAGCAATGGTGTTAGCGTTTATGGAGAATGTTTACATTACGGACTGTCCATGTTACCGATATGTTTGTTTCAATGTTCACGGACAGAGCGATGGTGTGACGTTTATGGAGAATGTTTACATTTCGGACTGTCCATGTTACCGACATGTTTGTTTCGATGGTCACGGACAGAGCGATGGTGTGAGCGTTTATGGAGAATGTTTACATTTCAGACTGTCCATGTTACCGACATGTTTGTTTCGATGGTCACGGACAGAGCGATGGTGTGAGCGTTTATGAAGAATGTTTACATTTCGGACTGTCCATGTTACCGATATGTTTGTTTCGATGGTCACGGACAGAGCGATGGTGTGAGCGTTTATGGAAAATGTTTACATTTCGGACTGTCCAAGTTACCGACATGTTTGTTTCGATGGTCACGGACAGAGCGATGGTGTGAGCGTTTATGGAGAATGTATACATTTCGGACTGTCCAAGTTACCGACATGTTTGTTTCGATAGTCACGGACAGAGCGATGGTGTGAGCGTTTATGGAGAATGTTTATATTTCGGACTGTCCATGTTAACGACATGTTTGTTTCGATAGTCACGGACAGCATGATGGTGTGAGCGTTTATGGAGAATGTTTGCATTTCGGACTGTCCATGTTACCGACATGTTTGTTTCGATGTTCACGGACAGAGCGATGGTGTGAGCGTTTATGGAGAATGTTTACATTTCGGACTGTCCATTTTACCGACACGTTTGTTTCGATGGTCACGGACAGAGCAATGGTGTGAGCGTTTATGGAGAATGTTTACATTTCGGACTGTCCATGTTACCGACATGTTTGTTTCGATGGTCACGGACAGAGCGATGGTATGAGCGTTTATGAAGAATGTTTACATTTCGGACTGTCCAAGTTACCAACATGTTTGTTTCGATGTTCACGGACAGAGCGATGATGTGAGCGTTTATGGAGAATGTTTACATTTCGGACTGTCCATGTTACCGACATGTTTGTTTCGATGGTCACGGACAGAGCGATGGTGTGAGCGTTTATGAAGAATGTTTACATTTCGGACTGTCCATGTTACCGACATGTTTGTTTCTATGGTCACGGACAGAGCAATGGTGTGAGCGTTTATGAAGAATGTTTACATTTCGGACTGTCCATGTTACCGACATGTTTGTTTCGATGGTCACGGACAGAGCAATGGTGTTAGCGTTTATGGAGAATGTTTACATTTCGGACTTCCATGTTACCGACATGTTTGTTTCGATGGTCACGGACAGAGCGATGGTGTGAGCGTTTATGAAGAATGTTTACATTTCGGACTGTCCATGTTACCGATATGTTTGTTTCGATGGTCACGGACAGAGCGATGGTGTGAGCGTTTATGGAAAATGTTTACATTTCGGACTGTCCAAGTTACCGACATGTTTGTTTCGATGGTCACGGACAGAGCGATGGTGTGAGCGTTTATGGAGAATGTTTACATTTCGGACTGTCCATGCTACCAACATGTTTGTTTCAATATTCACGGACAGAGCGATTGTGTGACGTTTATGGAGAATGTATACATTTCGGACTGTCCAAGTTACCGACATGTTTGTTTCGATAGTCACGGACAGAGCGATGGTGTGAGCGTTTATGGAGAATGTTTATATTTCGGACTGTCCATGTTACCGACATGTTTGTTTCGATAGTCATGGACAGAGCGATGGTGTGAGCGTTTATGGAGAATGTTTACATTTCGGACTGTCCATGTTACCGACATGTTTGTTTCGATAGTCACGGACAGAGCGATGGTGTGAGCGTTTATGGAGAATGTTTATATTTCGGACTGTCCATGTTAACGACATGTTTGTTTCGATAGTCACGGACAGCACGATGGTGTGAGCGTTTATGGAGAATGTTTGCATTTCGGACTGTCCATGTTACCGACATGTTTGTTTCGATAGTCACGTACAGAGCGATGGTGTGAGCGTTTATGGAGAATGTTTACATTTCGGACTGTCCATGTTACCGACATGTTTGTTTCGATAGTCACGGACAGAGCGATCGTGTGAGCGTTTATGGAGAATGTTTACATTTCGGACTGTCCATGTTACCGACATGTTTGTTTCAATAGTCACGTACAGAGCGATGGTGTGAGCGTTTATGGAGAATGTTTACATTACGGACTGTCCATGTTACCGACATGTTTGTTTCGATAGTCACGGACAGAGCGATGGTGTGAGCGTTTATGGAGAATGTTTGCATTTCGGACTGTCCATGTTACAGACATGTTTGTTTCGATAGTCACGTACAGGGCGATGGTGTGATCGTTCATGGAGAATGTTTACATTTCGGACTGTCCATGTTACCGACATGTTTGTTTCGATAGTCACGTACAGAGCGATGGTGTGAGCGTTTATGGAGAATGTTTACATTTCGGACTGTCCATGTTACCGACATGTTTGTTTCGATGGTCACGGACAGAGCGATGGTGTGAGCGTTTATGAAGAATGTTTACATTTCGGACTGTCCAAGTTACCAACATGTTTGTTTCGATGTTCACGGACAGAGCGATGATGTGAGCGTTTATGGAGAATGTTTACATTTCGGAATGTCCATGTTACCGACATGTTTGTTTCGATGGTCACGGACAGAGCGATGGTGTGAGCGTTTATGGAGAATGTTTACATTTCAGACTGTCCATGTTACCGACATGTTTGTTTCGATGGTCACGGACAGAGCGATGGTGTGAGCGTTTATGAAGAATGTTTACATTTCGGACTGTCCATGTTACCGACATGTTTGTTTCAATGGTCACGGACAGAGCAATGGTGTGAGCGTTTATGGAGAATGTTTACATTTCGGACTGTCCATGTTACCGACATGTTTGTTTCGATGGTCACGGACAGAGCAATGGTGTTAGCGTTTATGGAGAATGTTTACATTACGGACTGTCCATGTTACCGATATGTTTGTTTCAATGTTCACGGACAGAGCGATGGTGTGACGTTTATGGAGAATGTTTACATTTCGGACTGTCCATGTTACCGACATGTTTGTTTCGATGGTCACGGACAGAGCGATGGTGTGAGCGTTTATGGAGAATGTTTACATTTCAGACTGTCCATGTTACCGACATGTTTGTTTCGATGGTCACGGACAGAGCGATGGTGTGAGCGTTTATGAAGAATGTTTACATTTCGGACTGTCCATGTTACCGATATATTTGTTTCGATGGTCACGGACAGAGCGATGGTGTGAGCGTTTATGGAAAATGTTTACATTTCGGACTGTCCAAGTTACCGACATGTTTGTTTCGATGGTCACGGACAGAGCGATGGTGTGAGCGTTTATGGAGAATGTTTACATTTCGGACTGTCCATGCTACCAACATGTTTGTTTCAATGTTCACGGACAGAGCGATTGTGTGACGTTTATGGAGAATGTATACATTTCGGACTGTCCAAGTTACCGACATGTTTGTTTCGATAGTCACGGACAGAGCGATGGTGTGAGCGTTTATGGAGAATGTTTATATTTCGGACTGTCCATGTTAACGACATGTTTGTTTCGATAGTTACGGACAGCATGATGGTGTGAGCGTTTATGGAGAATGTTTGCATTTCGGACTGTCCATGTTACCGACATGTTTGTTTCGATAGTCACGTACAGAGCGATGGTGTGAGCGTTTATGGAGAATGTTTACATTTCGGACTGTCCATGTTACCGACATGTTTGTTTCGATAGTCACGGACAGAGCGATGGTGTGAGCGTTTATGGAGAATGTTTACATTTCGGACTGTCCATGTTACCGACATGTTTGTTTCAATAGTCACGTACAGAGCGATGGTGTGAGCGTTTATGGAGAATGTTTACATTACGGACTGTCCATGTTACCGACATGTTTGTTTCGATAGTCACGGACAGAGCGATGGTGTGAGCGTTTATGGAGAATGTTTGCATTTCGGACTGTCCATGTTACAGACATGTTTGTTTCGATAGTCACGTACAGGGCGATGGTGTGATCGTTCATGGAGAATGTTTACATTTCGGACTGTCCATGTTACCGACATGTTTGTTTCGATAGTCACGTACAGAGCGATGGTGTGAGCGTTTATGGAGAATGTTTACATTTCGGACTGTCCATGTTACCGACATGTTTGTTTCGATGGTCACGGACAGAGCGATGGTGTGAGCGTTTATGAAGAATGTTTACATTTCGGACTGTCCAAGTTACCAACATGTTTGTTTCGATGTTCACGGACAGAGCGATGATGTGAGCGTTTATGGAGAATGTTTACATTTCGGAATGTCCATGTTACCGACATGTTTGTTTCGATGGTCACGGACAGAGCGATGGTGTGAGCGTTTATGGAGAATGTTTACATTTCAGACTGTCCATGTTACCGACATGTTTGTTTCGATGGTCACGGACAGAGCGATGGTGTGAGCGTTTATGAAGAATGTTTACATTTCGGACTGTCCATGTTACCGACATGTTTGTTTCAATGGTCACGGACAGAGCAATGGTGTGAGCGTTTATGGAGAATGTTTACATTTCGGACTGTCCATGTTACCGACATGTTTGTTTCGATGGTCACGGACAGAGCAATGGTGTTAGCGTTTATGGAGAATGTTTACATTACGGACTGTCCATGTTACCGATATGTTTGTTTCAATGTTCACGGACAGAGCGATGGTGTGACGTTTATGGAGAATGTTTACATTTCGGACTGTCCATGTTACCGACATGTTTGTTTCGATGGTCACGGACAGAGCGATGGTGTGAGCGTTTATGGAGAATGTTTACATTTCAGACTGTCCATGTTACCGACATGTTTGTTTCGATGGTCACGGACAGAGCGATGGTGTGAGCGTTTATGAAGAATGTTTACATTTCGGACTGTCCATGTTACCGATATGTTTGTTTCGATGGTCACGGACAGAGCGATGGTGTGAGCGTTTATGGAAAATGTTTACATTTCGGACTGTCCAAGTTACCGACATGTTTGTTTCGATGGTCACGGACAGAGCGATGGTGTGAGCGTTTATGGAGAATGTTTACATTTCGGACTGTCCATGCTACCAACATGTTTGTTTCAATGTTCACGGACAGAGCGATTGTGTGACGTTTATGGAGAATGTATACATTTCGGACTGTCCAAGTTACCGACATGTTTGTTTCGATAGTCACGGACAGAGCGATGGTGTGAGCGTTTATGGAGAATGTTTATATTTCGGACTGTCCATGTTAACGACATGTTTGTTTCGATAGTCACGGACAGCATGATGGTGTGAGCGTTTATGGAGAATGTTTGCATTTCGGACTGTCCATGTTACCGACATGTTTGTTTCGATGTTCACGGACAGAGCGATGGTGTGAGCGTTTATGGAGAATGTTTACATTTCGGACTGTCCATTTTACCGACACGTTTGTTTCGATGGTCACGGACAGAGCAATGGTGTGAGCGTTTATGGAGAATGTTTACATTTCGGACTGTCCATGTTACCGACATGTTTGTTTCGATGGTCACGGACAGAGCGATGGTATGAGCGTTTATGAAGAATGTTTACATTTCGGACTGTCCAAGTTACCAACATGTTTGTTTCGATGTTCACGGACAGAGCGATGATGTGAGCGTTTATGGAGAATGTTTACATTTCGGACTGTCCATGTTACCGACATGTTTGTTCGATGGTCACGGACAGAGCGATGGTGTGAGCGTTTATGAAGAATGTTTACATTTCGGACTGTCCATGTTACCGACATGTTTGTTTCTATGGTCACGGACAGAGCAATGGTGTGAGCGTTTATGAAGAATGTTTACATTTCGGACTGTCCATGTTACCGACATGTTTGTTTCGATGGTCACGGACAGAGCAATGGTGTTAGCGTTTATGGAGAATGTTTACATTTCGGACTTTTATGTTACCGACATGTTTGTTTCGATGGTCACGGACAGAGCGATGGTGTGAGCGTTTATGAAGAATGTTTACATTTCGGACTGTCCATGTTACCGACATGTTTGTTTCGATGGTCACGGACAGAGCAATGGTGTGAGCGTTTATGGAGAATGTTTACATTTCGGACTGTCCATGTTACCGACATGTTTGTTTCGATGGTCACGGACAGAGCGATGGTGTGAGCGTTTATGAAGAATGTTTACATTTCGGACTGTCCAAGTTACCGACATGTTTGTTTCGATGGTCACGGACAGAGCGATGGTGTGAGCGTTTATGGAGAATGTTTACATTTCGGACTGTCCATGTTTCCGGCATGTTTGTTTCGATGGTCACGGACAGAGCGATGGTGTGAGCGTTTATGGAGAATGTTTACATTTCGGACTGTCCATGTTACCGACATGTTTGTTTCGATGGTCACGGACAGAGCGATGGTGTGAGTGTTTATAGAGAATGTTTATATTTCAGACTGTCCATGTTTCCGACATGTTTGTTTCGATGGTCACGGACAGAGCAATGGTGTGAGCGTTTATGGAGAATGTTTACATTTCGGAATGTCCATGTTACCGACATGTTTGTTTCGATGGTCACGGACAGAGCGATGGTGTGAGCGTTTATGGAGAATGTTTACATTTCAGACTGTCCATGTTACCGACATGTTTGTTTCGATGGTCACGGACAGAGCGATGGTGTGAGCGTTTATGAAGAATGTTTACATTTCGGACTGTCCATGTTACCGACATGTTTGTTTCAATGGTCACGGACAGAGCAATGGTGTGAGCGTTTATGGAGAATGTTTACATTTCGGACTGTCCATGTTACCGACATGTTTGTTTCGATGGTCACGGACAGAGCAATGGTGTTAGCGTTTATGGAGAATGTTTACATTACGGACTGTCCATGTTACCGATATGTTTGTTTCAATGTTCACGGACAGAGCGATGGTGTGACGTTTATGGAGAATGTTTACATTTCGGACTGTCCATGTTACCGACATGTTTGTTTCGATGGTCACGGACAGAGCGATGGTGTGAGCGTTTATGGAGAATGTTTACATTTCAGACTGTCCATGTTACCGACATGTTTGTTTCGATGGTCACGGACAGAGCGATGGTGTGAGCGTTTATGAAGAATGTTTACATTTCGGACTGTCCATGTTACCGATATGTTTGTTTCGATGGTCACGGACAGAGCGATGGTGTGAGCGTTTATGGAAAATGTTTACATTTCGGACTGTCCAAGTTACCGACATGTTTGTTTCGATGGTCACGGACAGAGCGATGGTGTGAGCGTTTATGGAGAATGTTTACATTTCGGACTGTCCATGCTACCAACATGTTTGTTTCAATGTTCACGGACAGAGCGATTGTGTGACGTTTATGGAGAATGTATACATTTCGGACTGTCCAAGTTACCGACATGTTTGTTTCGATAGTCACGGACAGAGCGATGGTGTGAGCGTTTATGGAGAATGTTTATATTTCGGACTGTCCATGTTAACGACATGTTTGTTTCGATAGTCACGGACAGCATGATGGTGTGAGCGTTTATGGAGAATGTTTGCATTTCGGACTGTCCATGTTACCGACATGTTTGTTTCGATAGTCACGTACAGAGCGATGGTGTGAGCGTTTATGGAGAATGTTTACATTTCGGACTGTCCATGTTACCGACATGTTTGTTTCGATAGTCACGGACAGAGCGATGGTGTGAGCGTTTATGGAGAATGTTTACATTTCGGACTGTCCATGTTATCGACATGTTTGTTTCAATAGTCACGTACAGAGCGATGGTGTGAGCGTTTATGGAGAATGTTTACATTACGGACTGTCCATGTTACCGACATGTTTGTTTCGATAGTCACGGACAGAGCGATGGTGTGAGCGTTTATGGAGAATGTTTGCATTTCGGACTGTCCATGTTACAGACATGTTTGTTTCGATAGTCACGTACAGGGCGATGGTGTGATCGTTCATGGAGAATGTTTACATTTCGGACTGTCCATGTTACCGACATGTTTGTTTCGATAGTCACGTACAGAGCGATGGTGTGAGCGTTTATGGAGAATGTTTACATTTCGGACTGTCCATGTTACCGACATGTTTGTTTCGATGGTCACGGACAGAGCGATGGTGTGAGCGTTTATGAAGAATGTTTACATTTCGGACTGTCCAAGTTACCAACATGTTTGTTTCGATGTTCACGGACAGAGCGATGATGTGAGCGTTTATGGAGAATGTTTACATTTCGGAATGTCCATGTTACCGACATGTTTGTTTCGATGGTCACGGACAGAGCGATGGTGTGAGCGTTTATGGAGAATGTTTACATTTCAGACTGTCCATGTTACCGACATGTTTGTTTCGATGGTCACGGACAGAGCGATGGTGTGAGCGTTTATGAAGAATGTTTACATTTCGGACTGTCCATGTTACCGACATGTTTGTTTCAATGGTCACGGACAGAGCAATGGTGTGAGCGTTTATGGAGAATGTTTACATTTCGGACTGTCCATGTTACCGACATGTTTGTTTCGATGGTCACGGACAGAGCAATGGTGTTAGCGTTTATGGAGAATGTTTACATTACGGACTGTCCATGTTACCGATATGTTTGTTTCAATGTTCACGGACAGAGCGATGGTGTGACGTTTATGGAGAATGTTTACATTTCGGACTGTCCATGTTACCGACATGTTTGTTTCGATGGTCACGGACAGAGCGATGGTGTGAGCGTTTATGGAGAATGTTTACATTTCAGACTGTCCATGTTACCGACATGTTTGTTTCGATGGTCACGGACAGAGCGATGGTGTGAGCGTT
Source organism: Callitettix versicolor (assembly GCA_022606455.1). Classification (NCBI taxonomy): domain Eukaryota; kingdom Metazoa; phylum Arthropoda; class Insecta; order Hemiptera; family Cercopidae; genus Callitettix; species Callitettix versicolor. The sequence goes on along the minus strand of CM040184.1, from coordinate 18,868,284 downwards.
TATGAAGAATGTTTACATTTCGGACTGTCCATGTTACCGATATGTTTGTTTCGATGGTCACGGACAGAGCGATGGTGTGAGCGTTTATGGAAAATGTTTACATTTCGGACTGTCCAAGTTACCGACATGTTTGTTTCGATGGTCACGGACAGAGCGATGGTGTGAGCGTTTATGGAGAATGTTTACATTTCGGACTGTCCATGCTACCAACATGTTTGTTTCAATGTTCACGGACAGAGCGATTGTGTGACGTTTATGGAGAATGTATACATTTCGGACTGTCCAAGTTACCGACATGTTTGTTTCGATAGTCACGGACAGAGCGATGGTGTGAGCGTTTATGGAGAATGTTTATATTTCGGACTGTCCATGTTAACGACATGTTTGTTTCGATAGTCACGGACAGCATGATGGTGTGAGCGTTTATGGAGAATGTTTGCATTTCGGACTGTCCATGTTACCGACATGTTTGTTTCGATGTTCACGGACAGAGCGATGGTGTGAGCGTTTATGGAGAATGTTTACATTTCGGACTGTCCATTTTACCGACACGTTTGTTTCGATGGTCACGGACAGAGCAATGGTGTGAGCGTTTATGGAGAATGTTTACATTTCGGACTGTCCATGTTACCGACATGTTTGTTTCGATGGTCACGGACAGAGCGATGGTATGAGCGTTTATGAAGAATGTTTACATTTCGGACTGTCCAAGTTACCAACATGTTTGTTTCGATGTTCACGGACAGAGCGATGATGTGAGCGTTTATGGAGAATGTTTACATTTCGGACTGTCCATGTTACCGACATGTTTGTTCGATGGTCACGGACAGAGCGATGGTGTGAGCGTTTATGAAGAATGTTTACATTTCGGACTGTCCATGTTACCGACATGTTTGTTTCTATGGTCACGGACAGAGCAATGGTGTGAGCGTTTATGAAGAATGTTTACATTTCGGACTGTCCATGTTACCGACATGTTTGTTTCGATGGTCACGGACAGAGCAATGGTGTTAGCGTTTATGGAGAATGTTTACATTTCGGACTTTTATGTTACCGACATGTTTGTTTCGATGGTCACGGACAGAGCGATGGTGTGAGCGTTTATGAAGAATGTTTACATTTCGGACTGTCCATGTTACCGACATGTTTGTTTCGATGGTCACGGACAGAGCAATGGTGTGAGCGTTTATGGAGAATGTTTACATTTCGGACTGTCCATGTTACCGACATGTTTGTTTCGATGGTCACGGACAGAGCGATGGTGTGAGCGTTTATGAAGAATGTTTACATTTCGGACTGTCCAAGTTACCGACATGTTTGTTTCGATGGTCACGGACAGAGCGATGGTGTGAGCGTTTATGGAGAATGTTTACATTTCGGACTGTCCATGTTTCCGGCATGTTTGTTTCGATGGTCACGGACAGAGCGATGGTGTGAGCGTTTATGGAGAATGTTTACATTTCGGACTGTCCATGTTACCGACATGTTTGTTTCGATGGTCACGGACAGAGCGATGGTGTGAGTGTTTATAGAGAATGTTTATATTTCAGACTGTCCATGTTTCCGACATGTTTGTTTCGATGGTCACGGACAGAGCAATGGTGTGAGCGTTTATGGAGAATGTTTACATTTCGGACTGTCCATGTAACCGTCATGTTTGTTTCGATGGTCACGGACAGAGCAATGGTGTGAGCGTTTATGGAGAATGTTTACATTTCGGACTGTCCATGTTACCGACATGTTTGTTTCGATGGTCACGGACAGAGCAATGGTGTTAGCGTTTATGGAGAATGTTTACATTACGGACTGTCCATGTTACCGATATGTTTGTTTCAATGTTCACGGACAGAGCGATGGTGTGACGTTTATGGAGAATGTTTACATTTCGGACTGTCCATGTTACCGACATGTTTGTTTCGATGGTCACGGACAGAGCGATGGTGTGAGCGTTTATGGAGAATGTTTACATTTCAGACTGTCCATGTTACCGACATGTTTGTTTCGATGGTCACGGACAGAGCGATGGTGTGAGCGTTTATGAAGAATGTTTACATTTCGGACTGTCCATGTTACCGATATGTTTGTTTCGATGGTCACGGACAGAGCGATGGTGTGAGCGTTTATGGAAAATGTTTACATTTCAGACTGTCCAAGTTACCGACATGTTTGTTTCGATGGTCACGGACAGAGCGATGGTGTGAGCGTTTATGGAGAATGTTTACATTTCGGACTGTCCATGCTACCAACATGTTTGTTTCAATGTTCACGGACAGAGCGATTGTGTGACGTTTATGGAGAATGTATACATTTCGGACTGTCCAAGTTACCGACATGTTTGTTTCGATAGTCACGGACAGAGCGATGGTGTGAGCGTTTATGGAGAATGTTTATATTTCGGACTGTCCATGTTAACGACATGTTTGTTTCGATAGTCACGGACAGCATGATGGTGTGAGCGTTTATGGAGAATGTTTGCATTTCGGACTGTCCATGTTACCGACATGTTTGTTTCGATGGTCACGGACAGAGCGATGGTGTGAGTGTTTATAGAGAATGTATACATTTCGGACTGTCCATGTTACCGACATGTTTGTTTCGATAGTCACGGACAGAGCGATGGTGTGAGCGTTTATGGAGAATGTTTACATTTCGGACTGTCCATGTTACCGACATGTTTGTTTCAATAGTCACGTACAGAGCGATGGTGTGAGCGTTTATGGGGAATGTTTACATTACGGACTGTCCATGTTACCGACATGTTTGTTTCGATAGTCACGGACAGAGCGATGGTGTGAGCGTTTATGGAGAATGTTTGCATTTCGGACTGTCCATGTTACAGACATGTTTGTTTCGATAGTCACGTACAGGGCGATGGTGTGATCGTTCATGGAGAATGTTTACATTTCGGATTGTCCATGTTACCGACATGTTTGTTTCAATGTTCACGGACAGAGCGATGATGTGAGCGTTTATGGAGAATGTTTACATTTCGAACTGTCCATGTTACCGACATGTTTGTTTCGATGGTCACGGACAGAGCAATGGTGTGAGCGTTTATGGAGAATGTTTACATTTCGGACTGTCCATGTTACCGACATGTTTGTTTCGATGGTCACGGACAGAGCAATGGTGTGAGCGTTTATGGAGAATGTTTACATTTCGGACTGTCCATGTTACCGACATGTTTGTTTCGATGGTCACGGACAGAGCGATGGTGTGAGCGTTTATGAAGAATGTTTACATTTCGGACTGTCCAAGTTACCAACATGTTTGTTTCGATGGTCACGGACAGAGCGATGGTGTGAGCGTTTATGGAGAATGTTTACATTTCGGACTGTCCATGTTACCGACATGTTTGTTTCGATGGTCACGGACAGAGCGATGGTGTGAGCGTTTATGGAGAATGTTTACATTTCGGACTGTCCATGTTTCCGACATGTTTGTTTCGATGGTCACGGACAGAGCGATGGTGTGAGCGTTTATGGAGAATGTTTACATTTCGGAATGTCCATGCTACCAACATGTTTGTTTCAATGTTCACGGACAGAGCGATGGTGTGACGTTTATGGAGAATGTTTACATTTCGAACTGTCCATGTTACCGACATGTTTGTTTCGATGGTCACGTACAGAGCGATGGTGTGAGCGTTTATGAAGAATGTTTACATTTCGGACTGTCTATGTTACCGACATGTTTGTTTCGATGGTCACGGACAGAGCAATGGTGTGAGCGTTTATGGAGAATGTTTACATTTCGGACTGTCAATGTTACCGACATGTTTGTTTCGATGGTCACGGACAGAGCGATGGTGTGAGCGTTTATGAAGAATGTTTACATTTCGGACTGCCCATGTTACCGTCATGTTTGTTTCGATGGTCACGGACAGAGCGATGGTGTGAGCGTTTATGGAGAATGTTTACATTTCGTACTGTCCATGCTACCGACATGTTTGTTTCGATGGTCACGGACAGAGCGATGGTGTGAGCGTTTATGGAGAATGTTTACATTTCGGACTGTCCATGTTACCGACATGTTTGTTTCGATGTTCACGGACAGAGCGATGGTGTGAGCGTTTATGGAGAATGTTTACATTTCGGACTGTCCATTTTACCGACACGTTTGTTTCGATGGTCACGGACAGAGCAATGGTGTGAGCGTTTATGGAGAATGTTTACATTTCGGACTGTCCATGTTACCGACATGTTTGTTTCGATGGTCACGGACAGAGCGATGGTGTGAGCGTTTATGAAGAATGTTTACATTTCGGACTGTCCAAGTTACCAACATGTTTGTTTCGATGTTCACGGACAGAGCGATGATGTGAGCGTTTATGGAGAATGTTTACATTTCGGACTGTCCATGTTACCGACATGTTTGTTTCGATGGTCACGGACAGAGCGATGGTGTGAGCGTTTATGAAGAATGTTTACATTTCGGACTGTCCATGTTACCGACATGTTTGTTTCTATGGTCACGGACAGAGCAATGGTGTGAGCGTTTATGAAGAATGTTTACATTTCGGACTGTCCATGTTACCGACATGTTTGTTTCGATGGTCACGGACAGAGCAATGGTGTTAGCGTTTATGGAGAATGTTTACATTTCGGACTTCCATGTTACCGACATGTTTGTTTCGATGGTCACGGACAGAGCGATGGTGTGAGCGTTTATGAAGAATGTTTACATTTCGGACTGTCCATGTTACCGACATGTTTGTTTCGATGGTCACGGACAGAGCAATGGTGTGAGCGTTTATGGAGAATGTTTACATTTCGGACTGTCCATGTTACCGACATGTTTGTTTCGATGGTCACGGACAGAGCGATGGTGTGAGCGTTTATGAAGAATGTTTACATTTCGGACTGTCCAAGTTACCGACATGTTTGTTTCGATGGTCACGGACAGAGCGATGGTGTGAGCGTTTATGGAGAATGTTTACATTTCGGACTGTCCATGTTTCCGGCATGTTTGTTTCGATGGTCACGGACAGAGCGATGGTGTGAGCGTTTATGGAGAATGTTTACATTTCGGACTGTCCATGTTACCGACATGTTTGTTTCGATGGTCACGGACAGAGCGATGGTGTGAGCGTTTATGGAGAATGTATACATTTCGGACTGTCCATGTTACCGACATGTTTGTTTCGATGGTCACGGACAGAGCGATGGTGTGAGCGTTTATGGAGAATGTTTACATTTCGGACTGTCCATGTTTCCGACATGTTTGTTTCGATGGTCACGGACAGAGCGATGGTGTGAGCGTTTATGGAGAATGTTTACATTTCGGACTGTCCATGTTACCGACATGTTTGTTTCGATGGTCACGGACAGAGCGATGGTGTGAGCGTTTATGGAGAATGTATACATTTCGGACTGTCCATGTTACCGACATGTTTGTTTCGATGGTCACGGACAGAGCGATGGTGTGAGCGTTTATGGAGAATGTTTATATTTCAGACTGTCCATGTTACCGACATGTTTGTTTCGATAGTCACTGACAGAGCGATGGTGTGAGCGTTTATGGAGAATGTATACATTTCGGACTGTCCATGCTACCGACATGTTTGTTTCGATGGTCACGGACAGAGCGATGGTGTGAGTACATTTCGGACTGTCCATGCTACCGACATGTTTGTTTCGATGGTCACGGACAGAGCGATGGTGTGAGCGTTTATGGAGAATGTTTACATTTCGGACTGTCCATGTTACCGACATGTTTGTTTCGATAGTCACTGACAGAGCGATGGTGTGAGCGTTTATGGAGAATGTATACATTTCGGACTGTCCATGCCACCGACATGTTTGTTTCGATGGTCACGGAC
>CM040184.1:18702463-18857463 GCA_022606455.1 Callitettix versicolor | reverse complement strand
CGATATAGTTTATCCAAAACTTTGGCCCAATCTATTTAACGGTCAGCTGTATTTGTATAAGCCTAAGCATGTTATTTGGTTACAAAAAAATTAACACTTTTGGGACTTTTTGGCCTAGAGTGATCATTGCGTCATTAAAAGTAGCTAATGTTTTATTAGAATACAATAGTGAATTATCTAACAGTAGATAATTATTTATTATAATTATTTATAATTGTAATTATAATAATTATTTATTGAACAGTAGAACAATATAGGCCTACTCTACATATTGTACACATGAGCTGCGTATTTCTGATTGGCCAGCGCTGCATGTAATCTGCTGGCGTGATTAGCAACCAAGGACGCCAGAGTCTGATGTCCACCTTGACGGTTCTTCTTGTGCTTGGCTCGCTGCCCACTTCCTGCTTCTTTTAATTGAAAACAATTTTTATTTTTTGAAAAAAGTAGACTAACAGTTGTTATACGTCTTAAATGTTGCGTAATGAACCTGCATCTTTACTAATCTTTATTGGTTATTACAAAATACTCAGAGTATTAGCCTACAAAGCAATTTACTCAGTTTAAATCAGCTTTCTCGTTGACACGATAGAAGCGATTTTCAACAATAATTTGTTGATCTTTTTCTTTGAAAGTCCGATTTAATAATCATAAACAGGATTAAAATCTGCAAAAATTAGCATTTTAAAATTTCAAATACAAAAATATGAAAATTAGTCCGACGGCGGGAAGGGTTAACGATGGTGAAATTGTAAATTTATTTGGAAATTTATAAAAGTCTTGTTGGAATACATTGGTTCAATTAGTCTAACATACATTAACTCCCTGTGTTTTCAGTCGTATTCATAACTATATGCCCAATAATTATAGTGCATAGAATGATAAAAAAGTCATAATTCTTAAACAATAACACATTGAGGAATATGGTGGTCGCAAAACCGGCCAGTAACTTCCATACTTTTTTTTTAATTAATTATAATTATTATTACTTTTTTACTGTTGAAAACTTGTGTTTTTATTTATTTGCAATAATAAGAACGTAGATAAAACTTATATACAGTACGCTATTATCCAATATAACCTAGGCCTAGGCCTATATACAGTACGCTATTATCCAATATAACCTAGGCCTAGGCCTATATTCGCATACGGTAAGGCAAATGCTCCGATGAAAATAAACCTAAACAATGACTGATTAGCATAATGGTATAGTAGTCTTATTCTTGACTGATAAGAGAGATTCGATGATAAGCTGACAATAATGGACTTTTCTTTACGCACGAAAAACAAAGGCTCAAAGAACGTAACGTTGGAAACATTCTATCTTCATGAAGCGTATGTTCACAATGTGCGAAATGGATTTTTCATTTTCAAACCTTACATTATACAGAATATGTACTGAATTAAAACAACAGTACTTCATGTCATGTGATGAGTCCTGCCCTTTGACCTCAGGCGAGGGAGGGGAGGTTAGGTAACAAATATAACTATTTTCGGGGTCTGCAGACTGCCTGTATGTCTTATAAATAGTAGGCCAAACTGTACATCAAATCGGATATATTTTATGATGGTTTTTACAATGACTGTACCTGTTTTATTGCGGTATTAATGTTCACAGTTGTATAAGCAAATTAATTAGTTTTTTATCATTCACTGTACGTAAATGAAATTAAAATATCACCGACTTCAGTATGACTGCAAACTACAGCAACACAAAACTGTTAGACAAGATTTTGTCAATGGTATACGCTGATGGGCTTTTGTAACACGCCCTACCAACTTTCAAAACTCGAAGCAAAACGCAAGATTAAATAAATCGTGTAGTTATTGCACATATGTTTGAGAGTAATATTTAGCATACTATACTATTTTAAATGAGTAGCCTAAGTAAATATTCTTATACGTCTTAAATATGTCGTAATCCCGGCAAGTAGATGATGGAGTCCGGGCAGCTGGTCAACAGCGATTGGTTAGGTACTTTTCCTGTTTGGTATGTTGATAGAAGAAATAAAAAATCGGACCCTCTAGTACTTCTTCCTAAACAATCCCAATAGCATTTTCTGTTGGCCCATTGTTGGTATTTTGTTTTCACACACGGTTGGACAACCTTTAAAATTGGCACAAATGCCTACCAATTAATAACGAACCAAATCCCAACATAGGGCCAACAATTAAACATCACCTAAAACCAACAAAGAAATTGTTGGCCCAACTTACTCCCAACTAACTTTCAATGATAACCCTACTAATTACCAACATGTTTAAAGTATTATATTTCTATTCAATTGATTAGTGAACTTAATAGTAATCATAACTTCTCTACATTCGCGAACATATTTTAATACCTTTTATTATCAAATGTAGAATATTCTTACTCGAAGTAATATATAATATGTAGCCTACTTTAGCTTTTTAATTGTATATTATAATGTACATATTATTTTGAGTAAGAATACATATTGAATTTGATAAGAAAAGGTATTCAAACGTGCTCGCGAATGTAGAGAACTTATGATTATTATTAAGTTCACTAATGAATTAAATAAAATATAACACTTTAAACATATTGGTAATTAGTAGGGTTAGGCCTACTATTGAAAGTTAGTTGAGTAACCAACATGGTATATTTCGTTACTGAAACAAGATTATTTTAAAAAAAAATACAAAATTCACACAAACAAAATTTATTTAAATGGCAACTGTGAAAAGCCAAACAAAAAAAAGCACTATAGCACCAGATTAAAACTAGAACTGTACTATACACGTAGGATCGTACAACTACCCTTGGAGAGTGACAACAAAGAAACCAGTAACGGACAAACTTTCACTTTTCCACAGTGCTGGCAATATTTCAAATAATAAGTACATCATAAAATCATCCATAGTAAATGATTATAGTTAAGTAGAAATAAAATAAGATTTTTTTAAATTTTTAATCATTGTAACACTATTGTTAGTATAGAAATTAAAAGTAGGCTATATAAAAAAAAATTGTTCTGTTGTTGGCAATTCTGTGTAAGTTATCACGTGCGCTTGCACTTTGCAGTAAATTTTACAACATCGATATAATACTATTATACTAACAAATAAGACACTATTTTTAAACTTTTGGAATAATTATACCCTATTTATTTTACGAGATATTTATTTTAACAAAATATTTTTTATATTTTCTTCCAACTAAGAATTAATGTTGGGCCAACAGCAGAGGTTTTCATGAATGTAACAGTTGGCCCATTGAAGATAATATGTTGGCGTATTAACTAACCATTGCCCAACTTTGCCGACAAAATTCCAACATTGGGCCAACAATGTGTGCTACAGGAAAGAGCTGCTTGGTTGGAGTAGTGTCTGTGATGTTTTGTCAAACAACGATTTTTGTCTTTATAATTACACTGGGATTTACGACAATGGGCCATATGTCCGCCATAAACCTATTGTAGAACTAGGGAAAAGAACACATTTATCAAAGTGAAGCTACCGGCAAAACTGCCTGGCAAGAATTGTGAAAGTCAAGCCTACCTCAAAACCTAGATGCGCTTACAAAGGCGAGCCAATCAGAGGCGAACATTTGTTACTGGAGTGTTGTTTAAATGGTTAGCAGGCCAAGAGAAAAGTGCACACTTGTACTGAGTGCAGAAGCTTGTCGGGTGACTATAGTTAGTTCCTTATGCGTTTAAACGGTAACAACTGTGTCGATGAATCAAACACAGCCTTGCACAGTTCCTCATTTTGGAAATGAAATTACATTATTGTAACATCCCGGCAGATGACAGTTGAAACCATTGTAAAAAAAATCAACAAGCAGAAGTCAGTTAGCAATTAGTGTACAAAGAGAAGGACCTTTAAAGCAGTTACATTACACAGAAGGATTGTTCAAGAACTTTAGAAACGTTGTTGAAAGACCTGCAAGAAAAGAAACACAATTTGAAATTAATGATCGTTAACAGAAAAAAGGTTCAAAACTGACCAATGGAGAAGAATTTGAGAGTGGGAAGCAAATACAAAAAATTAATAAATAGAGGAGGAATTTTGAACATATCACATAGTCCACTTTAGTCTAACTGGCATAAAGTATGAACTTTAAGTAAACAAAATTGAGTTTTGAATTATTTGATTGTTCAAAGAAAGAAAAACATTCTTTATCTAACAGATATCGGTATAGCATATATCTGTATCTGAACAAGGTTGAATCTTTGACAAGTTGGGTTAGATTTTATAATAAATCACTTCAGCTTTTAATTTCTCACTAGATTTTAATACAGGTGACGTAGAAAATGTTGTGAACTTGAGGAATACACATCCTTGCCAAGTGAGTAAAGACTGCAGGCAGGACAATTCTGATATTTTGAAAATATTAAAGAACAAGTTAACAAATTACGTTTTGGAACAATAACGGTTTTGTAAAGTACCGTCCTTGTTTACTATTTACTAATGTTTCTTAAAATGTAAACAACTATTTTATCATTCGTTTACATTGGTACATTTTACAGTTATAGTACAGTTGAGGAGTAAACACTAGACAATATGTAATTACAGCAATTGAATTTATTACTATCTTATTACTTTGTACTTTGCCCGGTTTTGAAACAATAAAGTTGTGTGTGTTAACGTTGTGAGACTTAGTCACAATACTGTATGTTGCTTATGTATTTTATTATTATTATTCTCTCTTTATTTGTTTCACCCAACTTTGGGGTACACCAAATCAATCACTTTTTAATGTTCTGTGCCTTCCTCGTAGCCCAGTATTGCTTCATTCGTTGTGATCTTGCTTTTCTTTCTTCGTCAGAGATTTGGATCGTTCGCTTGGATTTGACTTTGCCTTGGAACCGTTGCTTCTTGTCCTTGGTTATTGTTTTGGCTGTTCTGTCCATGAGCATAGTGTCAGTGATTTGTAGTTCTCTTATTTCTTTCTCCGTTTCTCTAAACCAAAGTGGTTTGGCTCTTCTATTGCGAAAGTAGTCAAATATTTTTTTGGTTAGTCTATTTTTGTCCATTCGGAGGATATGCCCATAAAAATCAATTCACCTTTTTCTTATTGTGTCTGATAGTGTTTCAGTTTTTTGGTAAAGAGTTTCATTCTTGACGTGGAGTAATTGGTTGTTACGGAATTTGGGGGCCTAAGATTTTTCGTAATATCTTTCTTTTTTTTATCTCCAGCCTTTCAAGTGGGCCCTGGGTTGTGAGAGATAATGTTTCAGCTGCATATAAGGCTTCTGGTTTAATTACCGTATGATAATGCCTTTGTATTCCAGGAGGGGGACTTCTTGTTGTATGTGTCCTTGGTAAGTTGGAAGGCTAATTCAACTTTACTTCTCCTAGATTCCATAGCTTTTTTCTCTAGGGCGTTCCAGCTGATCCAGTCCCCAAGATATTTGAATTCTTTGACTATCTCAATGTATTGTTCTCCCACTTGAAGCTTTTTTGGTGGTTTTTGTATTATTATTATTATTTCATTTAACTTTGATTTAATTTTTAACTTTGAGGCCTATTGAAGACTCAGTAAGCAAGATTCCAGTCGTTGAATGAAGAAATAAAGATATATTTTATGCTCTAAACTAAAGATGTGTATGTCTTCATTTAATGTTTGCGATTAGACCTGTGGAGCGCGTACACCCGACTGTCTCTGACAGGAATCATCCAGCACAGCTTGTACATTGAGTGACAGGGAGAGGAAAATAATTAGTGCCTCATTACAGTTCTTCGTGCTATACACTTAGTTTAAGTTTAAGGTGAGCATTATTTTACAACATAACTTGATTACCAAACAGAATTGATAAATGGCAGGTTAAATTTTACAAAATTAAAGAAACATCTGAATAAATTTAGTATAATAATCTGCCTTACCTAACTTCGTCAATTCTTCTTTCGTTGACGCGTTTCGGAGAACCTCCATCTTCAAAAACTATTTCTGTACTCATGAGTATAGTTTCTGAAAATGAAGGTTCTCCGAAACGCGTCAACGAAAATGAATTGACGAAGCTAGGAAAGGCAGCTTATTATACTGAACATAGTGACAATAATCCTAGCAGAAAAGAAGAAGAATATAAAAAGAATCTCAATAAATCTTTTTTCTCTTTTGGATCTTACACTCAATAATACGCTAACAACGGTATATTTATACTATAATTTTTGAATAATATTACCTTGTTGAGCTGTTTATGGGTCATAATATCAAGGTTACACTACCCACGGGTTGCTTTTTGTTTCATCATAAGCAAGTGTACGGATGTAGCGTATAAAAACATGTTTGTGTTTTACAAAACTTTGGCAAAACTTTCCTGTAAATAATAGTTGCTGTTAGAAAATTCGCGAGATAATTTTTAAAATAATCTACTCAAACTTTTTATTATTATTAAAACTTTTTTGTGTGTAATAGGCAAAAGTTATTACCACACATAACCTATATTGTTGGGATCGGCAATTTGTCTACAACAAACAAATAAAACTTAAGATTTTTCACTCAACTTTAATATTATGAAATGACGTGATGTTTGAAGCTGATAAATATTTAAAGTGGCGAACTGGAAGCTGTTTATATCAAATCCGACTTTTTTAGAGTACGGGCGAAACAGTGAATGCCTCTATTTTTTTTGTGTTTAACGTCCGACTATTGTGCACACTTGGGCTAATGCAGACGATAGGATGATTTATATCGTATGAAAATGCCTAGCCCTGGCCAGGAATCGAACCCGGGTCCTCGGACGAAAGCCCAGTACGCTATCAACTAGGCCACCGAGACGGCTATGTGAATGCCTCTAAACAGCATGTATTCTGTGCACGATGCACGTAACCTCTACGATTAATCAATGTACCAGGTAAGAGAGGCGAACACAGCGTATACTGTACTAACTGATGAAATATATAGGGAAGCATATTAAAAACATGTATAATAACAACACAGGAAAAAGGTCACACCTTATTAAAAGTGAGTGAGATGATGTCAAAATAAGGGAGAAGAGGGAGATTGGTATAGTTTTACAACGGGTTTGAATTTTTGGTCTTGTTTAATTTTTTGTCTTAATGACGTATGTTAGATTACATCGCAAAAAAAGCAGCTGTAAACAACATTGTGCGTTGCAGGGAACCCATTGACGTCACAGCGGGTTGGGAGCGCCACACCTCTTCTCAGCAAAACACAATCTCTTGGTCCGGGGTCTAAAAGTGTTATTCTTAAATATTTTCAAATGTTTTAATTTAAGATACGAGTTACTTAAATGTCACTATAGTTGAATGAAATTAAATAATTGTAAACAAAATAATTTACTTTACGGAGGCAGAAAGTAATTGCGGTACTCAATATTTTTTTTTTATTTTAAGGCGAAAAGCACATTGAGGCTATTATCACCTCCCTAAATGTAAGTGTGAGTGTATAGTGTTGTAAGTGTATTTGTTAGACTCGGGTACCGCGAGGGAAGCCTAAATCCTCTCAATAGGTGCTGTTAGTCTGCACCCCCTGCAGGTAAAAATTTAGTGCGATGGCCGGGAATAATAACTCAGTGCGGTAAATCTTTATAAAGATATAAAAATGAAATTATTTTATAAATCTTTCATTTTATTATGTAACATTTTTAATTAATTTTCATATAATTTCCTTAAGAAAAACACAAAGTTCCCACGTGTTTATAATCTCGAAGGCTTGTCTTTTTTACAAGCCTGCAATTATGCCATTTTCCTTAATAACATTTGCAAAATAACAAATAAATGTGAACGAGCACCGGAATTGTTTGCGTAAACAAACTTCATTGCGTCGTAGAATACCCGCTGTACTTATCAATGAAAGAAAAACAACGTACATACTTGTAAACAACAATAGTGACGTCACTTGTTTACGTGCTAACATATCCGGTCGCTCGCTCTAATTGGCCGAATAAAGAAGGCACGATTCGATACGATGTTTTGATTGGCTAGTGAAGAGGCGCGTAATATAGTTGAATTCAAGGTTAGGTTCTGGCCTCGGTTCATAAAGCAACAATACGGGTAGTGCGTTAGTTAGTAGTGGAGTGGATGTTCTAGCTGAAGTTGCGTAGTTTAGTCAGTTAGAAAACGTTAGTGAACGTTTATATACATTTTGTTGTTAAACAAGTGACAAGTGAAAGTGATTATAGGCTATTGTTCAAGTTTAACTTCAGTTACATGCATGTAAGTTTTAACTGGATTAATTTCATGAAAGTCTCAATTGTTTCCTATATTGATTAAGCTTATCAGTATATTTAGCCTAAATTTAAAAAGTAGTGATATCCATCAATTTGTATACCTTCACTGTTGGTTACATCTTGGTCGAATATTGCAAATAAATGTAAAATCGATAAGCAGATTAAGTATGACTGATTTATAAATTTTATAAAAACACGGCACGCAGTCGTTATAGAATCGAATTTCCGGCAATAATGTTTTCTTAAACTTTTTGAAATGCGATTTTACTATCATAATCAGCATTAAAATCTATTAATATTAGCACATTTTAATGTAATGTGAAAGTGAACCTTAACCTTTGTTTTGTTTATTTTCGTAATCGTAAAATGTTGATTAAGGAAGTTGTATTGCTGATTGTCATGGGGAAGTAAGATTTAAAAAAAATTAAAGCTCTGTCTGTATAACATTAGTTTACAAAGAAACGTATTCATCTGTGCCTTACTTAGTCACAAAGTGAGTCATACTCGTGATAATGCAAACAGTTGCTTCTTTGTAGTTAGTTAAGTTAAATAAAAAATGACTTCTGTTGTTTTTTAAGTTATTTTTATTATTTCTGACAATCACACAGTCATATATAAGGCTAAGCGAAACTAGTAATGAGGCTTTCAGTTTTGTAAAGCATTTCTTGCAACGAGCAGAGTTGCTCCTTGAAGTTGTGTTAAGGATCCTAATAAGTTATAAAAGTGCATTAATAAATTGTTTTTCGTGCACATGAAAATATTATTTAAAAATAAGTATCCAAGAAAATCGGAGAGTATGTTCTCCTTCTTTATAAAACGTTATTAACTAGTGCTCTTTTATACGTTACTAGTGTTATATACATACACACTTACTTCGCGAGCAAGTAGGGTAGGTAGTGGGTTTTGACTTTTGACACTGTTCTAATACAAACGTCATTGTCAGAAAAGTGCGAGAGCAAAGTAAAACCTCGGCCAACCGAAATCCAGATTATCCGAAACGTATCCAGAAAAGTAAATCCCTTATAAAATAATAAAATAACAGGAAATAAATAAAATGTTCACGAATATAAGGGATTCGTACTTCTACAAGATTGCATTGACTAACAGAAGTAAACGTCTGACTTTGAGTTGACTTCCCCAACAATAGAGCTACCTGCCAGTCTGCACCCCGATCCAAAACACTGACATTGCAAACTATCAGTATAGCAGTTCGGATCACGCTTAAATTTTATATTGCGCCAAAATTTGTTGAACAGTGCAGCGTGTCAACGCCGTCTGATGTGGCTAAAGCACCGGTCAGTCTGCTGCGTCTCTGAACTGCGCACCTTAAATATGCTAGTTCTAGCCGCAGTTACTCCCCTTGTTTTTCTCTCAACGTTAACGCTGATCCCTCGTCTTCATTAGTCTGATAGGACGTTAAGAATAAAAATCGTCTGATGTCCTTCTAAAGGTGATCCACACTGAGCAAACATATACGCTGAACAGGTCCGATGAACAAATAAAACTGTTCGTTGAACACATTATGTGTCTTTGTAAATGTTCGCGACCGTTCACGTACATTTAAAGTGTTCTCTAAATCCGAAGTATGGAGGTTGTTGTTTGTGTCGTTTTTGAATTATGGTGTAATTTGGGGTTGCAATGAGTGTTGCACAGGGCCGTCTCGTGCATTGCCGCTGCATGCCTAGTAATTTCCTTAGAAGGAACTGTTGGCGGAGTGGTACAGTGGGGTACAGCAGTATGTGTGGTTTCATTTGACTCACCCGCTCGTCACCATCAATGTGTTCACAGTTATTGCCTTCAGCAAGGAACTGTTGGCGGCGTTGTACAGTGGGGTACAGCAGTATGTGTGGTTTCATTTGACTCACCCGCTCGTCACCATCAATGTGTTCACAGTTATTGCCTTCAGCAAGGAACTGTTGGCGGCGTGGTACAGTGGGGTACAGCAGTATGTGTGGTTTCATTTGACTCACCCGCTCGTCACCATCAATGTGTTCACAGTTATTGCATTCAGCAAGGAACTGTTGGCGGCATGGTTCAGTTGGGTACAGCAGTATGTGTGGTTTCATTTGACTCACCCACTCTTCACCATCAATGTGTTCACAGTTATTGCCTTCAGCAAGGAACTGTTGGCGGCGTGGTACAGTGGGGTACAGCAGTATGTGTGGTTTCATTTGACTCACCCGCTCGTCACCATCAATGTGTTCACAGTTATTGCCTTCAGCAAGGAACTGTTGGCGGCGTGGTACAGTGGGGTACAGCAGAATGTGTGGTTTCATTTGACTCACCCGCTCGTCACCTTCAATGTGTTCATAGTTATTGCCTTCAGCAAGGAACTGTTGGCGGCGTGGTACAGTGGGGTACAGCAGTATGTGTGGTTTCATTTGACTCACCCGCTCGTCACCATCAATGTGTTCACAGTTATTGCCTTCAGCAAGGAACTGTTGGCGGCGTGGTACAGTGGGGTACAGCAGTATGTGTGGTTTCATTTGACTCACCCGCTCGTCACCTTCAATGTGTTCATAGTTATTGCCTTCAGCAAGGAACTGTTGGCGGCGTGGTACAGTGGGGTACAGCAGTATGTGTGGTTTCATTTGACTCACCCGCTCGTCACCATCAATGTGTTCACAGTTATTGCCTTCAGCAAGGAACTGTTGGCGGCGTGGTACAGTGGGGTACAGCAGTATGTGTGGTTTCATTTGACTCACCCGCTCGTCACCATCAATGTGTTCACAGTTATTGCCTTCAGCAAGGAACTGTTGGCGGCGTGGTACAGTGGGGTACAGCAGTATGTGTGGTTTCATTTGACTCACCCGCTCGTCACCTTCAATGTGTTCATAGTTATTGCCTTCAGCAAGGAACTGTTGGCGGCGTGGTACAGTGGGGTACAGCAGTATGTGTGGTTTCATTTGACTCACCCGCTCGTCACCATCAATGTGTTCACAGTTATTGCCTTCAGCATTACCGTGATAAGACACTGTTGGCCATGGATTAAATTTATTATTAAGAAAATCAGTATATTTGAGGCCACACTAGGTCTTCATTTTATCATCAGTTCCCATACCGGATTTTAAGACTGGAGTTTTTCTCACTGGAGTATTATACTTTTTGTATCTTCTAAACTTCTTCGGATGCTACTGGAATAACTCGTCGTTCCGTTTGAGATTTAATTTTCTTTGCATCCAGTAAAAAATTTATCTTTCACAAAGCTTTATTAACAACGGTTTTATCGGTACCCAGAAATCTTTGCCAGAGAAACTACAAACCACTGCACAACACAAAGTCACTGAGTCACTCAGTGACGTCAACTACGACGTAAAACGACCACTGTCAACATCAATGTGTCCATTGCTTATGTAGTATGTATTAGGTCTAGGACATTCCTATACATTTAGGAGAAAAATAGTACATTCTGTGAATGACAGAAATAATGAATGCATTGATTTATTTACAAAATCTTTTCCCTTGTTTATCATATAATCTACTATTAAGTACGTGATAAGTGATCCAAGTATAAATAAACAGACGTGCGGCTGCAATGATGTTGATTCGGAAAAATAAACTCATGTCCTCTACCAGCGATGTCGCTCTCGTGTAAACGTAATTTGAGTTGGCCTTCAATGTGCTAGGTGTAAGAAGAAAGCAAAAGATTAATATATTTCTAGCAACATAAACAAATTCTTAACAGTAAAAATTAATACAATTAATCGATATTAAATTAAAAAACAAACAAAATTATGTTCGTGTATCAAGATTAAATCTATTCTCATATTATGAATCTAATAAATGGAGTTCATAATATAGAATATTATACTTCATACAAAATTTGAAAATAATGTATATATTATACATGCTTTGTTTATATATAGGCCTAATTAATTTAGTTCTGAGTATAACTATATTTAAACCTCTAGTTAACATTTTAAATAACGGTTAAAATAACACATTATTCTAAAGTAACATTAACGGTTATAACCGTTATCAGAAAATAACGCTTAAGCTCTACGCTATACGGAAGCAACCGTAAATCCTAGTAAAATTCTCCTTCACTTCCTTTTTTATAGTTGTGCATGACAATTGTTGTTTCTCAACAAACAGTGTACTTTACTGTTCACTTTCTCAATTGTTTCTGGAGTCCTTAAACTAGTTCAACTGAATTTACAGTAGTAGTGAACAAATTGTTCGAAGGAATTTCACTAAAAGGCGGAATATTAAACTCGATGCGAAACGTTCGTTTAACAGACTGTATTATTGATTTCATTTCGATAAAGGCCGTTACGGCTAGAATACGGTAAATCATAGGCTTACTGAAGTAAAAGTTACTGGTTTGTTAAAGGACACAAGCCATTTTTCCCCCACGACACATTTATTTTGGTAATAATTTGGACAAGTTTGTTACCCAGCGAAATTCAACCAATTGTTTCAAAATGACGATCATGCCAATTTTTGTACAAATCATTGTAACTGCTTACCTTACCCTACTTTTTTTTATGAAAATACAATTTTACCAGCGCAATCACCATTAAAATAACGTACATTAGAATTTTAATTTTTTCTAAAACAAAAAAAAAGTTAAAAAGCTAATTTAAGGCGATTTTAAGGTCATTCATTAAGATGATGAAAACAAATTTTCAAAAAGGTGTAACATAAAAGTAAGTACTGTTTATAGTTATTTTGGAAATTTGATTTCATTACGTCAGCGCTATTATTTTTCTATTCTTTCGGTTGTTGCAGAATAGATGTTACAGAATTCCATCTTTTTAGCAGACCGACACTAACATTTGTTTTTTGTTTTTTTTTGCCAAAGTCCGAGTGCAGACGATGGGATGATTTATAGCGTATGAAAATGCCAAGCCCTCGCCGGGAATCGAACCCGGGTCCTCGGGGTGAAAGCCTATTACGCTATCCACTAGCCACAGAAGCGGCTCTAACAACATTTTATGATACTTAGTTGTAGAAGCGATATGAAATAGTTTTATTTCGTTTATTTTTCTATTTGTGCCAAGTAAAAGTCTAGCATTTCGACTGTTACATAATTGATCAGTTTAGTCATATAAACAGCTGTTATTTTTTGAACTTTCTGTTTTTTTTCCCACTTAACGTTCGTACTTTGTCAGTAAGACTTCAGTCTAATGATGGCGAGGGATCAGCGTTAACGTTAAAATTAGGCCTAAATCAACGGAAGTAACTGCAACTCGAACTAAGAACTTTGGACATGCAGAAAATAGTATTAAACAGTAATACACTATTATAACACACAAAAATTACATTTTAATTTAAATTTTGTTAGGAGGGATATGATTATAGGGGATCATGTTTGAAAAAAATCTGTTATTGTACCAAAAGTAAATATTATGTATCATGTTTTCTCTTCTTTATTATTTTAATTACTATAATTTGTTTGAAAACACTACATAACCTAAAACTTAATACAGCTGTGCAGTGAGTTGCGAATTAATATAAAACTGATCTTTTACTATAACTACAATATAAAAATTAAGTGAACTATTTATTTAATATATTAACATCGGTTAAACTTCTTCGTAGTTTCCGTAGTGTAGTGGTTATTGCGTGCGCCTCATGCGTAAGGTCCCCCGGTTCGATCCCGGGAGAAAATACAAGAAATTTTAATTATAATTAATTTGGGATTTGCGACGCGCAAAATATACTATTATATATCAATATAAATTTATGCACTTACATCACGTAAAATGCAGGATCGCAACCAGTCCTAAAACATGATGATGTTAAAATGTTTTATAGACCACAGGGCAAATATCGAAATTAATTTTAAGATAAAAATAGGTTCACAACCAGGTACATTTTGTTTTTTACGATTTATTATTTGTAAATTGTAGCTTGTTTTGTTTCAAAAGTAGGACACAGTGACAGTATAACAAAGGCTTGAGTTATATTTCTTCGAGTATGATTAGAATTTGAACAAATAAATCAGATTTCTTAAATTTTCATAGTTATTATTCTTAGCTGGTCTTTTTAGTGATTATTGATTCATTTTCTGAAATAAACTTTTAAGACACTAACTTTTAAAGTTACTTTAGCATTAGCCATATCCAAGAGAAAGTTTCCTCAAGAGTGAAAAGAATGTTTTTTCTTAATCTATAGTTAGACTACAAAAGTAAAAAAAAATTTTTTTTATTATTATATTGTTTTGTTTACATTGTATAACAACTCATATTCATACTGAGTTTGCAAAAAGAAATTTTGTTACAGCCAAAATGGCTGAAATTCACTTTCAACATGGTTTTTAACATGTTGATTTAGATAAAACTTTCTGAAAGTTAAATAGCTTATAAACTAATTTTCGTTTTATTTGAATGTTAACCAAAATTTTAACGGTGTAAAAACGAGTTTTGTTTACAAGTAAAACTATTGTTTGATAAATTAAATTGTCAGGTTAGTTGTTAGACATAAAACAGAGGCTGAAAACAAAGAGTAATGAGCGAGCAAATGTCATCGTAGTTTTAGGCCTTATAAAAAAACAATGACGTTTAAACAGTTTTACATTATATGTAACATAGACTTAAAATTTTGTATAACATAATCGTTTCCAAAATTTTACCTTCGTGTGGTATGTTTCATATATTAAATTTTATTATTGTACTACTATGTGTAGTATATAAGTATTTAATTTAATTAATATTAATTATTAAACAAAACTGTACAACATTAAGTTTTGTTGAAATTAAAATATCCCGAATATTAATTATTAAACAAAACTGTACATTCAGGTTTGTTGAAATTAAAATAACCCACAACGTCAGGATCATGCTATACCCCCACCATGTGTTAAGAAATCAGCTGATGTGACGTCCATGTTAGATTCAAAGCAGAAGTAGACCGTCAAGCCACTTGCTTGCATTAGTTCTTTCGTTCCGACTGGTATCAGAGTTACAATTTTGTTTAATTCCTGTTGCTTATTGAAAATTATATTTGAAACTGCCGGTCGTTTCATGTGATAAGTGGTTTTATGAAATAATTTGAATAGTGTGAAATAATCAAAGAAACTTGTTAGCATAGTATAGAATTTTGTGAGTTAAAACTTTTCAATAAGTCCAAAGTTGATCGTTTCTTTGTTTGTGAAAGGAATAAAACAAAGACATTTTGCAATGCCTTAATTTAGTAATAAAACTAACTTGTTGGTTTTGGAGTACACACTGTTTTGTAAGTAATGCACATTTAAAAAATTTGTTTATAGAGTATAAGCATTCTTGAATTTTATGTTAATTAATTTCTCCTGATTTGGTTTAACTAGGTCTCAATTAATTATTAAATAATAAAGTTAATGTTCAGGAAAAATATTATAATAGGTCTAGAGATAGTAATTTATTTGACTACCTACTTACTGCTATTTTAACATTTTTTTAAAAATTAGGCTAAATCAGCTCTGTAACATCATTTTTTATATTCATCAGACAAAATTTGAAGTATTTTGGAAGTTAAATTATATGGAATCTTATGTTTTTTTTCATTTGAAACTGTCGCCCAATGAAACTGTATAAACAAATTAAAAACCTAATCTCTTCAGTTTGTGGTATTGTCACAAAATTTATTTCCCCCCTTTTTATTATTATTATAATTAATATGACAAAATATGAAGTTTGACACCAGTTAATGTCAGTTCACATTATACAACAATTTTTTTTACTATTTTTGCTATAGTTAAGCCATCATTGTGTCAAAATTCTTTTTCACATTTTGATGTATTATGTGTTTTTCTGAAATCTTATACTTAGGAAGGCTGTCGGATACTTAAGCAAGTATGAGGATGTAAGTACTTTGAGCGTAATTAATTTTTAAAGAATAGTCTAAATTTTATTTTAACCTAGAACCTATATTTAGAAGCCTATCTATATTTTTGATTAGTACACAAATGGAAAATAACACAATTTTTGTGAATAATTTTTTGAAAATTGCTAGTTGTATAGAATAACAATGATTTCAAAAATTGTTCTTTGCTTGAAATATGCATATTAGTTTTTTAAGATGTTTAAATATGTGTTCAATATTACTTTCGTACTACTTCATGCAATACTGCTTTCATACAAAACTTTGTTAGGCTTTCATGCAATATTACTTTCTAATGAAATCGTGATACCTTCTTTAGTTTTTATTTTTAAAAGTTTCTGTTGTTTTTGTTGGAAATTTATTAATTATGAAATAAGGAACCAGTTGGCCATCATAAGGAATGTTGTGAAACATCTTATTCTATATAACTAGCAATTTTCTAAAAATCACTAAGGCAATTTTGAATCCCCACAAAATGTTTTCCACCATAACATTCAAAATAATAATGCACATTATTATTGTTATTATATATGTATATATATTTATATAAAATTCTTGGTTAACAGTGGTCATGCTATTCTCCACAATTGCAATATTTTAAAACTGCCTGAAAGTTCCTTTTTTACTCTAAAAAACAATAGGTATTTTGACCCTTCTCTCCAAGACCTTTATCATAAATCTATGTAATAATCTTATGTATTAACAAGCATTATTTGAAATATAATTTGAGTTAATTCAGTGAAACTAACCATACCAGTAACCTATTTTGGAACAAAATATTCTAATATTTTAGAAATATTAGCTCTAGTGCTAGCTTTTGTCAAAAAATTAACTTGTTTTAGATAAAAATAATAAAAAGGGTTGTTCGCACATTTAGTAGGTAGATTGATAATGAACCTCAATATAAATTATTTTGGTTACACCAATAATATGCTACTAATTTTAATTGTTTTTTTAGGTATGAACAGCATGAACTACTTGGGTAAGTTTATAAGTAACTTTCGTAGTGTCTACAATGAGATCAATGCAGCTACATTAACTGGAGCTATAGATGTTGTAGTGGTTGAACAACCAGACGGAACATTTACCTGTTCCCCATTCCATGTGCGTTTTGGCAAGATAGGTGTTCTCCGTAGCAGAGAAAAAATTGTGAGTATTTCTGTGAACTTTTTTTTTAAGCCCTATGTTAACCATTAACTTAAATATTTATTTTTAGTTTTAATTACTTTTCTAGTATAGACAGATAAGATAAAATCTAATTAGGCCTAATTTTTATAATGTCAACACAAATAATATTTTATCTACTAAATCTGTTTTATTTTTGAATGTGCCTTACTTCTTATTGTTTGTAAAATTTTCCATGATTGTTATAGCCTATTATTTTAAAATAATTCATATATGTCTGTCAAACTATGTATCCGTGAAAAAATACATTTTTAGTAGTACAGTAGAAAATAAAACATTTTGAACCAAGTCAGATTAATGAATCTTATAATATGAATAAAAAAAGAAACCAAATAAAAATGGAAAAAACACATCTCTCCTTATTGGAATTTTGTATGTCATTGATCTAACTCTGTAAAGTTCTGTTTTGGGTTATACAAATTTTGTACTGCTTGTAATAAAAAGATTATGGCTGAACTAGCTGATTGTAAACTATTTTAAAGAATATAATTATTTAAAACAAAATAATAAATAAAAATCTTTGTCTTAAGTTAGAAGTGTAAAAATCCTCTTGATAGAATAGTTCCTTGACATATTATAGGTCTATGTTTTATCCATTACAGTTCAACGTTGTAATACAAATTTAAAATCTTAAAGTTTTTAATCTTAAAATAAAAAATAGATTTTAGCCTAAATATTATGTAGTCAATAAGGAATGCCAGAAACCTTCTGAGAACTAACAATTATTAAGAGTTAACTATAATTAAAAGCTGAGACATGGAAAGGTGTGTGGATTTTTTTTCTGTTTATCATTCATACTCTGACAGACTAATGAGGACAAGGGATTGGCTTTAATGGAAAGAGTAAAATTTACAGCCGGTAACTGCGGCTTGAACTTGTGAACTTGAGGTGTGCGAGTTTAGATGCACAGCAGACTGATCGTTGTCTTAGCCACCTCAACCACCAAGCCCTAATTTTGTATCACTTGTTGGGCTCTTGGCTGAAGTCAAAATGTAGTTAGCATGTGGAGGTGTATGTGTGGAGAGAGAGATGCGAGTGTTCTGGACATTGTTTTTGATGTTAGCTTAGTATGCACGATTCAGTAATAACAGAAACTTTTTATTATATAACTTTTATAAATAATTTTAATTTTAGTATAAAATTTTGTAAACGTAGCTTGAGTTTGTTTTGTTGTTTTCATAATAATTTTAAACTAAATTTCTACAAACTTTGATGTGTGATTGAACTAAATATGTTAACATGTCTTATTGAAGATTTTATTAAGATGTCATCATTGGTGAATCAACATTTTTTAGAAAAGTTAGCACACTAGCAGATCGAGCAAAAGCTTTTATGCAACTAACAGTATAATGAATGATTTATGTGAATACGAACTAATAGCTATGGCCACAGCTTTTTTGAATGTGAATCATTTTTTTTCCATCTCAGCTCTCCATTTATGGGGAATTGTCAAAATTATAAATTTTTGAATATCAGCATTGTAAACTTTATTAATTATGTTAATTGGTGGTAGTAAAAGTACTAACCTAACATAAACATTTGTTCAGGAACATTGTATCACAACTCAAGTAAACTATTGTAAAAATGTTCATTGTGTTATTTCTGCTAAAATTTATATTTTTTTATTTAGGATTTTCAGTAAATCCTGTACAATTTTTTTTTAATTTTTAAGTTAATAATTATAATTACAGTATTTTTGTTTGTTAGAAATTTACAACTGTTTTTAAAGTAATAATATTTTTTAATGTTTTTTTTTTAGAACAATATCAGTTAATAATATGCAAGAGTTTGTGCTTATGAGTTACATAATCCTTAATTATGAATTATTAGTTGGCATAATAACAAATTGATTTTTTTTATTTATTAGATTTGTTTTATGGTTGTTTGTAGGTTGACATAGAGATCAATGGAGAACCGGTTGATATTCATATGAAATTGGGAGAATCAGGTGAAGCTTTTTTTGTAGAAGAAGTTTCTGCAGACGAATTAGGAGAAGATGAATTTATTCCCCCTCATCTTGCTTGTTCTCCAATACCATTAGATTCTTCATTCCCGGATAACTTTTTGGCTGGTCATGATGATAGCCCAGAAGATCAACCATGGAAAAGGTAAGCTATTATAAATATTTTATCTTTAATTGGTGTACTTTATAACAGTTAAATGAAATAAAAGTAAGCCTAAAGCAAATTTTTTTCTAGTTTTCAGAAATCCAGTGTCGATACATTCCCAAATGACGAAACTGCATTATCATCTACTCCTAAAGTTGTAGTAGCTGGAGGTGGTAACGTTGTGAAAACGTTCAAAGCAGAAACTGTGGAGAATGAAGTAGCACGAAAACTGAGTGTTGCAAGTGCGGATTTTAGGCCGATTAATAATGACAGCATTGGAGATGTAGAATTTCAGGGATCTACTGAATCGATTCCAAGCAAAAGTGTTAGTGGTATTGACTTGACCAAGGATAACTCTCCTCTTGCAGATAAAACGCCAAACTCTTTACCATCAAACAAGAGGAAGCGAAGGAAGAAGTCTTTAATGAAAAAGAAAAATAATCAGCGTAGGAATAACAACATTGAACAACTGGAAAATGTGGAAATAAAAAAAGAACAGTCTGATGTAGATCAAACAATATTTCAGATTGAAGATTTGGATCAGGTAAGATCACTATAAACTACGCAAATTTTTGTTTAACAATAATTTTAATTTTTAATTCTTGTTAAAAGATAAGTTTCTAAACTTGCTTATAATGAAGTGCAAGGGAAATATAACGTAGTTAAACAATAAGGAAACTTATGCAATGATCCAGTAAAAAAAAGTGAAAAAAATTTGTATTCAATAATTAATTTTTTATAGTATAATTTTTATTATCAACAAATATTTATTACTGAATCCTCTTAACAGAATTTTTTATGAAAATTTTCAGCATTTATTGGTAGGCGTAACTGTTAGGCTACTGAATATTGTCAAAACTAAATAACAACAACATGAACTATTAATATTATAAATATTTTGAGTTATTGTAATTCATTTTGTATTTGTTTTATTAGGATTGCAACCAGGAGGCTGCTAAATCAAGTGAAGTTAAGATTCATGATGATGAACTTAGGCTCATTCAAGACGCACCTTTAGAATCTGATCTTCACTTCTTTAGTGACACTGAACTTACCCCTGGCTGCAGGTATTTGTAACAATAGTTTAATTTGTGCTTTTAATTTTCTTAACATAATAATATTAATTGTATTATTGGTTGTTCATAACAGTTTTTTGTTTGATCAAATTTGAAGATAATTTTTGCTATGTATCTTTTGTTCATGACTAATGTATTTTGTGTTATTAGGCAACAACACATTTCTCTTTACTCAAGAAATAACTTCTAAAATTTGAAGTTGCTATTTTTGTTCAGTGATCAACTATAAGTTAAAAATATGTGTTACTATAATATATGTCAAATAAATACTGAATTCAGTAACTTCAATTTCTGCACATTGCTTATAAAATGTAACAGTTGATCAGTTAATATGCGAATAATCAACTTTAATAATAAAAATAATATAAAAATAAAATTTTTTTATATCAACAAACTTTTCTTTCTTATTGTTAAATGAACTGAAATTCTTTTTCTTTTTCAAATCAACT
The DNA here is from genome assembly GCA_022606455.1 of Callitettix versicolor. NCBI lineage: Eukaryota > Metazoa > Arthropoda > Insecta > Hemiptera > Cercopidae > Callitettix > Callitettix versicolor. The sequence goes on along the minus strand of CM040184.1, from coordinate 18,836,683 downwards.
ATATAAATTTATTTTATTAATCCTTTAAAGTGAGACTTAAATTACAAAAATCAATTCAAACTTTTAGGATGTGTTTCACTTAAATACAGAAATGTCTGTTTTGACTTTTAATAGTACAGGCAAGATACTAGTTTTTCTAAAATAATGTTTAAACCATATTTTCACAGTAATTGAGAATTTAAATTTCTTAAAAAATTTTCTGTAAAGTTAAAATTGTTTTCTACGTTGTTCTCGAGTTTAAAATGTATGCAACATATTCAGAAAACAAATTTTATTTCAAAAAATCATATATTAATGTTAGAACAGCTTCTAGAATATGTTTGATGAAGAAAATTGATTTTGTTTAGTAATATAGGAATTCAGTATTATAGAAAAAGTTACTCGGTTATTTAATAATAAATGAATTCAGTATTATAGGAAGTGCTGTCCAAAAGTTCCAGGAGTTACTAAAAATGAAAGTTATTACTTACAATCAAAAAATGTTGTCTTCTTCAAATTAGTTATCAATACAGCTCTTCTGCTTTTAATGAAAGCATTTCTTGAAGTCATCTGTAGTAAAAGTCTTGAGAACTTCTTGCTCTTCTTCTTGAATTTCTTCTTTCATGTTGAATCAACATCACTTAAGTTTGATTTTCATCTTTTAAAATATGAAACAGTCAAACAGTCCGACAAGTACCTTGTATAGAGCAAGTTACAACTTGTTGGTTACAAATTGCCTGACTGAGATGGAATTTGACTGTGTATTATTGTAGTCTGGCTGTTTATGCTGCATATTTTCCTTTAGCAAAACAACAGAGTGAGGCTGTTCATGGTCTGACCATACATTGTGAATCCCTTCTAATACTCACTACGGTCAAAAAAAAAAATACTTCAAAACTTGATGGACTTTTTTTGGTTGTGGAGAAGTTAGCGTCTTCAGTATAATGATTGTCTCCAGTTCGTAACTCCACACCTAGTTTTCATAATCTCTAAAAACCGTAGACAAAAAGTTCAAATCCTTCACCGTTGTCTGTTGTAGTTAGAGAGCAGCCCCACAGCACTCTGTTAAAAGTAAGGAGAAACTTCTTTGCAATCCTTCTCTTGTTGAAGTCATACAAAAAATTTTGGCATGCCCCAGATAACATTTCTGTAGCTTCAGCCACGTTTCAGATGGTTTTCTCTGTTGTGACGAATGTTATGATGAATCCTGGCTGTGTTTTTGGGAATGATGTCAGTTAATAGTCTACTGAGCACTAAATGTCTGCAGTATACTCACAGCTCTTTTTAAAACATTAAGCACTACTGACAGCAAGTTGTTAGTTAGTGCCAAGCAGCTGTCCATGTCTCCACAGTTAACTAAAAGATAATAATAATAATCTGAGCAGTTCTATGATTGGTTTGTGCATTTTATTAAATCCATAGGACTTTTAGGTGGCACCTTGTTTTTTTTGTTGTTTAACGTCCGACACCTTGTATATTATATTGTATTTAAAGAAAAGAATATTTAAACAAATATTAATTTATTGTAACTAACATACCATTACTTACAAAAAGTACCGGATTGTTTTTCATCCTAAACCACATTGTAACTCTTCTTCTTCCACATTCTGATGGTTTTTGTAAAATGAGACATTTGTGTTTTCATTCCATTGTGTCTGTATGTTGATAATATCCATGCAGCATGCAACATGTAAGTAACAATAGGATCATTAAAATCAGTTTAGTTGTTCAGTATAAAACCTAGAAAAATTAAGCGGTTACTAACAAATTAAAGAGTAAAATACAAAACTGCATTTTGACAATTCACAAAATGCGCCATTTGATTATAAACCTTTCTCATAGTTAAATAGTTAAAAGGAAAATTATATTAAGAACATGCATTTTATTAAAATAAAACTATATTATTATATGTTCGGCAGAGCAGTAAAAATTAATTTTTAACCTTCTGTTGGTATAATGATTTGCTTCATAAGTATCCTTGGTTCGACAAGCAATAATAAATAATAAATTGTTAATTTTATAGGCCTATTACTCCTTAAATTATTTTTAATTGCAAGGTTTGGTAAAAATACTGGTTCCTTTAACAATTTTTTATCTTGTTTAAAACAAAGAAATGTCTTACAGCTTTGGAATAAAAAAAATAAAATAAATTATGAGTTACATTAATAAATAAATGTGCGTTATGAGGTGTGGCAATTAAATAATTGGACTGGTGCTGCTATCAGTAGACAACGAGCGTGCTGTGGCCTGTTGTTACCTCCCCCGCCTTGAGCTGGATGGGCATGGTTATATATTACCCAGACTCGCTGTATCAAATAATTGTACCAAGTCCTTGTGCTAGCATCTTGTTGAAAAAAATGCAGTGTTCAGATGTAGCATGAGTTAACCAAGTTTCTTGTGAATCTGGGGAAAAATGCTACAGAAGCTCATGCCATGTTAAAAGGAAGTATATGTTTATTGTGCACACAAGTTTTTGAGTGGTTTAAAAAGATTAAGAAGGGATGTAAAATGACCGAAGACAATCTGCACTTTGGAGGGTTGTTGTACTCTGAACATCAAAAATGGATGACAACATCCAGAAAATTAAATTGATCCGTGAAAATTATTTGTGAGTGAGTGAAATCTCAGGAATTAATAGTGTGTCCATCAGATTTTGCATGAATCGTTGAACATGCAAAAATCTTGCGCAAAAATGGTGACAAAACTCTCGCTTCAGAGCAAAAGGAATTGAGAATGAACATTTGCTCTGACCTTTAATCAGCAGTGATAATGATCCATAATTGTTGGAGTGATTACTTGTGATGATTTGTGGTTTTTTACTTACGATCCTGAAACAGAGCGCTAATTGATGCATTGGAAAAGCCTAACTTCTTCTTGGAGGGGAAAAAATTAATAGGAGCAAATTTAAGGCCTTGTTTTTTTGACACATGAAATTTGCATTATCAGCATGGAAAGGTTAGTCAGTCAATGTTATTTGTGAGTGAGTTAGAAGAAGGTGAAGACCAAGACAATGCACCTCCCCATTTTGCCTTGTCTGTGAACATTTTTTACAAAATACAGCATCATTATGTTGGACCACTCAACGAACTCGTTCAGCTTGGCTCCTTGTGACTTTTTCAAGTTGGCAGGGTTTTGTAGTGTGGAAGCAGTAAAAGCAAAAGTGACAGAGGTTCTCAACCAATTGACAATTAGACTTCAGCACTGCTTTGAATAATGGAACTGCTAGAAGAGAATATTGAGGCGATAAAACTTTGTAATATAATTGGAGATCAATAAAATGATTGTAGCACCAGTCATCATGTTATTTATTTGCCACACCTCATATATACTTACTGGTAGCGTAAAAATTACAATATTACAAATGCAAAATATTAGAAACTTTATTAAACAAGCAAATGTAAATTATAAAACCTATGATTGCAATAGGTCTTCTCTTTATGTTTATTAATCTATTATCTTATTCCAGTCTTTTCATTTCTGTCCAATAAGTTCGCCTTGAAACACATGTTTTACCATTTAGCTGTATTCAAAATATTTTCTTACTGTTACTTCTCCTGGTACAGAACATAAGTTATTTGCCATAGTTAAAGAGACATTGCTAGTTATAAAGCTTAATTTAAAATGGAGGAATGTGTATTGGCTTTTTATTCATTAGGTTTTTAGGCTTAACTGTATCGCTAGTAGTCTAATAAAGCTTGGGTTTGATGGGATTGCTTAGGGTGATACCGCTGGAGCGGGAAGTGGCTGCACCGGATACCTTCCAAGTGATCACTGCTTCGCACATCATCACTGCCTTGTAATTAACAACTTTCCTAACCTCTTGTTACTTCCCTGTGTTGTTTTTGTTGTTGCATATATCCTATGTAGTTTTATATTTATCTGTTGAGCTTCATTAATATATTACTCTCCAGCTTCATTCTTTGTAGTTATAAACAGTGGTTGCCCAACTGGCTTTGTTCATTTGTCTGTAAATTGCTTTTGAAACTTGGTATTGACTTCAGTTAACTGAGGTAAATGAAATGTACTCCTTGCTAATGCTAAAGCTGAATAAATATTCTTTATTAAAATAATGAATAACGTTATAACGTTATAATGAATAAACAAATTCGGTTAATTTAAACACATATTTAACTACCTTCAACTTGTTTGTTACTAGAAAATTTCAGTTGAGCAGACACTGTACTCATTGTGTTGCGATAAAACGTGTTCTTAGAATTTTTGATTTAAATCAAATTTTTTAACATTTTGTAAGTACTATATTTTAATAAAGGGTGATTCAGTAAAATGCTGGTTTTTAAGTGAAAGTGCTCTCTATTCATGAAATGTTTTAACATCAGTACAAAGGGTACATGGTGCCATTTTATGTGAAAACATTACATGTGAAAAATTATATCTGACATATGCCCTCCAAGTCTTGCTGTACATTTTGTAACTGAATCAATTAAAATTCGTTATAACCTTCAGTAGGTGTTCTTTTTGATTTGGGTATTGATATTGCAAATCTCTTCTTTTAGTTGTAGTTATTCTTTGAGGATTATTTTGGTAAACTTGTGATTTTAAATACCAGCAGGATGTCAGGTCACACGACCTTGATGGTCAGCTAGTTTTGATTGCTGTTGTGTGAAAGGACTAGGTTGAATTTTATTTCTCAACAAGTATTGTGTGATGTGTGAAGAACCTTCATTGCTCAATACTCATATTATTAAGTCAAAACGTTTCAACCATATTCCTCTTAAGCGTTATAGCATTTCCACCCTCATCTTCAAAAAAGTAAGGCTCGATCGATGATCTCACCAGCTCAAAATCACACACACAGTTATTCTTTGCTTATACGTTACCATCGGATGGGTTATGAAAGGATTTTCTGCACAACAGTTCTGTTTATTAACATATCCATTTAAATGAAAACGTGCCTCGTCAAAGAAGATTATTTTCTGCAAAATTGTGGTCTGCTTGTTGTCTCTGCAATATTCCTTCAACAAACTACGTCTGCAACTGGTCCCTTGGTTTCAGTGGTTAACTGGATTTTATATGCATGCATATGAAGATCCTGTATGAGTATCCTCTGAAGGAATATTTTTGAGATGCCCTGCTGTTGTGAATGGATGGCAAATTGACATTTTTGTCGACTCATGGCTATATTGTCATGCACAATTGCGATGTTCTGATCAACTGGCTGAAACGAGAGTGGATTGGTGTTTTGACATCTGCAGTTGAACCTGTTGCCTATGTATAGTTGACTCAATTGGTGGATTATAATGACCTAGAACTAAACTAATCTTCCACACAGTTCCTGCATAACACTCACCATGTTTGAAATGTATTTTCATAATTGATATTGTAAAGCATTTCATGATGACTAATCTCAAAAAATATGGATTAAGAAAGATATAAATCAAATTAAGAAAGATATAAATCAAATGTTGCCATGGCAACAATACAGCAATAACTTGTAATTTAAAACTGGCATTCTTATTGAATCACCTTTCTCAGCTGTGCTCTTCTAATAAAATTTTATTAATGTTTATGAGTCGGTGGTAATATCTGAATTACTGCTGTTACGATCAATATCAAATTATTTTTATTATGAGCATACATGCTACTTGAGGACCTATAAATAGCCTTTTAAAGAGGGTTATAAGCGTGGCTTATAAATTAACTTATACAAATTATATTGTTAAAAAGGCACTGAAATGGAAATACATTTTAGTTGTTGTAAGTTACAGAATAAATGATTATTTTAATCATTATTGAATGTGTTTACAATGTTGCATGTGGACTTTCTTTAGAATAATATTGCATGAGCTTCTAATGCAATGTAATTTTATATTATTCTTGCTTGATAATGTACTGTGATACTTAATACCTTTTAAGTAGAGTATTAAAAAACATTCAAGACAAAGTGATATTTATTAATTACATAGTTAATTCCTGTGATCTGTTTCAAGTGGGTTCACTCAATCCATTGAGTTTTGGTCCCTTTAATAACAGACGGTTATCAGAATGGTTTTTTGTAATGCCTAAAATAATGACAGTTTTATTAGTAAATAATAACTTATTAAAAAATACTTTTTTTACATTCTGTTAGATAACAATTTGAAAACAAAATGTAAAAACCTTCAAACAATATTTGATATTAATAAATTATTTTATTAACAAAAATCATAAACTTTTAATTTTTTAGTTTAACTGATATCATTCTTGGATCTGCTTAAAAATCTTTCTGAAAATTGTGTAGTAAATTTTGATAAACTTTTGTTGTACATTATGAAAATATATCGACACTGTAAACCTTTTTTTGTAGCCCTCATGACAGTCGTCAGTTCACACCTGTCCAAAGTGATTCTGAGCTTGAGACTAAAAGAGGAGCAAGCATTGGCGAAAAAGACGAGAGTAAAAAAGGCGAGGAACCTATGCAACAGTCATGGAGGTGGGGTGAGCTTCCGACATCTACACATGAAGAGACCAAACAGCAAGAAGGTAAATTAATGTACATTGTCATATCAAACATTTTAAAATGTGCTATCATTTAAAGTTCAGTTATTTATGAAATAAATGTGGTAATGTTGATATTTGTTTGTTTATATTTATATTTTCTGTGTATCTTATCTTTATATATTAATTTTTTTATGTACTTAATATTTGAAAAAATATACAGCAAAATATTAATTTTTGTTGTTTAAAAATAATAATTCGCAAATTTCCAAAATTAAAAAAAAACAATGTTTTACATTACAGGTTTCTGGAGAATTCATTGAATTTTGTGTTTTTGTTATGTTTACTATTTTTTACATTACAACAGACTTTGCAGAATTAATTGAATTTTATGTTTCTTTATATTTACTTTTTTGTAGGACAAACTTAGAAATGTTGGTATGAACATAAAATAATAATTAAAATTCCTCATATATAATTTGTTTACTTTTCATTAGAGATTTCAAAACCAGAATGTAAATATGAATTATTAAATATGTATGTTTTACAATCACAGGCCATTTGTGGGAAAATTATTTTGTCAAAACAGGATTAGTATTGAAATTCCTTTTCAGTTATTAAAAAAGTATTGATCACCGGTTATAATAAACTTGGATAAAATGGATACTACACAGTGGATAAAGATGGGTTTACCATGGCCCAGTTTCTCATGCTCTAAACACATGCAGATGCATACACGCACGTGCGTGCACACACACACACACACACACACACACATCAGCAAGACATCTGCATACTATGATTACTTTTTGTTTTAACTTTAGTTCATTATGAAAGTGATTTTTATTTGTGTTTTGAAAATAACAGGAAATAATTTGAATGCACATTGTTAAATTCAGGCAACCTGTTTTTTGTAAATACATTGACTTTAATTTGTAAAATATGTACAGGTGGGAAAACATAAATCCTAATATTTTGTAACAAATTTGTTTGCAATGATCAGTTTGGAAAATAATTTCAATTTATGCTTCAGTTAATGTAACATCACATCAAATTTTTACACCAAAATTAATTTGATTAAAACAATATTTTTTATATTTGTATTAGTTAACAAATGTGTTTTATAGTAGTTAGTATTAAGTTAAACATTTTCAAAGGATTTAGAATGAAATAAAAAATGACAAAGGTGTTAAATACACCTCTAATATAAACAATAATGAAGATATTTTAAAACTATGTCAAACATTGATATAGTTCCAGATTGTCATTAAGAAACAAAAGTACATTTTGCTTTTGTCCATTTTGTACATGTATTGCTTTTGAACAGCTGCTGCCCACCGTTCAATGCTACACAATATGCTAGGCTTCATGAAGAAGACTAAACATATTCGTCACAATCCTACGCCCGAAGGAATCTATTTGTCAGAATTAAACGTTGATGAGTTGGAACCAGAAGTAGCTGCTCTTTATTTCCCAAGTTCTTACAATAAACAGAATCACCCTCAAACAACAAATACAGGTAGGCAAAATGTGTGCTCCCATCCTTAGTGTGCTTATTTTAAAAGTTTGGACTCTTGCCATTTGTTTTGTAAAATAATGAATCAACGGGTAAATATGCCAGTTCTATTTGTGAACTGGTGTATGGCATACTTTTCAAGTCTTTCATTGCTTTTCATATCTTGAACAATTACCCACATTTACAAACATTTTAAAGTGTTGCACATTTTTAATTTAAATGGTTGCACATTTTTAAATTAAAGTTTTTAACACACTTTTAAAAAACAGAAAAAACAAATTTTATGTATATGGTATTGTTTCTTTAAAATCTTTAAAAGAAAAAAGTTGATTACTTTTTTCTTTTTCATTATGTATAAAATTAACTGTCATCATTTTACTCAATCAACATTTATTTTTCTTCTCAAGTACAGGGTTACACGAAAAAAAAAAGTTTATTTTCACTAGTGGGGACCATGGATATTGTAGTTCAGAGGGTGACAAGGTCAGACTAATTTATATTATTTTGTAAGTTGTTGACTGCAAAAATATTTGTGGATTAAAAAGACAGACAACAGGTAATTTTATACGAACCTGTCCTATATTCATACATTTTTTTATAAATAAATAAATAATTTTTCTCATAAAAATAAAATACATATTGTTTTCATTTCTGTAATTTAATTTGTAGAAAATTGTTTTATAATCTTGCTTTATTTGTGGAAGCGTCCACATACCACATTCACAAATTAATCATTGACTTTCAACGTGTAACAGTAAAACATGTTTTTATTTAGGTCAATGTTTCTTTTATTTTATATCCCATTTTAAAATCTTTTTATTTCTTTTGTGTACAAAGTTAACTAATGTGTCTGCATTTGCTTTGGTGAAGGTAAATTTTATTAAAAACTAATTAAGTAACACAGTCACTAACATAATAATTTTTCAATGCATGGCTTCTTACCTTAAATAATTGCATGCATTTTTATGTTCTGGTTTGTAAGTGCTTAATTTTGCATTGAATATTCTTGTTGAAAAGGACTGATAGCCTTTTTTTAATCAAGAGTTTTTAAAACTTGATTTCACTTGTTCTTTTAGTGTTGGTTTATTGTAGGTTGATTGATTTCTTTGTTGTTTTTTCTGCAGTATGAATTTTGATGTTATGATTAGCCATGCGATTTATGTTTCATATTCTTTGGTCATTCTTGTTCATTGTCTACACACAAGAGTTGGATGGGATCTGAGTTCTTCTGTTTATCAAAATTTTTGTTTGTTTTACTGCACATAATTTGTTGTATGTATACTGTATTCTTTGATAATAGTATTAAAGTAGCTGTTGGATTTCATTCTCTCGGTGAATTTATTTTTATTGTATGTTTCAAGTGAAATAGGGTGTTTTGAGTTCATTAAAGTTGTGGTTTTTGCATCAGCATATTGTAATGTGGTATTGTGCATGAGATAGCCTACATTTTTGTACAAAAGAAGTAAAAGTGAATATAAAAATGGGATTGTTAATATTGATAAAAAGTAAAATTTACAAATGTAGCACTGTAATAGTAATTAAAAATACCCCCCAAGTCCATGTGCGTGTCAACTCACTCTCGCCATTAACCTTTTCCGAGTGCTTGTGCCGTACAGCTAAATACAGTGATGAAATAATTGAGCGTATATTTATAATAAATTATTTACCAGAGTTTTTTCAATTAAGTATTACAGCATAATATGCCAAGAATATTGTTTTAAATAACTGCCTTTTCATTAGGCATATTTGCCTAATTAATGACAATAATAGTAATAATAATAAGCCTTTTCTTAGGCTTATTTATTAATATTAAATATAAAAACTCTGATAAATTAATTTGAAAGAAACCAATTTTAATAATAAAATCAGCTGATTATACAAATATTGACAAAGATTTATTTATCATTAAATGTTCTCAAGTTATGTAAAGTGGAAGAAACGTTTGTTTTTTGAAGCGAAGCTTTTAATGTTGCCTTGGCGATAGGCGTGAATAGAAAAAAGTACCAAACAAAAAATTTAACAAATGAGCAAATGAATTTTGTCTCTTTGTTTCTGCCGCTTTCTTTTTCTTCCTCCTTTTTGATAACGGTACACACATATTGTATGAAAATGTGTTGCTTTGGTTTCAATATTTTTCCTTAGTTGAAGAACACATGCATGTCGTAACTGTTTATAATATATTCAAAATTAATATAAACTTTTATAATAATAATTGTTGTTAATATTGCTAGTTTTTATCAACATAACCTGAAATTCATTATAAGCTTATCAGCTGTTCAGTGAAATCAGCTGATCATTACGAGTTAATATAAAACAACTGATCTTTTACTGTAACTACAGTAAATAATATCTAAGCTAGGTTCATATATATTTATTTAAACGAAACAAGATATTTGTAAACATTTCTCCAAACTAATTATATATTCAGCAAAGATATCATTAACAAAAGCTTTGCTTCTGTTGGTAACTCCTCAAGTTCCACACATGCATTTTTTCCCAACCTGGCTTTGAATATCTACACCTTTTCTATAAAAAAACATAACCCGTGAAAATCAGTATTAAACTAACAGAAGATCCAGTTATATATCAAAACAATCTGTTCGGTTTTTAATAATTTTAATAATGGTAATTAATAATTTAATAATTCGGTTTGAATGAACTATTTTGATCTGTAGTTTGATAATAGTATTTGAACTGCCAAGTTGACATCAGATAACTTGTAGAGGTTGGTGGTTGATTTGGCTAAAGCACTGGTCAGTCTGCTTAATCTCTGAATTGTGCACTTCAAGGTTTTTATTTAAGCAGTTACTTCCACCACCAATGCTGGTCTCTCCCTCATTAGTCTAACTCATAAAGTATGAAAGTTAAAAAAGTCAAGTAACTTAACATGGATGACAACAGTAATAAGACTGCATTCTAAATTCTCACTTTTTTTTATTAGCAGCGTTCACGTTAGTATGCTGGGAAATTAATAATAATAATAATAAAAAACTACAAAAAACTGAAACACTATCAGACACAATAAGAAGAAGGAGAATTGATTTGTATGGGCACATTCTCTGAATGGACAAAAATAGACTAACCAAAAAAATATTTGACTACTTTCGCAATAGAAGAGCCAAACCACTTTGGTTTAGAGAAACAGAGAAAGACTAACAGAACTACAAATCACTGACACTATGCTCATGGACAGAACAGCCAAAACAATAACCAAGGACAAGAAGCAACGGTTCCAAGGCAAAGTCAAATCCAAGCGAACGGTCCAAATCTGATGAAGAAAGAAAAGCAAGATCACAACGAATGAAGCAATACTGGGCTACGAGGAAGGCACAGAACATTAAAAAGTGATTGATTTAGTGTACCCCAAAGTTGGGTGAAACAAATAAAGAAGAGAAAAAAACTGGCACATAGCCTACTGGTGGCATGTAGCTATTGTACAACATACCATGGGTAATAAAAAAAAAATTCTACATTTTTTTGTGACAGAGGGTTTATTTTGTTTTATCTTTATTGTTATAAAATAATTGTTATAAAATAAAAAAATTGTTATCTTTATTTTGTTTTATTCCTAATAGAAATAATATCAATGTATTTTATCTGGAACTCAAAGAAGAGGCAATTTAAACTTTTTATTTTGGTGGTAATTTCCTTTTGATGCTCCTTATGCTTAAAAAGTGATTTTTAACAAGTGCATGTACACAAAATAATAGATTGACCAATTTTTATAAAATTTGCATTCGGTACAGTTTTTCGTTTCATGCCATTTTCTCAGGTTTTTTAGAATTTATTGTTTTTAATCTCTAGTGCTTGTTTACAAAATTAGGCTTACAGATCAATTGCAAAGTAAAGTATTATACTTGATAGAATAGCCACACAAATACCTAATAAATCACACAAATCTTACTGGGCAACCTATGTTTTGTCATCAGCCGCTATCAGGTTATTATGATCATTAGAAGCCTAATGACAAAAACATGTTGTATAATGAATGTTTTGTGAACAAAACTACTTTTACTTTTTTCCAATTGATATGATGTTTAACCAAACATTGACTAGTAAATTTAAGTTGTTCAACATACAGTGGCACAAATTAAGAGCGCAACTGTGGGGTGGGCGGTGGGCGGCACGTGGGATAAAGGTTAAGAGAGCAGGCAGGTTTGGAAAAAAAGAATAGATGGATAACAATGTTTTAATATTCTGTGAATTCCATGGTAATATTTTTTTATCATTATGATGGCAATGAATTGCTTATTTTTGTTTTTCAAATATATCTTCAGAAACAAAATTAATTTTTAATTAATATACATGGTTGCAGAAAGACCTACAAAGCATAACAAAGTTCATTGTGTATTACCTTAGTTTCACCACTAAGAGGCCACCTGTTTGAAAAATTCCTATTAACTGTTAAAGGTGAATACAGTCTAAATGGCAGTTTAAAAAAACTAAGAAACTGTAAAAAAATAGTATTAAAATTTATATTCTGGATATTTTATAAAAATTTAAGATACTGAAGGTTTTTTTAATTATTATTGAGTTTAATGTTTTAAGTAATAAATATCCAAATGATTGATTCCATAGTTGAATTATTCTCATTGAATTGCTCTTAAAGTTTATCTCTTCTTTCCATTTAAAATTAAAACCATGACTGTGTTTTTTAAGGTAATTATATGTTCTATGTAACAACTATAATGGGTACATTTTTTAGATAGTAAGGTAGTCATTAAACAAATATTCTTTCATTTGTTAATTGATATATTCATTCATTTGTCAAATATTTATATAATTAATTTAACCACATTTTTGCATTTCAGTTTGTGTTTATATTTTCTTATTTATAAATAATCATATGTGTGAGCTATATAATTGAAAGTATGGAATACTTTTTATATTATGATTTTTATGTTTTTGTTGTGTATTGTTTTTATGCATTATGTCATACATGTTTATTTCAGTGTTAGCGTGATATTGATAGAAATCAATGTATATTTTGTTAGTCTTTAGTACTTAGCAAATAAATACTATCATACTTTCTTGCTTATGAACTGTAAACTTAAAATCATAAATGTGATCCAATAATAAATGTGTTCTAATTAATTATTCTAAACATTAGCATTATAAACAGCATTAGTATAACAAACTGTGTTAATTTGTATTATGGGTAATTTACACAAATTATTTTGAAATTTTTGTTTAGTAAATATTGCTCTATCCAATTATTTATCTCTGTGTTTAATAATTCAGTATATAGTTTTTAATGATTAAAGTATTAAATTACAGTTTTGTATTGAAGTATGTGCTATACATAACTTTATACCACTTGTATAAAGAATTATTTCTTTTAAATACAATATGTATTACTTTTAAATTTTGATACTTTTCTTTATTTGGAAACGTTTCGTTGATATTTGTATGTCCATTATTAAACATAAAACACGTCATAAAAATAAAAGTTTGTTTTAGAACTGAATAAAAATATTTTTTTAGCGTGAGAAAATAATTTAAAAAAATTATAAATGTGATACTTTTTTAAAAACTTTTAATATACAAAACATGTTTATAGGTAACATTTTTAAGAAGGTTAGCACTGTAGTCGGTAATCCACACGTCTGCTGAATACAAGCATTTATTATACCATAAATGCAATAATGAAAGCATTTGTCTGTATATGTTTGTGATTGTTCAAAATGCCTCAGTTAATTAGAAATACTGCTGAGTGTGAAATAAGCGTAGTGATTTGTTCTCTCTGTACAAAAGACCTGAAGCAGTTTAAATTCATCATTATTGTAACATAGCCACCGGACCATATATTCAAATGATTAGGATTATGACCTATTCTTCCCGTCAGTGGTCTATCAACTCACCTCATAAAGGCTACCGTTGTTTCGAAACTCTATAGTTTCATCTTCAGGCCATACAAAATGTTAAATCCCTCTGTCGAGGTCGTCACAAAGTCAAACAAAACATTAAAACATACATCACAAACATTGAGCACAATTACATGTTTAAGCCCGGAATGTAATGACGTACGAGTCGCGTGTGTAGCTTGGCCAAGCCGAATTTCATGATGAATAGTTTAAATGTGTAATTGTGCTTAGTGTTTGTGATGTATGTTTTAATGTTTTGTTTGACTTTGTGACTACCTCGACAGAGGGATTTAACATTTTGTATGGCCTGAAGATGAAACTAAAGAGTTTCGAAACCGTGGTAGCCTTTATGAGGTGAGTTGATAGACCACTGACGGGAAGAACAGGTCATAATCCTAATCATTTGAATTCATCAGCAGATTACTTATTGAAGAAAATACATCGAGCAAATGAATTGTAAGAAAGTTGGTTAGAGTGATTAAAGATGGCCTTATGAATAATGTTTATGATAAAGTACTAAGTGAATGACCATTTGCCACTGAAGTTTGGTGCTGAAACTTACATGCTAAGTTCAAGAAAACTGATGCTTTATGATTTTGTCTTTATCTATTGATTTTTGTCCTTTATAACTTCCTCAATTTCAAGTAGTTTTCGTAGCGAAATTCGTAGAGGAACAAGTATCAGAAGTTGTGATCTAGTTTTGTACCAAGAATGCTGACTGGGATATAGCTAATCCCATTAGCCATTTCTTTGAATTTCCTTATGTATACAATACTGGAGGTAATAAATTTTAAACTGAATTGTCAATGGATTGTCATGGGTATCTCATGTTACATCAGAATCGAAACAGGAATCCATGGAATGCAGGCACTTAACATCACCAAAGAAAGAGTAACTTAAGCAATTTCATCCAGAAAAATAATTTGTACTTTCAGGATAGGCAGAATGTGTAGCTTGTAGATTTTTTTGGCCTTAGGATAATAACACAGGACAAAAACATGTTAATAACAGTGTAGTAGTTTTGAGACATATTGTAAGACTTTATCTTTGTCATGCAGTCAAACCATATGCTTGGGAAGAACTCGATTACCTTCAATGTGTACACAGTTCCATTTAAAATTTAAATTGTCATTTTTTAATATTTTTGTAATGTTTATTCTTGTTTTTTTTTATTGTTGGTTGGGCTTTGTTTATATAAACTCATGCTTGCATGATGTTAAGTTAAATGATACATGTATTTTAAATATTGTTTCATAAATTGTTTTTTCATACCAGTAGTTCATAGAAATCAAAAAACGATGTTAACTGATAAGAAATTTTGTAGAAGCTGAAAGTGGAAAAGATGAGGATGCTGAGAGTGGAAATGGACCATCTTTACCTCATTCGCCAAACAGTGTAGAAGGAGCCATTGGAGGACCAAAGTCTTTAGATAGTGACTTTGAGGAGCCAAAGCACTCTGTATTTGAACACAAGTAAGTCGACAAAGTTTTAAACTTTAAATTACCAAATTATTAGAAGTAATGTTACAATGATTAATTTCAAGGTAAACTATGTAGCTGATCAGTTTTTTAGCTGATTGTAATTAATATATACTGTAGTTTTTTGAATTCGGATTAACCTTTCATTTAAGTAAAACTTCTTTCTTACGAACAAAACTTTTCAATTCATTAAACTGAGAAAATAAAAATCATCACAAAAGGTATCGTGATGGCTTCTAAAAGGAAAAAGGTGACTGTTTCATGTAAGATGTAGTGGCGAGAAAACAAACAGTTGGTAAATAAACAAGTTATGAACTTTTTCCATCAAGTTTTTTGATATGATGTACTGCTCTTTATTACTGTGTGCTGTTTTATGTGTTAGTATAATACATTTAGTAATATACATGTAATTCAAAGTTTTTTAATATAATAAATTCAATATTTTCAAACACTTTTTAATAGTTCTCCATATAATCCAACTTTCCACTAAATCGATCCAGCTGCTCCCGGATATATATATTCACTGACATTTTCAATACAGTGTCAGTATACATGATTGTCATAATATTTTGAATCTTGTTAATTTTTTTTATTAAGTATTTAATTGGTTGCTTGCAGAACTTATGGTGAGATCTCATTATCATTGTGCGGCGGTTTGGGTGGAGCCAAAAGTCCTTCAGAAGAAGATTTCCTTCATCACATAGTAACATATGAAGAGTTTGTAAATGATCCAATGTTAGTTGAAAATCCTAACCTTGTTGTGAGGATTGAAGGTAAACTGTACAACTGGCGTACAGCGTGTCCAATTGTCATGTCAACGGTTATATTCCAAAAACCTTTACCTCAGGTACAGTGTATTTAACACTTTACTACAATACAATATTTAGTAGTATGCAAATGGTAAAAAATAACATTTGCAGGTGTTAGTGTTAGTGGGCTACAATTCATTCTTAAGGCTGGTGGACACCAAATGTGGAGCAGAGTCGCACTGGGTAGACCAAACTATGCTGCTAGGGCAGATCGAACCTAACTTAATTGTTTTTAATGTAAGTGCTTGAAAGCGTAGCGAAGCTATGCAATCTGCTTGACACTGCTCAGTTCCGTTTTGCTTTCAGTGTCCACACTTGCATTAAAAATAATAGGTTATATTTCGAATGCATAATCCGCTGAGCTCAGTGTAACTCCGCTCTGCATCTGGTCTTAAACAGTTTAAACTGTATTCCTTTACAATTTTCAGATTCGATTAAATCAAATATTTCGTTCAAGAACATTGCACAAATTTTTTCACATTAATTCATCCTATTATCTGGTATTAAAAATAGGATCAAATGTCCATTACAATTATATTTTTTAAATTTAATAGTAAAAGATTACAATTTAATTAATAATTCTAGGATGTAACCAATCGCTTGAGTGCAGACTATATGCCTCAGCAGTCTGCTGGTGTCATCTCTTCTACTGATAAGAGGAAGGATCCAAGAAGGGGATATTCATCTTGGTTTACTTGGGGAGTTCGTGCTCCACCTGCAGGTAAGTTTATCTGTTAAAAAAAAAATGTAATACTTTCAGTCTGACTCAATAGGGGCAAGAAATTAACAGTTATATGTCTTATAACAATATTTATTTGTCTTTCAAAACCTTACTTTAATTTTAAACAATAACAATGAGTTGTATTGGATGGCTCCATCCTGTAAGTTCAATTATGCTCAAAAATCTTTAAACCTAATTCTGGATATTGTTATAAATTTTACTATTTTCATTTTTCCCTTTTTTCATAAGCCATACATGAAGCCCTTTTGTTTTTTACTGTTACATTTTCTAAAAGTAACAATTCTTATTTCTTCCTATAAATGCACAAGATAGAAAATGCAATTTGGATAGAAAAAGTTTTGAGCAATAGTCTTTATAATTTTCTGTTTTTAATGCATGGGAAGTATAATAATTTCAATTAACTTGGTTTCTGTTAGGTTCTGTTGTGGATTCAACTGAAGCTGCTCCTAACTTCACTGTCACATCGGTGGAGTCTGGTAATGTGAATGTAGAAGAGAAGTCAGTCAGTATTACCCCACCTTCAGAGCTAGATGCAGCAGATAAGGTGTAAGTTGTGTTTGTATTTTTTGTTATGAAAAGTTGGGAAATATGTTCGCTAACTGTAGGTTTTAAATTGTTCAGTATATACAGTATAACTGTATACACTGTTCTTTGCTGTTCTTCAGTTTTGTACTCCCAACCCTTCGGGTTTCCCGAAACAAAGGGGGAGAATTTCACATCAGTAGTTGAGATTTCATGTTAATTACATTACACAAAATGTTATGACATATAAAAACATGTACAGCATGTCGCTGTAGTAGAGAACATGTTAAGCCGTGCACATGTAATACTTCTTTGTACCTAGTTAATTCTAGAAGATTTGATGGTCAAATGATCTAACCTCTTTTTTACATAAGGCTGTACATAACTTATATGTTCTTTCTCTCTTTATTTGTTTCACCCAACTTTGGTGTACACTAAATCAATCACTTTTTAATGTTCTGTGCCTTCCTCGTAGCCCAGTATTGCTTCATTCGTTGTGATCTTGCTTTTCTTTCTTCGTCAGAGATTTGGATCGTTCGCTTGGATTTGATTTTGCCTTGGAACCGTTGCTTCTTGTCCTTGGTTATTGTTTTGGCTATATGATGTTCTTTATTAACATATATGTTCTTTATTAAAGTATATGTTCTTTATTAACGTTAAAAGTTACATTTTAAGACATAAATCAATTTACTGTATACTATACTTACAATATGTGTAGGTTATGAAATATTAATTATTCATTTAAAAAACTTGTAATTTTCGTTTTTTCTTGTGTCTGAGCAGCGATGTCTCACCGTTTTTTCATTTGAACCACTTGAAGCTGGCACTGATTCACTGCATGCAACAAATTTTAGAGATCAGTAATTTAAAATGTTTCTGCATTACTTTAAAACAAAAGCTATTATTTACCGAATACAGTAGGCTGGTGCAATTGTCACACTTAATTTTTTGTATTAAAAAAATCATTAAATTTAATCATAGTTTATAGAATTAAATAACAAACTTTTAACTTAGATCTAGTATGCTGAAACCATCGTCAGCAGTCACTTGCCCACTCCATTTTCGTCTACTTCTTCGTCACTTTCTACATTTTATTGGTCCTTGATTTCTTCCGAATCATTTATTCATCCATTTTGCACTTGGCAATTCTTGTTCTAGTTTCTACAAAGTTCTCATAAGTTTGAATCTCTATCAGTCCCATTATAAATATTAGCTTTATTTCTCCAGCACCTTTGACGTTTTAGCTTTTCAGATTATCCCATTTCTCCGCAGACCAATAAATTATTTGTTTCATATTCATTGACTTCAAAGCTTCATTTGTATTTTTATACTGTGTGTCACTAAATTGTAGGATGGGTCAGAACAATAGCCCACAATGTGTCTTCCTGCAGGGGGTGCAGACTAGCTGCACTTATTGGGAAGATTTAGACGTCCCTCGCGGTACCCGAGTCTAATACACACTTATGACTCATATTTACATTTAAGGAGGCAATAATAGCCTTAATGTGCTTTTCGCCTTAAAATAACAAAACAAAACTCAATGTGTCTATTACGTTGTGATCTTGTTACATTTGGAGGAAGGAATTGCCACAATATCACCACTGGGTGTGTAGGTGCATTATCAAGTAATAAAATCACTTTTTTTAAGCAGACCTTTTTGAATTAAAGGCTGTTTCATTTTTGGGGCAAACTGATCATTAAACCATTTGGCATAGAGTTCGGAAGACAATCTTTTGCTATATAAAAAAACTGGTAGGACATTTGGGGCAATTTCCTTCAGGGCTTGAGGGTTTTTCAACTTTCCGATACACATTGGGGGCAGTCTATGTGACCCCGAAATATTTGGTGCCAAAAGAACAATTATTCATTCTTGTATCCTGGAAGATGTTTTTTTTGTCAAATCATGTATTTTCTAGACACCTTGAAATTAACTCTACTCCAGTTTCATCTGCATTATAAATTTGGTCCTTAGTATACTCTTTGTTGTAATCTTCAAATTCTGCTTTGAAAATATCAATTGCGTCTGGATCTGCAGATAATTTTTTTTCAACATAAATGTAATTGCTGAATGCGTATTCATTTTTAAACCTGTTTAACCCCCCACACAGAGCTAGTGTAAAATATTTTCTTCTTCACTTAACTCGGCTAACATTTTACCTTTTCCTTGCAGTAGTGAGCCATTCAAAGGCATACCACTTTCTTATAATTAGGTAAACCAAAGAAAAATACTTCACCTACTTTTTCTTCATAATTAGATCTTTCCTTATTTTTCTAAGAGCATTTTTTACTGTGTGCTCTTGAAATTTAGATTTAGATTTTATCTATTCTGAAACAGTGGAATTAGACAACTGTTTTCAATAATTTTTTTAAATTTTTTTAACGCTGTTAATTTATCAGCAAAAGTAATCAAAACTTGCTTCTGCTTAGTTGCCATAGTACAAACAAAATTAAAAAACTATTCTAATGCACTGTTGTATCACTGTTCAAATATTAAGATCCACACTACTTTATGGACAACTACTAATGTGGATGTCATTATTGTAGGGTGGGTTGCGGATTGGCAGTGTAGCCATATTTAGACTTGGGAGTGGTTTCAGGAAAAGTCGACTCAAGATCAGGGGCATTTACTTCTCTTTGTCCCTTTTTTTAGGGATTTCGCGATTTAAGATGCTTTTTGGTTGACCCCAGTACGGATAACCGAGGCTATCCTGTACACAGATTTTAGGATTGTTCAGTGTATGTAGATTTGTACATTTTTTGGTAAGTATATGTACAGATTTTTAGACTGGTTTACCAAGTAATCGTACTAACAATTATGGATCATTCTACAAGAACTGTTAAAGAAGAGTTTCTTTTATTTATTTTGTCATTGATCAGTTTTATCTATGTATTTTCAGAAAAATTTTTTACGTAAACAAATTTAGTTCTACTAAAATATTGCTTCCGTAAACAGAGACAGACCTGAAATGTTTAAACCAAATATTTTGATTACAGGGATTTTAAAATTATAAATTGTAACAAATATATTTTGTTTAGTATGGTGTATTAATTTGGTTTGACTTTTTTTTATAGAATTACCAAAGAAGAAAACTGTGATAACATTCCAAAGGAAAATAGCTTGGTTCTCCCTCTTTCTCAAGACTTGGAAATAAAGAAGAAAAAGGCGTAAGTTGAGAATTTTGTAAACAAATAAGTTGAAGCAACTTTGATAAAAAAAGTCATTATTTAAAAATAAATTAAATATACTTATACAAATTTTCATGAGTTGCATAAATTGTATAGTTTTAATTGCATTAAAAACTATTAAGTTAGTACCCTCCTTAAATTTGTATAATCTCTTAAGAAGTCATAAGTGTTGATGTCTTTCCACAGCATTTCCTAAAATTTTGAATGTGTTTTTTAACTGTGTGTTCTTAAATATTTCAATTTCACTGATAATGAAAATTAAAAGTTTTAATTATTTTTAATTAGCCTGTTTTATAAATAAGTTATGAATTGACATGTGGAGAGGTGGGTGCTGCGTATTAAACAGTTTACGCAGATCTTTTGGTTACATTTTAAAATATTTTATTGTAAGGTCGTTACTAAATTTGAGAGTGTCATAATAATTATTATAATTGTATGAAAACAGTATAATAAAATATTTATGAATAGAGTACATAAAAGTGAAATAATTAAGCAGTTTTTGTTTATAAAAGTGTTTATAAACATAAGGCATAAGCTTATTATGTGTAAGTTACTGAATTTCAAAAATCAATTCTAGTTTTGGTGAAATTTTAAACAATATTATCCATTGTAGAGATGCATTGAAGGAACAAGGATATGCTGGTTCTAATTCTTCTGATTCTGATTCTGAAAATGATCATCAGCGACTGAAGTCACATAGTTTAAGCATTCCAATAGAAAAACGAAGAATAAGTACTGAAAAATACCGCAAGACACTTCGATTGTCATCAGAACTTATTGTAAGTCCTATAACAGTTCTGAATATTAAGTAAATAGTGTTAAATGTGAATAAAGTTTCATTGTTTGATGTACTTATTGATTTTTTAGGCACAACTGAACTTACGGGATGGAGCCAATGAATTAGAATTCAGTGTGACAACAGCTTACCAAGGCACTAGTCGCTGCAAATGCTTCTTGTTTAAGTGGCGTTATGATGATAAAATTGTTGTGTCTGATATTGATGGAACTATTACTAAGTAAGTCTATATGGCGATATGATGATAAAATTGTTGTATCTGATATTGATGGAACTATTACTAAGTAAGTCTATATGGCGATATGATGATAAAATTGTTGTGTCTGATATTGATGGAACTATTACTAAGTAAGTCTATATGGCGATATGATGATAAAATTGTTGTATCTGATATTGATGGAACTATTACTAAGTAAGTCTATATGGCGATATGATGATAAAATTGTTGTATCTGATATTGATGGAACTATTACTAAGTAAGTCTATATGGCGATATGATGATAAAATTGTTGTGTCTGATATTGATGGAACTATTACTAAGTAAGTCTATATGGCGATATGATGATAAAATTGTTGTATCTGATATTGATGGAACTATTACTAAGTAAGTCTATATGGCGATATGATGATAAAATTGTTGTATCTGATATTGATGGAACTATTACTAAGTAAGTCTATATGGCGATATGATGATAAAATTGTTGTGTCTGATATTGATGGAACTATTACTAAGTAAGTCTATATGGCGATATGATGATAAAATTGTTGTATCTGATATTGATGGAACTATTACTAAGTAAGTCTATATGGCGTTATGATGATAAAATTGTTGTATCTGATATTGATGGAACTATTACTAAGTAAGTCTATATGGCGATATGATGATAAAATTGTTGTATCTGATATTGATGGAACTATTAATAAGTAAGTCTATATGGCGATATGATGATAAAATTGTTGTATCTGATATTGATGGAACTATTACTAAGTAAGTCTATATGAAATACATTTTTAACTTGACCTTTAAAAAAGCTAGGCATTGAAAAACAGGTATAATATGCCGCTGTAAATAATAATAATATCATATTTAAATAGTTAAACATATTGACAATATCAGTCATAAATTTTGTATATTTATATAATGTTTATAGTTTATGTAGGGAAATATGGCAATAAATAAATAATGTACATAATGTCAATAACTAATGTACCAGTGTCCATAATGTATTTGCCTTATTTCTATTATGTTACATATGTTCAGGTCAGACGTGTTGGGTCACATCTTACCCATTGTTGGAAAGGACTGGGCTCAAAGTGGAGTAGCGAAACTGTTCACTAAGATCAAAGACAATGGATATAAGCTACTCTATTTGTCTGCTAGAGCTATTGGTAATTTAAAAGTTAAAATTTATATTTAACTATGTAAGTGAATATTAATGAACTTCTATAGGAAAATGAGTTACTATTGAGTCCTGAGATAAAATAAACTGCACTGATCCTTGTATTATTCATAATACATTTAGTCATGTGCTTTAATTTGACATGAATATGTTACACAAGGACATTGCAGGCCTTTCAAATCTTTATTGTTCTGCCATTCTTTTGAAAATTGTATTTCATGAATGTAAATTGGTGAAATTAAATCATTGCAAATTTGTATATATATTTAGCTTTTTTTTTTTTTTTTAAGCACCATTATCTAGAAATATATATAAATTCATGATTGTTAAATGTATTTTGTGAACCCCGCAGGGGAGTGCAGACTAGCTGTACCTATTGTGAGGGTTTAGACGTTCCTCAACAAACAAAAATAAAAAAAAAGTATTTTGTGAGTCAATGCTGTTTTTTAATATTCCACCACATTAACTAATCATGAATGCAAACAGTTGCTTATCTTTATGTTTAGCATTCAGTGAATATTATGTCTTCATATTTTCCTTGTATTATTTTTTAAAACCTTTCACCACATGAGCTAATGCACACAATGGGAAGGTGTAATAGCTTAGAGATATATTAACTCAAGATTCGTTTTTCTTTCGACAGTACCGTGTTATAAGTTAGAGATCAATCTGTGTAATAAGATAGAGGTTCCGTACTGTGTATTAACATAGAGACTACAGTTCCATCAAGTGTGTTGCACCGTGTGTATATGTTGCCGACGCTGCTGCTTTCAGGCGCTTCAGTATCTTTTATCTAACAGTAGAATTCGCTTAGTTAAAGAAAGATATATTATTAAAATATAAAGTTCATTTGGATAGGTTTTGTTCTTAAAGGCTATGTGCAATGCTGTAAATGTATACTAATTTACATATGTAGTAGTAATAGTAATAGTAATAATAATATAAAAATATTGTTTGGAGACTGTTTTATTCAAACAATATCCGAATTGAATTAAGAAAACAGCCCTTAATTAATGAATTAATTAGGAATTAATGAATTCATATAAACTTACATTGTTTTTTTTTTGATAAAACACCAATATTTCTATTTTTCTATACAATTAATTGTCAAAAATAAACATTTAGATATGTTGTTGACCATAGTATTGACAATATATTCAACTGTAAACTGTACAGATACTGAAGCGCCTGTAAGCAGCAGTGCTTGCACACAGTTACATCCTGTGCACATTGTCATTGTTTTTATTACATTTTTTATTATTACTAAATTTACTATTATTTCTTTGTATTTGGATATAGTTAAGAGTACTGATACTAATCTAGTTACAATGCTAATCTGCTTTATATTTACATTATTTGGTTTATATTAAACATATTATTGTTATGATTGTATTTTTCATTTTTACAATCGTAGGGTACATGTAAGAATCTTTTTAGAATCTAAGAATACATATTAAAAGTTAAGGCTTTCATTAGCATTTACATGAAAAATTGTTATGGTTAAAAAAGTATGTGTTAATGATTTTTTTCGTAGATATGTTTTAATTTTCTAAAAATAAGTAATAAAACCTATAAACTTATTTTGCAGGCCAATCAAGATTGACACGTGAATATCTGAAATCTATCAAACAGGAGGATTTGTCCTTACCTGAAGGTCCAATGCTCTTAAACCCCACTAGTCTACTCAATGCTTTCCATACGTAAGTACTATATAATTTCTGTAATATATGTTTTTTCGTGTTAAATGTTTAACAAATAAAGGTTTCCAAAATCCCTTTGTTGTGAAATGTTTTCATGAAACCTTGTCATTCGAAACAGGTTTTACCTTTTAGCACAGATTCTCATTATTGTGATTAACTTTATAGTACTAAAAATGGATAATTAATAATATTGATTAACTTGTAAATTTTAAATTAGAATTATTTGAAATTAAAATTTAATGTACCGAGTTAAATGAAGTATTAAATTAATTTTGGCATGTAATTGCCTTTCTGATATGCTAGAAGTGAGTTTTCAGAGTAACAAAATTGAATAAATGTGTAAAATTAACAACCTTTTAATTTAATTTATATATATTTATTATTTTAAGACGAAAAGTACATTGAGGCTATTATCGCCTCCCTAAATGTAAATGTGAGAGTAAAGAGTTAGTCATAATTGTAGTGTTGCAAGTATAAGTGTGTTAGACTAGGGTACCGCGAGGGACATCTAAATTCTCTCAATAGATGCAGCTGGTGTGCACCCCCCTGCGGGGAAATATATATATATTTATATATAAATAAATAAACATATATATATTATTATTATTATTTGCGCATAGACCCTGTTGGATCATGCAAAGCACTCCGACTCATGTCTTGTTCCTTCTAATCCTGCACACCTCCCCGCAACTGCAACGTACGAGATTTATATATATATATATAAGGATCATACCATAAATGCAGTATGCAAGTATTTAATAATGCAGTTTTAAAGAATATGTTTTCCCTCCATAGACTTTGTGCTAAACACCAATAAATGTTAAAAAATACTCTTCTTTAATGAGGAAAAAATTCTATATTTGATTCAAAGTAATAAAAATAAATGATATCTTCATAGAAAAGCAATTTTGAAAGGCAATACTGACCTGCCACACAGCACGACAGTCTGGGCCCATTATTATAAATTCTCTTGATAGTTTTTTGTTTTGTTACCTTCTGTTTTACTAATATATACATAACTAATGTATGTTAACAGGGAAGTTATTGAAAAGAAACCGGAGGAGTTTAAAATCTCATGTTTGAGAGATATCCAGGCTTTATTTCCACAAAGCTCTAAACCATTTTATGCTGGATATGGAAACAAAATTAATGTAAGTATACTGTAGTGTTTTAAATAAATTTATTATTATAATAAATTTTATTATAATAAATTATAATAAAATTTATTATAATAAATTTTATTATAATAAAATATTTTGTAATAAATTATTATTACTTCCGACAATTTACATCAACCTAACCTAACTAATTGGTGAATGTAAGACTCATTTTTTATCATCGTGTATAGAGCAATGTATCAGTAGTTAGCTTAATGTATCAGTAGTATCATAGTCTGTATATTAGATAGAACAGTTTTGTTGTTATTGTTGTAAAAAGAATAATGTTTAATAAACTCCATTGGAAAGTCATTAATAAACATTGGGAAGTCATTACATTGTTAAGCCAATTTACAGAAATTATTGATTTAAAATTTTTGTGTGCTTATGCATATACAGTTGATTCTGTTTAGTTTGAACTTTCTTCAGTTAAAAATCTTGGATAATTTAGTCTTAGCAGTCCCTGTCAAACACAATATTAAAAAATAATTACTAATTCAGAATAAAATTTACAAATGAATTTTATTTACTCCTTGCTAATCAGGAGTTTTAAAAGCATTTACAAGATCTGTTTTTTTTGTAAGATTTATTTATGCCCATATTAAATTACAGTGTCTGTGTCAAATAACAGGGTTTAGTGTGCATTGTGGGCTTTTCTTTATAAAAATATAAAATGAATTCCAACCTATCTGATCTAAATGACTGTCCTTACCCCTTCCACTCTGCATTTTGTTTATTGTTCATGAAAAGTGGTAAATGACTGTTTTCTGTTAAAAAAAGAAAAAAGTATACAGATATAAAATAATCACTTTTTAATTTTTAATTATTGGTTAAAGAGGCTTACAATTGGTTGAAACTATTGGTTTACTCTTATTCTCTGTTGTAACAGTAAAAAAGGCACATGTAAATGAGTCTTCATAGATCTGCAGTGCACGTTTTTGTGAAACAAAAATCTGGGCTGAATTTTGTGTAACAGTAAATCATAAAAAAGTAGTGTGTGTGTGTGTGTGTGTGTGTGTGTGTGTGTGTGTGTGTGTGTGTGTGTGTTTCAAGAAATAATCTCTGTGTGTTATAAATTTGATGCCCCCACACACACACACACAGTTACTAAATGAATTCAAATTAATCTGTGTTAGGGGTTGAAATTATGCAATAAGTGATCACAGTTTCAAATCTATATTGAGAATATTCTCTGAATATTTTGAGTGAAATGAGCGCAAGAGTTGTGTAATGCAAGTTGATACAAGCTTCTTGATGTGATTATTTTGTAATGAACAGCTTTATTGATGATTATTTATGTGGAAGATATATGTCAAATATATATTTTAGGGCCATTTTTTACATTTTAAATAAAACAGCTGTAATGTTTTTTTAGGATGTTTGGGCATATCAAGCAGTTGGCATTCCTATATTTCGAATTTTCACTATTAACCACCGAGGAGAACTTAAGCACGAGATGACGCAAACGTTCCAATCATCGTAAGTAATTTTAATTAATTTGTTTGTTAGTGTTGATGCGTACAATTACTGTCAATAGAATGTGGCTAACTTTTGCTTTTATTTAGGTATAACAATCCTGTTGATGTTTTTGTTTTTTTCCAGTAATTTACTTTTAAATCTAAAAATTTCTTTTTAATGAAATAATTGAATACTGATTTGAGATTATTTTTTGCAAATTAAATAATTGAATACTGATTTGAGATTATTTTTTGCAAATTAAATAATTGAATACTGATTTGAGATTATTTTTTGCAAATTAAATAATTGAATACTGATTTGAGATTATTTTTTGCAAATTAAATAATTGAATACTGATTTGAGATTATTTTTTGCAAATTAAATAATTGAATACTGATTTGAGATTATTTTTTGCAAATTAAATAATTGAATACTGATTCGAGATATTAGTTTTTGCAGTATAACCTCCGTAATGATACATTTTAAGCCAAAATTGTATATAACTTAAATGATTGTGCAAAATAATTAAATAATTTTTTTTTCATATACAATAATTATAGAATTTACAGTGTCATTTTTTGAATAACAATCTTGGCACTGTTCTTTGTGTACAAAGGAATATGTTGATTAATAACAATAACTGTTTTATAAATTAATTATAGAATTGAAGTGCTATTTATGTTTTTAAACTCAATACATAATTTATAAAGTTGTCCTAAAACAGTTGGCTTAGGCGTAGCTAAAAATGAAATTTGAAACAATAATTACAGATATATTGCCGCAAAGAAAAAACATTAAGTATAAATGTACTCAGCGTCTTTTTGGAGTAGAAAAATGAATGGGAAATTCTAGATTGTCTGCTACATTTAACAGTTTTTTAAATATTAAATATTGCTGTGTTATTCTAATTTTAAATTAAATAGTATAATATTTTTTTAGTAGAATCAGTCTATAAAGCAGATTTATTTTACTACTCATCTATTAACTTGTAATTGTTCCTCTATAACCTTATCAATAACTGTGCTATTTGGTAAAACATTTCATTTTGCACCTTGATGTTTGGTAAGGCTTTTTTTAAAAAAAATTTTAATTAGGTGAAAGTTGAATTAAAGGTAAAAGTTTTAATAAACTACTTAGACTACATTTTGCTTTAGTCATTCACTGAATAGATAAATATTGGTTGTAAAAATGATTGTTTAGTGTGTTAGATAATATAATAAAAAAATTTGTTTGAATCACTTTTAATTTTTTAATTGTTAAAGATGTAAGATATTACATCAGTTGTAAAATGGTATTGAAGCACTTAATATAGAGGTAGTACAGTACATTTTTGTTATGGCTTCAGGCTCTTGGATATACCTTCTTATTAATGAGGTTAGACTGTTTAAATTTGTGCATTGAGATGCATGTTTACTCCCAGAAATATTGACAGTGACTGTAGGCCTTCGCATTTTTATTTTTTTGATTTTGTTTTCAGTTATTCTGGACAGAGTTGTATAGTGAACGATTTATTTCCACCTCAGTTGATGATGACTTAGGCTTAGCCTGAAACTTTTATAGTTCAGTTATGGCTGTGAAGCAGTATTACCACCCTGTGGGCACATTAGTTTTATTTCCATACCTGATTTTATGGGTAAGCAAAAGCGAGTTGGAGTCCCTCCTCGCATGCGCTTAAGTGGGCCTAAACAGTACATGAGCTCACAGGCAACCAAAATCCTTTCATCCTTTATTCCTGGATTGTGATATTAACCTTGAACTTTTGCTTCTGCCAATAACATTATGTTTATTTATACTATATTTTAATTGAGTTGTCCATTGTTAATTGTTCAGTGATGTCATGTTCAGCAATTCTTGTATAATACTGTAGAAAATAAATATAATACAGTTAAGGTAAATTTATTGTTATACATATTTCAGAGATCTTAAAATTCAATTTTACAAGGAAATCATACATTTTTTTGGCTGATAATTTTTGAATTGATATCATATATATATATATATATATATATATATATATATATATATATATATATATATATATATATATATACTTTTTTTGGTTCTAATAATAAATTTTACTAGAATGTCTTCTTTCCCTTGTGTTATCTTCTGAGTCTTGTTTCTCCGCTCTTGTCTGTTATGGTCTTCCTAATTTACTTCTGGTTTATCTATGTCTGCATCTTTTATAAATATTTCATAGCTTTTGTTTGTACAAAAACCATTTAAACCAATATTTCTTTTTCTTTAAGTGAAAGTGTTGTCTTCATTTTCATTATGCATAGTTATTATAAATATTTCAATATTATTGACATTTTGTGTTTCCTTAACTAGTTTTTCAAGCTGCTGGTTTTCCATATTTTATTTTCTATACCTTGTGGTCAGTGGCCAAATTGTGAGGCTATTTTATTTTAGTTTTCTTAAATCAGAATAGTAAAACAAACGTTAAAATGTACAAACAAAATAACAATTTTGTTAATTTTTTTTACTGAAAACCAGTGCTGACACCTAAAATTGAAATTCACCATTTGTCATTCACCTGTCATATTTTTCTACATGTGAAGGGTGATTTAAACTGCCTTATTCAATATTTTTTAAGAAGCATCTTGTATTCACAGTGACTTTGGTGTCATCATTTGCAACAATCTTTTCAGGTTACATTTTTAAGAAAGCTATTGAAATTTGTTTGAATAGTTGGCAAATGCATGAAATCATCCTGTTATTTTTTATTTTTAAGCTATTTGACAGAATATAATTTTTAAAACAAAAATAATATTTTGTTTTAAAGAGCAGAACATTGTTAGAAATCGCTCTTATTTAAAACAGAATCCTTGTGTTATTTTTAAAATTTCTTTGCTGTAAGTTTTTGTAGTAACTGATTTTGTTTTTCTTGCAGATATTCCAACATGAGCTACATAGTAGATCAGATGTTCCCAGCGAAGCAAGCAGGAGGCGCCCTACTGGAAGATTTCTCTCAGTTTGTGTATTGGAGAGAACCACTCCCTGAGCTGGAGTTGGACACCAAGTGTTTAGCTCTTGTTGCTAGTCAAACCATCCAGTAACGCTTTACATTTTTAATAATTATTCCGAATAATAAATGTTCCATAGTCGAGTGATATTAAATTGTGAGATTATTTTTTATTTGCTAAATGAATGTAATTGTATTTATTTCGCTGCATGATATTGTTTAAAAAATGACATCGAAAATGTATTTCAGCATGGCTAATATTTTGTTATCAGAATCTCCTGAAGATGTTTCCAGTGCTAAGTAGTGAACTTGGTTATAATTTAATTAGTTTCTTGTACAGGAAAATTAATGTTACCATTTGAAAAACAAGGCATCTAGTAAAAACTTGTCGGTGCTATTATTTTATATTATAAGGTTTTCCCTTTATTTAGTTTCTAAGTAAATCATTTGATTTGATAAGCTATGGTAATTTGCACACTGTTATTATTTGTGTGATGATTTTTGTACATTTATTTTTTATAAAGTATAATTGTTTTAATTTTTAGTATTGTATAAATGCTAATAAAGCATTCATGAAATTTAAATTGTTCTTTGTATAATCTGCTACCTTGTATTTTCATTGCATGAAGTTATGAACAAAAAGTATTATGTTAATTAAATCTTAGCTTCTGTTAACTTTTTAACCCTAGGTCAAGATATCTAAAGAATGCCAGGTCTGCCAGTCATACCTTTTTTTTTTTTTTTTACCGACTATTGTGCACACGGGCTAATGCAGACAATGGGATGATTTATAGTGTATGAAAATGCCAAGCTCTGGTGAAAGCCTAGTACGCTATCAACTAGGCGGCTCTCTTCATTTGTTTCATTCCCCCATCACTTCCATGGTGGTACAACATGATGTCCATTGTCAGTACCTCTTCCAACTTTCAGAGGTGTGTGCGTGTAGATAAGAATATGTTTATATCTGTTCTCTGTAATATAAACAGTGAACAAATAAACTGGCAAATGAGTAATTTAAGTTGTGCATCATTTTCATTTGCCAAATTTGAATTGTCACATCATTGTTGACATTCTTGAAGAAGATTTGCCTCCAGCTACAGATTTGTGTTTTGTTCAGTGAAAATATACATAATGAGCTGATATATCTGCAGTTACTGCAAGAATCCTGTGTGCATGGAACACTAGGGGAAATGGAGTGTACATTGTGTTGATAACTTGGAATGTATTAAAATCTACTTTGAGTTTGTTGAAATTCAAAATACATTTTTTATAAAAAAAAAACTACATAGTAGTCTTATTAGCTGTAGATTTCTATTAGTTAGATTTCTAGGGTAAATGGGGAATACGAGGTCTGTTAAAAAAGACTGAACTTTTGAAATTATGACCAAATCTTGTACAATTTAAATGTATGTGCTATGCTACATCCAGCAGCATTCTTTAGAAACAGAACGAGGCCAATGACGCATTGCAGCTATTGATCAATTAGCGAACAGAACCGTTTTAGTGAACACATGCAGTAGCTCTGTGCTACATAGTGAAAATGAAGGACTTTGAAGAGCAACGCTGTAACATTAAATTTTGCTTTAACATAGGTAATCTTTTTCTGAAACATGGGCATTGCTTCAGAAGGTCCATAAGGATGATTATATGAGCCCTACACAATGCTACAATTGGTATACGCATTTCAGACCAGGCAGGACATCGACTGAAAAATCCAAGATCAGGACACCTTCAACCTCAACAAAAGACGAAAAACTTGACGTTCGATCTGTGATTCATGGAAATCGTGTAACTGTGTGGGAGGTTGCAGATGAAATTTGGATCAAAATTGGGTTGTGCCACGAAATTTTAACAGAAGAACTTTGCATGCATCACATCTGCAAAAATGGTGCCATAACTGCTTACAAGTGAAAAAAAAGAAAACCATGTCAACATTAGCCAAGAATTGCTTCATCGTGTTAACAGTCACGAAAACTATCATCTCAGGTGACGAAACCTGGGTATATGGGTCCATTTCCTTTCTTTAAGGTGAGTTTAGGGTTCAGTGATTTACGATATGCTACGCTGAGATGATTAGGTATATTTATCTATAATTGAAATTTCAGTACCGTTACACAACATTTTGACAGGTTGAATTGCCTCATTGCTAGTCCAAATTTATAAACATTATATAGTCCAAATGTAAAATTAATGGAAATATAGTATAAAGGTAATTTTACATTAGATTGAGAGCTAGCGGCAAACTTCAATAACACATTTGTGTTTATAATAGTAATCATTAATTTGGCTTGAAATATAAATAGATATAGGCCTATAATAATAAAACATTTCCTACACTGGCAACTATACTATGACATATTTGCAGTGTTACAAAAGATTTAATTAGCCGTACTAGTCATTCAAAGTAACGATTAATTTAATTACATGACTTTTTATCATCCTCACTTAAGCAGTTAAAGTACAGGATGTTCAGAAATGACATTCTGAGTTAAAATATTATATATTATATTTATAAATTCAAATTACAGTAGAGTCTTTAAAGCAACAGCTATGGGACTAGACACCTGTTGGACTCCTGAGGTTAAATAGAAAATCATACGTTGTACAGTATTATGTTTTAACGTAAACAAAAATGAAGGCAAAAATACAAAATTTTTATATGACAGTACTGTACACAGTAATCCATTCACAACGTAATATGTTTTTGCAAGTTCTAATAATAAGTGTGTGGAAGAGACAAGACAGAGGATCCATATACATAAATCTAGTTTTTGTTTAAAAACTACCAAACGGTAAAAAGTCCCTGCCAAGTCCACAATTAAAAAATTTGTGAAAATCACCTTTGATTTCAGCTAAGACCAGGTCTTCTGTTAGATCCCATTTTTTTAATTCCTTTTCGACTCCCTCTCTCAACTCAGTCTCGGCCTTCCTGCCATTGCATGATTACATACTTTAAAGAACAATATCAACTTTTGCACTTGGCAACAGCATGACTTTGTTCGTAAAAATACCTATCTGATTTCAGTTGCGGATACATTTGATAAATTGTATGTAAAATGTGCTTTGATCATGCAATATCTTAGTTTAAATTTTCTATGGAAATTTTTTAAGTGGTAGAAGTCCCAAATAAGTTGTGTTCTTCAGAACACAATGAAAATAAAATCACTGAAATTTGTGTTATATAATTTGATTCATGTTTTGGATGTAACTTTCTTTTTTAAATATGAAGGGGTTGTAATATATTTGCATTTAAAATTTTGTGATAAGTACACTGTTGGAATTCATTTTTAAATTTCTTTTTATTTTGAAGTTACAACCTATCAAATTTTGTTAACATGGTAAAAATGGAATTCACTGCCAAGAAATTATATGTAAAACTATGAGGATTAACAATGTTTTAACAAGAACCAGTAAGTTATTATAGCAATTAACATGTTGTTTATTTAAAATATTACTGTATTTCAAAATTTTAAAACAGCTGATTTTTACTGATTCATGTAAAAAAAACATCAGTCAGCTGCACTAAATGAGCATAAAGAAAAGTGATTTAGTTGGCATAGAAAATGAGGAAATGGCCATCCAATATTTTACCTTATTTGAATTTTGTTCAGTACAAAGTTTTAAAAAGCAAAGTCTATTGATTAGTTCATATTGGTCATTATTCTAAATTTTAGGAACAAAAGATAAAACTAATGTCCCAAGTAGGCAAGTTATGGGATACCTGAAAATTGCTAATTGTCATCCTCCCAGAATATATATATGTTTAACTAGGACAACTTCGGTAACTTGGCGGGGGCAGAATGCAGCTGTGTGCTTTAAATAAGGAACCTCTTTTTATTTGTATAAGCAATCTGTAACCCAGACCATAACACATGTCCATCCATCCCATAGATTGTTCTAAAATGATCACTCAATGACAGATTCTTATTAAAAGAGAATCTGTGCCAATATCCATCCATTAATCTGCTGGAAACTTAAAACCATTCCACTGGATGAATGTTTGAAAATTACCGCTTGTCTGACGGATGTTTTGTTCAACATGTAAAGTGACTGAGTAGCAGTCAACAGCTAAAAACAGCTGCTATTTAATCAGGTTAAAGTACTTTCTGAATTTCTCTTCATCAAATTCTAAATCTTTATTTAAATGATCATTGAACTGACAAAATACCATTACTTTTTATGGATTGGTTGCATCCAGTGCGATCTTTATATACTGAATTTAGTATAGTAAAAAAGTATTCTGTGTCTTCATTT
Organism: Callitettix versicolor; assembly: GCA_022606455.1. Classification (NCBI taxonomy): domain Eukaryota; kingdom Metazoa; phylum Arthropoda; class Insecta; order Hemiptera; family Cercopidae; genus Callitettix; species Callitettix versicolor. The sequence goes on along the minus strand of CM040184.1, from coordinate 18,802,422 downwards.
GATGATACTGATACACTTTTAACAAAATCATTTTAACACCAAGTCACCTGGTCGAACGACAGAATGCAAACTGGTCAGCAAAGTGTCCAGGGATCAGAGAGTCTGGCAAAAAGAATGCAACCATTTGACAGGTGGGTATGAGGTTTGGAATGGTTTTTACACTTGAAACAGAACTTGAATTGTAGAGAAAAAAATTTTGTTGTATGAGTAGCACATAAAAGGCTGGAAGGTGAATGCTTGCTTAGTGTGGCGGTCAAGCAGAGTTTGGTTTCTCTGGGCACTTGAAGAAGAAGTGGTGAAATAATTTAAATCAATGTATATTACAGTTATGATAGTAATATATTCCCATAAAAACACCATTTTTTTAAATTCTTAAAGTTAATAATTATAAATTATTAAGGGGAAAAAGGAAATACAGGAAATGAAATTACAGGAGCTGTGGAAAGAGTTATCAATTTCTACTTTACCCAGAAATTTGAATGGGTACAGAAACTTACGTACAAAGGTTCATTGAAGTGTGTGAAATTTTACTTCTCTTCCTATGGCATATCTTCCAGGATATGTTGATTACTACACTCTTTACAGAGGTCATTCTAAGACAAGTCTTTTGGTTCAGAGATACAAGATCGTCTACTTGTTGGTTGTGTGATCGTCTACTTGTTACATAATAGCTCCTACATATGAAGATTCTTCCAGGTCCTGGCCTGTATGAAGGTTTGAGTAGTAGTTGTAAAAATCTTGAATTCTGATTTATAAGAATTTGAAATATTGTTCAGATTCTGATTATTCAAAACTTTTTCACTTAAAGAAATGTCAACCATGGAGAGAGAAAATGTAATAATATCTTATGATATTAATATTGCTAGTTGAGATGAAATTGGAATAAGAAGAGGGTGTTTTGTAGTTTGAAAAACGAAATCATTCTTCCACACACTCTGATAAAATTATTTTCAAGGAACAGAGCTTGTGAATGATATTTTAGAGAACAAACTTTGTGAATTTTTAAAGTTTGCATTTTCTTCACAGGTAACATTGCTGTGTTGTATGAACGCACAATTTTTGATTTTTCGAATGTTTTAATGGAGTCAGTGGATTTTTCTTGGGATACTGATTCTTATTTGTATATTGCAGGTTGCAAATAAACCTCATTTATAAACTTTACAAATTTTGCTTCAAAAGATTAGACAATTGATGAGTGAGTCAGCATGTAGTACTGTACTTTTGTTTGAAAGTTATATATGTGTGTGTGTGTGTGTGTGTGTGTGTGTGTGTGTGTGTGTGTGTGTGTGTGTGTGTGTGTAATGTGGCTGCACACACACACAAGTGTGCGTGTGTGTGTGTGTGTGTGTGTGTGTGTGTGTGTGTGTGTGTGTGTGTGTGTGTGTGTGTGTGTGTGTGTGTGTGTGTGTGTGTGTAACCCCATTTCCATTTGGCTGATTTTGAGCTTGTTTTTTAGTGAGTACCTACTGCATGCAACATTTCAACTCACTTGCTATTTATTAAGTTCTGTTACATCATAAAAAAATAACAATGAATAAAATGAATTTATTAATTTTACAGTTAAAATGAAACTTTTACATTTCAAAAATATTTTGTTCTTATTTTGAAACATTATTTTTTATGTTCAGGGATTTTTAGTTTTTACAAATGAGTTGACTCTAGATTTTAACTCATAGGTTAAAAGTACTTGTTTTACTGTATTCATGTCCATGTCTGAGGTTCTCCAATCATTCATTTCTTTTTCATTCGAAGGAAACATTTTATAACAACTTTCACTTTCATATTCAGTGATATGAGCTCCGATTCCTAGTCCACCTTTGCTACTAGGAGCCATAATCAAACCTAATTCCTCATTGCTACTTGAACAAGCAAGTGATATCAAGGACTCGGTGGTTATTACATCTGCAATAAGAGGAGCTAGGGGTATTTTTCTGCTTAGTCTTCCTTGTAAAATATCACTGGATTTTAACTGCGCTGCTCGTTTCCCAACCATTATCCTTTGCCTGTGATTCAGTTTTTGCAAGACTGATTGCATTATTCGTTCACTTTCTGATTCAAGTATAAGTGCACCTCTTTTAGTTTTCAAAGTGTATGTATTATGAGGTACTATTGGTCTGTGACTTGAATAATTACTGTATAAAGATTGTCTTATGTGTATAGATGGATTAGTCGTTTCATTTCTTGATTGAATTTCAAGTAAAATATTTGAATTGGATTGCAACATACTATCAATGCTTGCAAACAGTGCTACTTCTTCAGAACTAAATGCTGATAGACTCGACAGGTCAATAAATCTATTTGTTAAATTAATAATAGAATTATTATGGTTCAAGTTTTTTCCTGTGCGGAGCTTTTTTTGAAGTAAACTCAGTGTGGAACTTAAACTGCTACTTTTCTCTGTCTGCATTCTTTTCTTGAAACCTATTTTTATTTCTTGTTTTACTAAGTGAAACTTATAATGAGGATCTTTTATTTTTATCTGAATGATACTTTTTGAATCACTATCATTGTAATTGTTAAAATTTATTATGTTCCGCATTTCTGTACGAAAATTCAATATATCTGTTACCAATGGATTGTCTTTCAACTTATCTACCATTAATAAAATATTTGGCTTTTGCATTAAACCGTCTAAAGAATGTGTGTTTTGAGATAGTTTAACAAGTTTTTCAAATTTAATTAGATTCACTTCTTGCAAAACTTTTATTATTACTTCTACCAAGTTCTCGAGATAGCAGTTAATAATGAGGCATGATTTTTCAGTGGAAGGTTCAGGACATATTTCTAATTTTGATTTGTAATAAAACTTGGCAATATAATGCGGTAAAATTTGATTACTTTGTTTTTTATTATTGGTATGTTTTAATAAATTTTGTAGGCTGAAAAATAAAATATTTTGTTAGTAAAATAAAACAACAAACAAAACTTGTTTACTAAATTGATTAATTCCTCTGAATTAAATCTTTTTACATTTTTAAAGGAATCAAAACAGGCAAAAACACAACACATTTTCTTAATCTAAAGTACTTTGAACAGTTGGAGACATGAACATATTTCTTGTTTATACTAGTCATGAACAGTAAATACATATCAGTAGACTACAAAAATCTTTTTTGAAATCACATGAATTTTTTACAGATCTTATAATAGCCGATTTTGACTAAATTTGGTACCTATGTTATGTTGGTACCTATTAAATTGGTACCTAAAATATACATACATGTTTATTTTGTGTTAGAAAGTTATTCCACTTGTAAATAAGGATGTTATTAGTTGTCACTTCATGCTCAGTTCTAGTACTGTTATTGCTACCAAAGACTTTTAGTTTACTGTCACTGTGATTTTTAGAACTGCAACTGGTGTTTACTTTCAAGTAACATTTGTATCCTGTTATCTGGTACTATTATTACACTGTGAGCATGCTGTTCTCTTCTGAATAAATATCATTACATTATTATTATCCGTAATTAATTTAGAATTTAGAGTTTACCATAACAGTCACAAATAGCCTACAAAATCTAGAGTTTAAATTTCAGTAACAATTAAACATTTTGTTTAAGAAAAGTATATTTTGTTGTACATTTATAATAAACTTACTAGTTTTTAGTAGCTTACATTATCTAAACAGGAATTTAGAAATCGAAAATCGTACATATTTAGGAAGGAAAATAGACCTTTTGTTGGCCCATTTAAGCATTCAAAAGAAAATTAAGTAAAATGTGATATATAACAAAAGTAGTAGTAATTTTTGTAATTAGAAAAATACATTATTTTTTGTGTGAGTATACAAAATTATACATCTTTTTAATTCATAAATGAAATCGTTTCTTACAGTAGCATTTAACCAAACCACATTAACAGCTAAACTGTTACTGCTACTCAATAGCCTATCATAAACGAGACTGAAGGAAAAGATAAATTACTCATGGTCAGTTGAGGTTACATATATAGTCATGCATTTCAGGAATAACAATCACATTTAGTTAGGAAGGAATAAATGTTACTACATAGTAGCAGATACTAACAGCAGTTTTGTGTTTTGCCTATTATCTCTACTTCTGAAATCAGTTTAAGGATGTTTTTATTGACATGATGAGTTTATTGTCTGAAGAAAAACATTTAACATAAATAATGATTCAAAAACTACAAAACCAATAATTATGGGTCTAACCATTGGGTTATGACCAGACAAAGTGATTTACTTGTAAAAGATAAATTACTGAGCAGTGTGAAATAGCCATATGTCAAAATTTAAGAAAATAAGAGGAAAAACACATATTCTTTATTTTATGTTTCTGTAGTTACACAAAACTAAATGATAAATGTATATAAATTAACAAATGAAGATGATTCTTTATTAAATATTACTTGAGAGTAGAGATAAATAAATATTCCAAGAGATTATATCTGATTTATTTTGATGTCCAAAATAAATAAATGTCCAAAAGTGGTTAGTTATATGTAGAGTGCATTGTCTTAGGCTTCTTGTTTATGCTCTGTCACAAGGGCACTAATATGTGTGGCCATGCAGTGCTGTAGCCTATGTCATACCTGTAATTTCATTCTCATACATAACTCTGTAGTACTGTGCTGCACTGCTCTTTTTTGTTCTTAGCAAGGTTAAATGTTAGCACTTTTAAGTGTTTACTTTATTTTATGTATTGTATTTATTAGAAAATAAGATCTTTCAAACCAACATGCAAGAGGGATTATGAAATTGGAATTCTGGTTTTGTTAAACCAGAATTTTGGATAAACAAAGATACACTGTGTCCCATTTAAACAGTCTATTACACTTTTATTTTTAAGAGACCTGATGATAGCCAATTTTGATCACATTTGGTACCTATATGTACAAGGGCTGTCTAAAATGTACTTGACCATTGGCTGGGAAAACATATATTATGTACACGACGGGACTGGAAACATAATTCCCTTCAATGTAGGCGCTTTGCACTTCTACATATGTAGTCCACTGATCCTTCCACTTCCAAAAACATGTCTAGAAGGTTTCTTTTGGAATGGCGTATATTTTCACAGCCACATGCCATTGTGACAACTGTGTTTTTGTTTCTGGGTTATACCCATACACCCGTGATTCATCTCCAGGAATCGAAGTGTTCAGAAACTTAGGATCAGTGTTGGTAATGTCCTGCAGGTCGTGTGAAATATCAAGATGGAGTTCTTTCTGTTCTGCCAAAAGCAGCATGGCCACAAATTTTGTAGCCATTATGCACATGTTCAAAATCGTCATGCACAATTGCATTTGAAGAAACTTTACTGATCCAAACTTCTTCTGTAATCTCTTGTACGGGCAAACGACAATTTCCCAGTATAAGATTTTCCACCCTCTCAACTCCAGCTACATTCTGAGTGTTTTGTGGTGGCCTTTCAGAATGTTGTTCACTCTCCACCGATGTGTGGTCATTTTATCACCATTCCTTAATTTGTGTTAATCCCACATCATTGTTTCTAAAAATCTGTTAGGAGAGTCTTACAAATTGTTTCTCTTTGAGAGTCACCAAGCTCTTAACAACATTTGATGTAGTTCCTTTGCTCAACTCATTCATCTTGGAAGAAATAAAAAAATCCAACAAATAACACATCAACTGGCATCCATCTACAGCAACTGCTACACTTAAATGCAGTGAACAACTTTAAGCATGAGCAATAAGCTGTCTTCCTCCACTGCACAGTGGTGCTACCATTACTACAAATCACTACTATGTGTGAGAAAATACAACACACACACACACACACACACACACACACAATGTTTATTTTGTGTTGGGATGTAATTTCACTTCTGAATAGAAATGATATTAGGGCCGCCTCGGTGGCCTAGTTGATAGCGTACTAGGCTTTCACCCCGAGGACCCGGGTTCGATTCCCGGCCAGGGCTTTGCATTTTCATACGCTTATAAATCATCCCATCGTCTGCATCAGCCCAAGTGTGCACAATAGTCGGACATTAAAAAAAAAAAAAAAAAAATGTTATTAATTGTTGTGATTTCATGCTATCAGTTTTAACTGTTATTGCTATCGAATACTATCTGTTACTTTTAGTTGTGATTTACTGTTATTGTGGATATGGTTTACTCTGCTCAAGGATCTAAATAATATTCTAAATTTAAATTAGTTTTTTTGAAGTATTTACACTGTTTAAGCCCTAATGTGATATAAATTGAAAATTCAACATTATGTTACAATAAAATTATACATTTTAATTTCAAAACCACTGATACCTGTATATTTCTTGATCATTTTTAATATCAAAAACGGTGAGAAGGTGTAGACACAAAACTTTTTCAATATCAATTTCATTCTTTGTAAATATTAATGTATGAACACTCTGTAAATAATGATAAATTTGAGTCAGTATTGTATATCTGGTTTCAGATTATAAAAGTAAGCAAGAAATAATTTACTAAGCTATCCAGTGGTATTAACAGATCTAAAATTATTACTTACACAACAGTCTTGTTTTGTGTCATCTGACAAACACGTTTTTGGAGAAAGAAATTTCTTTTTCTGTAAAAGGAAACAGGTACATAACTCAAGAAGAATTTATTGTATTTCATTTCCTTGGTTCAGTTGTACAAAGGCTACTTTTCTCTCAAACTCCGAATTTACCATAAAGTAGTAGGACGTGGTGCTATGCACTGGATGAGAGTGCATCTCTCCACTATAACCACTGCCCCTCCCAACTTTATAACATCATTTTGAGCTGAATTGCAGACCTATTCATTTTCTTGCCAAGTGCAAATTGCAAAGTTTCATTTGTTTTCTGAAGGCAAAAGGGTGTGAACAAAGCAGTAATGGTTTTGTGTGAGAATGGTACACACATTCAGCAACAGAAAGTTTATCGCTATTGTTTTTTGGGGGGGGACAATAAAGGCTTGTTGCTGGTGGATTTTATGGCACTGCGATCAATGCAGATGCTTATTAACAGACATTCCATTAACTATGGAGAGCATTGACTATGGAGAGCAGTTCAGAACAAAAGAAGAGGTCTGCTTTGTTCTGGAGTTGTTTTGATTCATGACAACAAACGGTCACATAATGTTGTCACATAACCAAACAGTTTCTTGTGCAATTCCAATGGTAAGTTTTGGCCCACTCTTCGCACAGCCCAAATCTTGCTCCAAGTGATTTTCATATTCTTGGTTCATTTTATGATGAATTTCTGCTGCGTTATTCCCTTCTGTCTGAAAAAAAACTAATGACATTCTGCAATTTGCATTTGGCGGGAGAATCAATATACATGGATATGTTACAATTCTGCAGCTCAGTTATTGTGAGAGAGTTACAGTGTTGTCCTGTGTGCAGCCTGAATCCCATTTCCCAACAGGCCACTTCAAGGTACGGGTAGATTAGGAGGTTGAAACAGTAATAAACCCTTGTGCATGTATAGTACAGTAATAAAACTATACAAAAAAATTATATAAGAGATAAATATATTAAACATATTTGTAAACCTTATGTTTTACAGGTTTTTCATATGAAAAAAACTTTTGATTACTTATGTAAAAATTCCTAATTTTATTGAATGAATATTAAATGTAGCAACTAATGACAAAAGACTATTTAACTAATTGTTTACCACTTGCAGCTTAGCTATTGCTAAAACTCCAAATCATTCATGTTTTATTAAAATGAATTTCTTCACACTTTTAAAATCAAATCATTAAATAAATAAATAAACTATTCAAATTATTAAAAAACTTATTTTTTCAGTTGTCAGAATTTTGACGAATACAGATTAACATCCGTTATCAATATTATTTTTTTCTGTTAATCTAAATATATATCCAATCATATGGAGCAGCAAAGTGCTGCTTGTAAACAGAAATGACAAAAATGTGCTAACCAAAGTATATGGTAAATCAGTACATGTAGACCTAAACTGTAAATGTTAAAGAAAGAAGTTTTCCAGAACACACATTTGGTTCTGTTTATCTTTCATTGCCTAAACAAAATAGGAACTGAGTTACACAACCTATAGTCTCACTATTAACACCAATACAGCCATGCTAAAAATCCCCATACTTCTCTCCCAGCCTGAAAAGAGATGCAGCCTGTGAAACATAATTCACTGCCACCAACCAAAACTAACTTCCAACTGGTTCACAGTGCACGCGTATCTTGGGACTAATACACTTCTGCCCAGGTACTAATGCTGGAGCATTCTGCATCTCCCGTGCTCAGAAGCTTCATTCTGATTGGTGCATTCTTTCTGTAGTTTTAACAATGTAATTCTGAGAAATTATGGTGCCCACCATAATTTTGAGAATAAATGCAGGTCAAAAATCGTTATTCGGCAGAACATTGAAGAGGACCACCCACTAAACAACAACTACATAGCAGCCTAGCAACACCAGGTACAACTACACAAGACACAACTTGCTCATGAGAATATAGGAGGGATCTGGCGAACTATAAACACTCAGGAGGGACCTGGTAATCACCCAGACTTCTTCCACACACTACAACAATCTATTCGCTAATAAATAGACTTTTGCACACCTATGTAATTGGTCTGTGGCGGTATTCAGTCCGACCAACAGAGCCCGTATTATATCGGCCCGTGGCAGTATTTACACAACTTTTGAGCGCTGATATAATTGGTCCATGGTGGTATTCAGTGAGACCAACGGAGCCCGTATTACATCGGCCCGTGGCGGCATTCACACAACTTTTGCGTGCTGATATAATTGGCCCATGGCGGTCGGAGAATTAAATATGAGATGAAGAAAATTTTAATTCTAATTTTTTTTTTTTACTTAGGCCTAGCTAAAAATGTAATGTAAGGCCCGATCCGAAAATCCCGAGCACCGAAAAAACCCGACCCGGCCTGACCCGAACTCTAAAAAACTCGGCCTGCAGACCCCAAATATATGATATATATATATATTTATATGTGTGTGTGTGTGTGTGTGTGTGTGTGTGTGTGTGTGTGTGTGTGTGTGTGTGCCTGTGTACATGTATGCGTGTGCGTAAATTATAACAGACACTTCACTTAATAATTTCTTACTTGCATGTCAACCACCCCTTTTCTGAAGTAAAACTTTTCATACTTATTTCGAAATCGTATTTCTTCATTGTGTAGGCATCGAATCATAGTTTCTTTTTCCTTCATCAAAGCATCTATCTCCTTTTCTATTTGATTAGCTTTAATTTTCAATTGTTTGGCATTTACAGTTATTTTTGTATGAAATGACATTTTGTTAATACTATATGTAACTAGTAAATTTCAATATTTAACCATGGTAATTAGTTTAAACAATTAATGAGTAGCTTTTAATACAATTATAAATAGTAAAAATATAATAATATTTTATGGTATTAAATAACTCTTTTTAACAAAAATATTTAGTGTATCATTTGATTTGATTCATGAGTTAAATAGAGTTGAAACTTTTTAATGGACTTTATTTTAAAACAGCTGAACAGATTTTACTGTATAACAAACAAACTTGTTGAAGCTATTAGTAAAATTACAAATGATAAAATACTAACAAATACGGATTGTCTCACTGAGAATCTTTCAGAATATTTTCCATTGGTGAAAATAATGAAAAAGTTTATTTCCAAACATAGGTTTGAAAATGATTTTTTTTCGTTTGCTAGGAAACGATTTTGCCCAGATTTCAGCTCTCAATAATTATCATGGCATGCTACTGTCTCACTGACATGATGGAAGCAGATTTTCAAACATTTTTTTCCATCTTACATTTTTTTTTAAATCAAATTTCATTATCATAATCACCATTCAAATCTGCATTCATATATAGCATTTTAAAATTTCAATTACATTAAATTCATAAAAATGTTATGATTTTTGAAAGATTTGAAATGATGGTGCATCAATTTTCAAGAAGAAGGAGAAGAAAAGGGGAAAGTTGCAAATCTAAACTAAAAAACACCTTTTTAAAACCTTCTTCCACATCTACGCAATACATTTCAGAAAGTATTTTTTTTATCTACTACTCTTTACAAATGGTATGAAAACTAATGAATCTATAAATTCTTCAGTTCTCAAGCTGTGCATTCTGAAAACCCATAAACTACTGTATAAACTCTGAAACTACGTAGAATGGCAGAATTTGGAAGGGTGGATGCTGCCTCATGTCTAGAAAACGCAATATATTTTTCCAATAATTATGTAATAAATAAAATGTCAAAATTGCACAAATAATATAAATTTTATTTTGTTAAAATTCTTTAATTTTTACACTTTCATAATTCTGAATTGAGGCCCACATTGTACTTAATACAATGATATTAAATGAATATTATTTGTAAAAAATATAATGTTATGGCCAAGTAACAAATTAGTGGCTTAATTTCATTACATCATTAAAAAACAATAAGAGAAACAAAAAACAATAATTGAATTAAATGTTTGCATGTATACTGGCTTCAAAACAGCTGTTTATTGAATTGAATACTTGTATTTACTTTGACTGCATTCAGTCCTACTTATGACAATGCTAATACCTAACTTGTTTTGTACCGCAAGTATCAATTTAATTACAATATACTACACTATATACAAATATAAACAATTTATGAAATATTTATAATAGACTTTTAATTTATAATATTATTAACAAACACTTAAAGACACTATGTAAATTTTGGATATGTTTTTAACATCTGAAGCCACAATTTCCAATACATTTTACTATTTCGAGAAGAGAGGACAAATATATCAGCCGGAGCACCATTGGCATACACTATTACAATGATTCCTTTGGTTACCTGATAATCAAATTTTAATTATTAATAATGTTTTAAAATGTTAAATCGTTGATATTAAATAAAAATATACATTTTTATAATTATTTGTTATATAGGCCTCTGCTACAATTTTAGTTTTAGAAAAACTTAATAATGTTACACAATTTAGCCATTTCATTTTTGTTATATACATAAAATAATTTTACTCATATTTCATTATATATGAAATAAATAACATAATACTACATTATTTCAAAACTTGATTGAATTTTTTTCTTCAAAGTCTGAAGAAAATGCTTTCATTCTCCTAAAAAGTTGGGTTTTATCACTATCATACTTAAGATGGTAACCATGTTATATCTGAATAGTTCTCCTGTGATATGAGTTAGTCTTTACAACTTTGTGAAATAGTGAAATGATAGCGGTGCCAAGGATAAAATAAGGATCACATAATGTAAATAGTTCATGCTAAAGGGCACATAGTATTAATGGGTGAATTCCCAATTCATTATTGAAGTATTTGCAGATGCTTTCTCTGCTAATTGCCTTTCAATTTCTGCCCTTTACCCTTATCATGGAGGTTGTGCCACATTTGGTCAGCTTTTTGATAAGCGGTGAGTTCCCACTCATTCCATTTACATGATACACCATTAGGCCGGTGTCATACACTCCATCAGCATGGGTTGCTTTATACTTTAGATTTAGCCAAGTTATGCGGAGTAGTGAATGTTTATTTGTATGCCTTGGTAAACGAATGAGTAGTATGAGCTAGAGCTACTGTTGGATCCCTAAACTCATCAGCTGCCTCTGCTAGCAGAGCAGATGGATGCTGGCAGTATAGGTTTCAAAAAACTCTGAGGGCTACTGCGAAAGTCGATGGCACGTGGAATAAAGTTTATTGCCCCTCCTCTTCCTCATTACTTTTTAAAAGTACATCAGTATAAATAATTTAGCTTTAACATTTCATATTTACCATTAAGAAGAATTGAAGTTAAAAATTATAAAAAGGAATTAGTCAAAAAATCTCTAGTAAGTATTACTATTAAGACATTTCATGTGCCTTTGCACCTGAAGTGACCACCTTGCTCTTGTGCTATTACAGAGGCTGGGACCAATGAAATGAAAACTTTGTTAAAAATAGTATCAGTATATATACAAGTTTATGAATATATATTTGTCTGTATTTCATTTCATATATTTATATTTAGGTAAAGTCCATTAATTCCTATTCAAAAGAAAATGTTTATAACATTATAGAACACCACTAGAGTAAATACCAACAAAAATAAATGTTATTACCAACAATGTAAAATGACTAAATGAATGTACATACTTGGAAGTTAAAATTTTTGTCATAGTTAAGTGCTCCCATTACAGCTGATAAACGGATTGCAGCGTCTTTAGGTAAAATTGGTTTTACTTTTTGGGTTGTTTAGCAGTTTCCATTCTATCACTACAGGGTGCCCTCTAAAAAAAACGTTTAATTAATTTTACAGAATATTAAAAGAATTACTTGTCATCAATATAAGTAGGATATTAATTACTTATGCAAAATGTTTTGAAAAAAGAAACAAAAACCATAAACTGCAGAAATTGGAAAACAAAATTCTTCTAACAGAAATGTAATATTGTATATAAATACTGTATACACACACACACACACACACACACACACACATATATATATATATATATATATATATATATATATAAAACCTTGCCCCGCAGGGGTGTGTAGACTAGCTGCACCTATTGGGAGGATTTAGACATCCCTCTTGGTACTTGAGTCTAAAACACACTTACACTTACAACACTACACTTATGGCTTTTAACACTTTATACTTACACTTACATTTATGGAGGTGCGATAATAGCCTCAATGTGCTTTTCGCTTTAAAGTACAATATATATATATATATATATATATATATATATATATATATATATATATATATATATATATATATATATATATATATATATATATATATATATATATATATATATATATATATATATATATATATATATATATATATATATATATATATATATATACAATTTACAACACATCAGTAGACTCCCAACAACGAGACTAGCTAACAGAATCCTTAAGTATATACAAAGAGTCAAATCAACAACGTCGTGGATCACACAAGTCAGAATAGACCTACATGATGCAAAAATAGACTCAACAGACATTGAATATAGGAACGCATACAAGAGAATGAAATCCCAAAGATAGCAGGGGTAAAATGGACGGATGAGCAGAGGAGGATCCATGGGGACAGGATGAGGGAGTTGTGGAGGATTAGAAGGAGCAAGACATGAGTCAGAGTGCTTTGCATGATCCAACAGCAAATAATAATATATATATATATGATAACCTATTGATTTGTTTAAAGTTTTTCCCTATACTTTACATATACAAAACATCAATAATATGAGAAAAGTCCAGTTTTCTAGTATTTTCAGTTGTCATCATGACTAAACCACAAACAGTAGGTGGCCGCCTCGGTGGCCTAGTTGATAGCGTACTAGGCTTTCACCCCAAGGACCCGGGTTCGATTCTCGGCCAGGGCTTGGCATTTTCATACACTATAATAAATCATCCCATCGTCTGCATTAGCCCAAGTCGCATGCACCACAATAGTCGGATGTTAAACACCAAAAAAAAAAAAAAAGATCCTTAGTGTTGTAACTCCTTGTTTACATGTGTTCTTCAATTTGTTGTTATTTTGCTTCCTGAGCCTTATCAAGAAAAATGATTGGGAATAATATTTATCGCCATGTCTACATGGACCTTTACATCTTGTGGGTCCACGTTGCATTAGGACCCTCCATGTAGTGAATCTATGGATGAATTCATATTTTCATGCAATCATAATTTGAATTCAATCATAATGAATTGAGTAATGAATTCATAATCAGTCATGGTTCAGTGATTTTGGAGAACCTCCGATGCTGCTTTCACTGCTTCCACTCTGTGAAATCTTGTTCCATTAAGCTCCGATTTGACCATAAGAAATAAAAAATCATACAGGAAGCCAAGAAAAAAATACAGTTGGTGATCCAACATCTTGGTGATGTCATATTTCACAAAGAATGCCTTCACAGAGACGGCGGAATAGACAAGCGCATTGTCTTGGTGAAACATTCAGGAATTGCTCTTCCACAAATCGGGTTTTCATCTTCTCACATGACAGGCTGTCAGAATTTTATGTAATAACTTTGATTGACCTCTGACCTTCAGGGATCCAGTAAACATAGACAACTTCACATGTCAAAAAACTCATCGTGCCTAATATTTTGATTTGATCATTTTTACTTTTTTTGCCGTGGTGAGGTGGGGCTCTTCCAATACATTGACCCTTCATTCAGGTAAATAGGTAAAAAATCACAATTCACCTCAAGTAATCACTCTGTCTAACAATTCTAGATCATTATAAATGTTGTTTAAAAGGTTAGCACAAATATTCATTTTCAATTACTTTCACCCTGGAGCAAGAAATTTTGGCACAATTTTTGTTCAAACTTAATGCATATTCAATAATTTGTGCAACATCTGATGAAAACTGTTTTCGTTATTCCTGAGATTTCAGAAAAAGTCGAAATACTAATTAATTGCAGAAAATTAATTTTTGGTGATTAATTTAGCAGTTTTGTAGATGTTGTCTCCTGGGATGTAGATAGTCTTTGGTCATTTGACATCCCTTCTTAAACCTTTTAAACCACTAAAAACCTTGTATGTGCAATAAATATTCATTTCCATGCGCTTCCTTTAACATGACATGAGCTTCTCTAGCAGTTCTTTCCAGTTTCACATGAAACTTGAGGTTTAACTTGTTATCTCATCTGAACATCTCATTTTTTTTTATGCTAGCACAAGGGTTTGATGTGCAATTACTACAGTGAGATTGAGCAATGTACAACCATGAACATCGAGCTCAGTATGGGGGAAGCATGAGCAGGAACAGACATGTTCAAACTTTCTACAGCATGCTTGTTGTTTGCCAGTAGCATTAACAGTCCAGTTTTTAAATTACCAAACCTCGTATTTTTATAAATTCATCGATCAATAAAATACAAAAAAATATTCCCACTGATCCAATATATATTTTAAAGTGACATTATTTTTTTTTGTAAATTTAAAACCTAAAATATCATAAAGAAACTAGATGTATTAATATTGTTACAAAATTGCACATATTTACTTGAATTTGGCAACGCATTCAATAACGCCTCTATAAAATAAGTCTGGATGAACCACAATGCAATCTAAAGCTGATACTGAAGTGAGAAAAGGCCATGTCCATTCCAAACTGAGTAAAAACTTTTCATTCTTCACTAATTGTTTTCCTCTAAGAAATTCTTGTAATTTCTGTTTAAAGATGAATAATTCTTCAGGGCTTGGATCTGAAAAATTTTAGATATAAAATTAATTAACTATAACAAAAGGAAAAATTTATTAAAAAATGAATTTTTATTAGCATCAAAATATTTAAAACATTGTGGGAAAAATACATTTACTTTCATACAGAAAGAATAATACCTTTTATATTCAAGAATATCTAGTATGATATTTTTTTAACTAGATTGTAAACTAAATTTTTTATTACTTGCTAACGAAGTGCTTCCGGACCCATGTTTATATAAACTTTTTTCATTATTTCTACTGATAGAACTCACCCTGCAATTCTTTCCATTTCTTCCTGGAACACATTTTGTTCACACACACGCATGCATGCACACACGCAAACACAAAATTATATTTAAATATTACTTAACAACAATAGCACCATAATTATTCAAAAGAACTTAAAAACAAAAATGTTTAATGAACAAATTATTGAGGCATTATAACGTTAGTGTTTATTAAAGTACTGTATTTGAAAAAAGAAGGCTTTCTAGCTACATTTACAAGCAATATTTTTAAAATACTTTTGGAACCACACAATGAAAGAACAATAATATGGGATCACTTATTTTAATTAATAGTTGCAATGTAATGGAAATTGAAAAAGCTCTGTTGGCTACTATGTATTATTATTTAGTTGATAAAGCAGCCATGTGGGCTGCAATGTAACGTTTTGTACAGCCTTGACTGGATGCATTGCATACACCTGAAATTTAAATATCAGTAAGCTTTGGCCTTGTATGATTTAAAATCTATAATCTTGATTTTCAATAACTCAATACTTTACCTCCTTGCGGTAAAGTATTCAAACCCAATTTTTATTTGTTCTTTTTAGTATTTAAAATTTTATAACTAATTACACTCACCTTCATGGAGTTGTTTCGTATTGTTAGTATTGTCAACTCCAATGCAATTCATAACCTCATCAACAATATGAAACTTTTTAACTTCTGGTGGATGATCACTAAGTTTTGTTGACTTAATTTTGACAATAATTAAAGGATAAAATAATTGTGATCTCTTATTGTTCTCTAGAGGGTAGTTCTCTATTGTACATGAGATTTTACTTGTTGGTAGTTCTGAAACCATATGTTCTACTATGCCTTTTGTTGAACTTTTATTTAAAGTTTGTTTTCCATCAATAATAATTAATGGGGTTTTATTATGTATTTTAACATTTTGCTCCTGAAAATAATCAGTACTTTGAATTTCTTTTGATTTTTTATCATCTTTAAAAGTGATGGGTGCACTTTCTTCTACAAATTCTATGTTTTCACAAGTCTTATTGATATTTTTAGGGGCGAGTGTTAAATATTTTTGTTTCTCATGGTAGTCATTGATGGTTACATTAATGGGTTTTTTTATGTCATCTATAATATTACTTAATTTATTGTAAGGTTTCTTTTCACTTTTTTCATTATCACTTAAATCATTTCTTTTATTTTTCAAAAATTGAAAACTATGCAACGACTTTTTCGCAGACTGACTATTTTGTTCTGTAATATCAATTATATTTCTCTTTTCTTCTTTTATAATATCTACATTTTTTTCTTTTTCTATATTTATATTCAATCCTTTACTTTCTGACTTGCATGTTATAATAATAAATTTATTATCAACTACATTATCTTTCTTAATTTCTTTAAACTTTTTATCATATTTTACTACCACATAGTTATTTATTAATGACTTGGCAGTGGTTACATGTTGAATCAGATGGTTTTGCATTTTATTGGGAGATAAAATAATTTTTGAATCTTTCAAAAATGATGTAATATCATGTTTATACTCAAAATCTTTAATTTCATCACTATGTTTTTCATTTACATTTTCTCCATTCTTACATTCAATTTTAATTTCTCCAAAAATCTGTGCATCATTTGCAGATTTTTTAAGCTTACTTTGCAATTCAGGAGCTAATGGTAAATACCCATGACCTTGTAAAACCAGAACTGCAGACTCAAACGTAGTTATGTTATCTAAACCGACTTTAATATTTTTTAAATTTACTTCAACTTTATCCAAACTTTGTTCAGAAATTTTTTTTTCCTTGGTATTATTTATTATAAATTTGTCTGATAAATTAATATTTTTATGTTTCCCTCCCTGTAAAAATACTGTATTGTCTGTTGCGCTCGGTATAAAAGTTTTATCTTTAGCTGTTTCCCATTTGTCTTTACTTGATATTTTATTTAAAGAATCTACAGCTTTTGATAATGGTGATTTCTGAATTTTTCTTTCGATAACGACTACATTACAATTAGGTTTACTTTCATTTAGCTCTTCAATGGTAATTGTTTCAGTTGATAATTTTGTTTCTAATCCACCAGTTTCTTTACACACCTCATCCAAAGATTTGATTACTGTTATAACTTTGTTCTGTACGTTACTTTCATTATTTCCATTGCTTTCAAAATTCTTTGATAATGATGACTGACACAAATTTGAGTCAACTTTTGCATCTCTCTTTATGTTTTCATTTACGTATTTGTCATATTTGGGAAATATAGAGTTAATCCAAAATAATTTATTTGTTTTTGTTTTGTCTATTTCATTATTTTCATTGAGATTAGATCCATTTTGCTGTTTTGAGTTAGAGTCTGGATGTTTAAAAAAATTATTTTGTGTGGAAAATGTGTTTTTAGTGTTTCTGTTATAACTTTTGTTATTAATTTTTTCGTTTGCTTCTTCCTTTTTTTCAGATTCTGTTTTATTATTATAATTTGGAAGCACCTTTCCAACCCACATGGGGTTCATTTTAATTTCTCTTGACATTTTCACATCCTCTGATTTAGTTTTTTTAGAAACTAAACCGTCATTAAGTTTTAAATTATTTGATGAATGTTTTAAAGTCCCAGAACTGACATCTGTTTCAGTTGTTAGTAGTAATGATGTTTTAATATCTTTTTTACTTTCTACATTGTGCTCAGTTATTTTGGAACCGGTTATATTTTGAGCAATACAATTAACTTTATCAGTTTTTTTAATGTCTAGATGTAAAGGCAGCACAGTTTTGATCCAAAGTGCTTTTTTATCTTGTGAAATATTCTTGGTATTTTCACTTTCTTGTAAATTTGAGTTTTTATTGATTTTTAAATTTAAAATAAATTCATTTTTCGTACGTTTAAAATTAATACTTTCTTTTTTTCTATTTTCTGGAAGCTTTTCACAATTCATTAAATAGTTGCTTTTCAATTTACTGTTAAATTTATTTGATTGTGTGTCCATACTTTCTTTTCCTGGACAAGATTTATCACATTTTGGAAGTACGCTTTCTATCCAAGAATTTTGTTTAAACTTAATAATTTTATTTTTTTCTTTATTTTCTGTTTTTTCTTCAGCTGAATTATTAAAAGTACTTGTGTTATTGAATTCTTTAGACGACATTTGGCTTTTACTAATTGTTACATGTTTGTTAATACCCTTGTAATAAGAACTTTCTAAAGCAGTTTTCTTGTCACATTTTAACAAAGTCTCTGATTTGCCTATTTTTAAAATGTGATTGTACTTGACACCTGAATAAATTTGTTTCTGACTTGTTGCATTGTTTTGTTTGTTTCCATTCTGCTTTAATGTTGAACACTTACTTAGTTTAAAATCTTCACCACAATCAATATTTTTTTGTAAACATTTGGTTGAACTAGACATCTGTGTTAAATTACTGGTTTCAAATGCACTGTCTGATTTAGATTCTACTTTCAACTCTTTTTCTAACTTATTTTCGTGATATTTTGGAAGTATAGTATCAATCCAGTACAATTGTTTATATTTTTTATTACTTGTATCTTTCACTAACGTATCACTTTTATTTGAATTTATATTTAAATTAAATTTGTTTTTGTCAATAACATTTAATTTTTCATATTTTAGATTTTTTACAAATTTATGTTTAGTTGTAGGGACATTGCTTTCATAATCTTTTTCATTAAGGTATTTTGAATCAAATTGGTGATTTTTTACGGAGTGGTTTAAATCAACTGTTGAAAATTTACTTTCTGCTTTTTCAGTTAAAGTAATTGTTTTGTCATTTGGAAATATGCTGTCCAACCAATATGATTTTTTACTTTCTATTTCATTAGTAATTTTTAGGCCTGTTACATTTTTATGGAACTTTAAAGAATCATTGTTTGTAATAGGCGTATTTTTATTGTTTCTCTCTAAATTTCCATCTAATTTTTCAACCTTAATGTATTTAGACATTGGTATATTGTTTCCTTCAAGCTTTGCTTTATTTTTTAGACTGTTATTAAGTTTAACAATTTGTGTTTTATTCACTGTACAATTTACTTCTTGTGAATAGACATCTGTAAGTACTTGAGTCTTTTCTGATAATTTTGAAACAGACACATTTGAATTTGTTTTTACTGATTTAAGGCATTTCAGTATTGTGTCATACTCACTTTGTGGCATTCGTAATATTGATAACATATCTTTTTGCCTCTTCTCATTCAGTAATGTAGATATTTTAGTTCTGAGTTGCTCACTTTCCTTTGCAACTGGATCTAGGCTATTACTATTAAGTTTATAAGTACTTATATTTAAATGCATAGAGCAGTTAGTGGTACTTTTAACATCAGTAATGTTATGTACACACTTATTAACAAAATTTTGTTTTTCAATATTTGATACTGTTTGTTTTTCTTCTTGAGTACTTCCGGGTATGTATGAAATCTTATTATTAGATGTTAAAAGGGAGTTTTGTTCCTGTTTTGCTTCTAAGTTATAAATAATATCTGATAATCTACTCTTATCACTTTTTTGCATTGATTTGGCAACATAATCTTTAGACAGGACAATTTCACTGCCTGTACGTTCTGCAATAAAAATTGTAGAATTATCTAAGCTTGAATTTGTAGATTCATTTACATTTTCTACATACATACCATTATTAATATCATCAGTATCTGTTTCAGTTATAATATTTTCGTTTGGTTTATCTTGAGTTTTACCCTCTAAGGGTTCAGATAATTCAAATGATATTTTATTTTTATCTGTAGACTCTAAAGCCTTTTCTTTTTCAATTGCATTTTGTAGCCTGTCAATAACTGTTTCATTTTCTTTTTTCATTTCTATACTTTGCAAAATCCCTGGTTTTAAATTAGTTTCAGTCTTCAATTTAGATTTTGGTTTTATAAATGTAGGTGTAATAAACTGCATTTGTTTTTTGTCTTTAGAATCAAAAACTATTTTGCTATCAATTTTATTTTTAAAGAAAGATTTTACACACTCTACTTGATTTTTATTCTTGGACTCTAAATTATTTTCAGTTGTAGACCTAATTTTCTTGCTTGAATTTATATTGGAAGACAATAAATTAAGTTTTGTTTTCATATCTTTGAATGTCATTTTAATACTTTTTGTATTCTTGTTTAAACATTGATTTAGACTTAAAGGATTTTTAAGGTTTGTGTTTGATTTCTTTTCCTCTTTGTTTCTATCCATGTTATTAAAACTGTTATTTTTAATCAACAAATTATCATTACCACTCGTATTATTACAAAATAATTCATTATTAGCTTGTTTTGAAAAGTCCAAATTTATCATATTTGGAATATCATTTTGTAAATGCAGAGACTGAGACTGAGGAAAATGACTCTGCATGTTTATTCCATTCTGGAAATCTTTGATGCAATTCTTTCTGATCTGAACGTCACAAGTATGACTTATTGTACTGGTATTATTATTGTCTAATTTGTTTTGATTGATACCACTGAAACGGACTTGCATTTGTTTTTGAAAAACATTTACGTTCTTGATTGGACTGTATTTAATTTTTTTAAAAACACTTATTGGAGGATTTAAAATGCTAGGCTCTTGGGAAGTTTTTACACTGGGATGAATGTTAGTAACTAAATTAGCATATTTGTTTGATAATATAGGCTTTTGTTCTAAGTCCACAAAAGACTGGATGGATTTTTTATTATGATTATTATTAAGATCTACAATTTTTAGTAATTCGTTTTCCAGCGATATGCTTTCTTGTTGATGCACATGTTTCATATCTTGTGAAAATGATTTTGATTTTAAGAAGGAATTTTCACTATTTAAAAATGACTTTACACATGTTTTCTTAAATTTGTTAGGTTGGTAAATTTTAGGTTTGCCTGTTAAACTTATACTTTTGTTAACATTACTTTTTGTTTTAGATTTGGTTTGGGTATTTGTAAAACTACTTAGTTCTATATTTAAATTTGATTTTTCTTTTATCACATTTGAAGGTGTATTTTGACTTAAAATATTTTTATTTTTATTATAATTAGTCTTATTTGAATAATTTTTTTCTGTGAAATCATGTGTGCTATTTTTTTGGTAATAAGGTTTTATCTCTTTACTTTGTTCTAATTTTAATGATTTATTTTTACATTCTACATTGTTTGTTTCTGTTTTAATATTTTCTCTTTTTATTTCTTTACAATCATTGCTTTCATACAGATGTTTACTTTTCTCCATTGTATTTCTCTTACTATTGTTAAAATATTTTCTTGGGCTTTGTTTAAGAGTTTTCTTTTGCTCATTTATAGTTTCTTTTGGTTTACCTTTTTCATTTTTCAAATGACTGCCCACGATTATTTTTTGTGGATATGATTTCGTTCTCTCTTTGTCATTTTTTTCTGAAATTGAAGTGTCATAAAATTCTGTTTTATTGATATAACTAATACTTTCTTTGTCATTATTTGCTACTGCTAAATCTATTAAATTTTGTTTGAAGGGTTTTGATTTACTGTAATTCAGCTGATTTGTAACATTATGATATTCGTAACATTTTTCTAACTTCGGCTTGTTACGGCTTTCCATTTCTATTTGTTTATTTGAAACAGGTTCGTTTCCTACTTCTTCATGTTTTGTCACAATATAAACATCATTTTCCAGATCTGTTACATCCAACTGAAGCATTTTTTTGGTTATGTTTGACAGAGTAAATGAATTAGCTTTAAACTTTTGTAGGTTTTTAGCAATTTCATTGTTATTGACTTCAGAGACTATTTGCATCGTATCTGATTCATTTTTAATAGGTTGTTTTTTCTTGACGTTATGTTGAGAAAGAGCTAGTTTTTTAAGTACTTCATTTTCTTTTTTGATCGTTTTCTTATAGTTTTTATATTTGTGACTTGCTTCTATATTATTTTCTCCTATTATTTCAACACTTTCTGATATTTTAGGTCTTTGAACACATTTAATTCCTAGATTGTTCTTGTTTATCATACGCATAACTTCTTCATGTTTTTCTATAGAATACGGGTTTACTTTGTTCTTTGAAATGATTTTATCTTGTACTTTATAATGTTTTGTAGAAGTAATTTCATCATGTCTTTCTAAAGAAGTTGGCTTCACTTTATTCTCTGTGAAAGTTTTAGGTACTACTTTATCTTGCCTTACAGAAATATCTTTTTTATGTTTCACAGAAGAAATAGGTGTTATTTTGTTCTTGCTTATTACATTTTTTTTCTTTGAACAGTTTAATGTATCAAGTTCTTTAGGTTCTCTTATATTAGGTATATGCAGTTGAAGATTTAGCTTTGTGTTCTTGTGTGGAATTACATATTGCCTTAAATTTGTTTTTGCTTTACACACAGAATTTGTAAATTTTACTGGAATTTTTTTCTTAGGTTTTGGGTGCCTAGTACCCATTTTACAAATCATTTCATTGGTTAATTTGTTATATTTTTTTAATGTTGAAATTGTTGGTGATTCATTTTTAGGGTTTAATTCATGTTTATTTTCAGTATTTTCAGTAGTGTCATCGGTTACAACATTATTTTTGTACATGCTTGGAGAAGATTGTTCAAAAAGTGTAAATTGTTGTTTATATTTATTGTATTTATTTATTGCATTTCTAGTTAAATGTTTGGATTGTTTATTTTTCACTGAATTTACTTTAAAATCATTTCCACTATTTATTTTACCACAACTGTTTATACAGCTAACTTCATTTGATGTATCATAATTTGCACTTGTTTCTGATTCAATGTGAAATGCTTGGGCCTTATTTAATTTTGATTTATTTGTATATTTTTTCATTTCACTATCATTATTCTCTAATTTATGTTGTAAATAATATTCTTCAGTGTCTAAGTTTTCTTCCAAATCTTTGTTTTTAATCTGATTCTGAATATAAAGATTATGTATAAAGTTTCTTTTAATTTTGCAAGTATCATAAGCATTTGATTCATCTAATTCAATATTATTTGTTTGTTTTTGACCACTTACTTGATGTTTAGTTCTTGTTTCAAATTTATTGGTTTGAATATTAGATTTATAATTGCTGAAGTTATCTTTACTATCAAAGGTAGTTGCTTGTTTTAATGTCATGGAATTATTTTTTAATACATCTGCACCTTTTGATCTACATGATTTAGTATTTTTTATCTTGACTGATTTGTTTTCATATTTAGACTTACCTTTACCAAAGCTTGATGAATCCAGTTCTGGGTTTGATTTAGACTGTATCAGTTTATTCTTTGGTCCTGTTTTATAAGTCCTATAATTAATAGTGTTGTTGGAACCTCTACCACTGAATAGTCCACTAAAAATATTATTATCATAGTTAAGTTTTGGTGAAACATTAAGAGTGCTTTTGCTTTGTTTGGTAATATTGTGTGTTCTGAGTGACTTTAGATTTGGAGGTATAAATTTATAAGGTTTAAGACCTGACTTCAGGTGAAACATACCAGTATTACTCAAATTTTCTATAAACTGATTTGAATATTCTTTAGTTTTCTTAATATTTTGTAGATTTTCTGTTGAAAAATTTCCAATATATTTTTGAATCTTATTTAAAGCGATTTTATTAGTTTTATGATCAGAGTTATATTCTTGCTTATCATTTTCAACAACATTATGGTCATTGTTTTTCAGAAAATTTACATACAGTTTTTTGGCTTCAGTCTGAATTTTAGAAACATTAATTCTTTTTATATCATTGGTATCTAAATTGAGATTTTTAAACTTGTTAATATCTGTAAAATTGTTATTAAATGACAAAGATGTTGATTTTCTTATTTTATGATTTTTATTCACATTTTTATAGTACTTATTACATTTCAATTCAATTTCAGATTTATTTTTAATGACAGCTGGATAAGAGAATGATTTTTTAATATGATTATCAGTAAAGTTCATTGAAGGTTTAATATTATTAATTTTTTCAGTCTTAGGCTTACTGAAAGGTATTCTGGTATATATTTTTCCAGTTACTGGTAGACCTACATTACTATTTTTTAAAACTTTTTCAGTGTAACTATTAGTGCTAATATTTGCTTGTTGTTTTAAATACTTCATGTACAATTTACTCTGTTTGGTTAGTGAAGTATTACTATTAACTATATTTTTAGGTTTTTCTTCATTAGAATGACTGTCTTGTTCATAGTGTTTGTTAGTTTTAGTGTTATTTCTAATTTTTGAAGACTCTTTGGTGGTTTTGTTGAATATAGGTACAAATTGTGATTCATTTTTTAGTTTAATAGCTGGATCAGTGTTTGATCTAATTCTAGTTTGGCATATTTCAGATTTTAGGTTTAAATGGGGAAAAGTTTTATAATTGTTTGGGTTTATAAAAATTTGTTGTTCCAGAACATTAAACATATTGTTTTTAATAGTTTGGTCTTGTTTGAGATAATTGTTATATAAGTCATTTTGTTTTGATAATTTTATATTATTTGATTTTAATTCTTGTGTCTGATCAAAAATTGAGTTTGCCTTAATATTGTTAAATTGAATATTAGGTCTAGGGTAATGTAGGGCTAAAGTTTTATTGAAATTCAATTCATTACTGCCAATTATACTTCCTTCACTGTAAGAATTTTTACAATTATTAGTTTCTGTATTACTTGAATTAATACTATGTGGCTGTTTCATATTTTTAAACCCTGCAGTATTATTTAATTTATCTAAAGTTTTTTGTTCTTTATATCTCTTACAAGTACTTTCATGTTTTAGATTTAACTCTGGATTATTGTCAAGTACTTCATTATTCATACTTACTTTCCGAGAAAAATGTGGATCTTTCCTGTTCGATGAATTAAAATAATGAGTATTAAATGATGGGATAGACCTATTATTGGATTCTAATTCAAAAATATGATTACATGGTTTAGCTAATTTTCTATTATCTGACTTCTCATTTTTCTTTGTGTTTTCTTGAAAGGTGGACAAATGTTCATTTATACTTAACTGGTTATCCAAGGCATTATTGCTATAGCTTTGAGAACAGTTTTGGGAACAATGATTATTGAAATTGTTTTTATTAAAATTGTCTCTAGATGTGTGTAATAAATTTCTATTACTGGTACTTACTACTTCATGATTTATAATAATGTAAGACACTGTAGCTGGTCTTGGGCTTTTAACTTTAGAAAATTTACTGAGTAATGATCTCGATCTCAACATAATTAATTAGTTATACCATAAAATTTTTAAAATGAACTTACTACAGGTAAAAGGTTATTACTGTAAACAAATAAAAGTTAAAACATCAAAACTTGTAGGAAAAAATTTAGCCTAGATTATTTTAGCCTAGTGGTACTTAATTCATGGTAATTATTTGTTTAGAATGCAGAAGGCTTTGTTTTATTGTAACACGTTACTGTGATCTTAAACATTATATAAGATATGGCCTAAGAACAAATTATTAATTAACCTAAAACTGTAAATTAAAAAAAGCATTTAAAATAACAATTGTGATGTGACAAATTTTCCGGCTGTATATTGTATTCTAATATATAACCAACTCTTATAAAAAAAAAAATAATTCAAAAATAGACAAAAAAGCACTAGCCAACTTAATTGGAAAAAGGATCATCAGCTGTTTCCAGTAACATATCTATTATTAAATAACTTACAGCATTAATTGCTAAATTTGATTATTTTAAGATATTATTATCTGGTAAAAACTTAGTATAAAATAAATATTTTAGTATTTTCATTGTTATTCTTATTATTATTTAATATTGTTTTTTTTTCGTCTAGAAGAAGTAATTTATAGCAAACAAAATTATAATATGTTTTTTAGGAAGTTTTACAAAAGTAATAAAATCTCTAGCTCCTGAAGGAGTTTCAATTCATAATAGCCTATTTAGTATAAAAGAATAATTCGTTACACTTTCTTACTATTGATTTTCTACGCTTGGAGAACAATATTCTACATGGCTGTGGAATTGGCGCACGCTCAGCAGAATTCAGTTTATTTCTGAACGTAACTGAAAGCAGACGACGGAGTGACAGAGAAGACTGTTACAGTATTTCATTCGGCTCAAAATTATTGACGTAATACCTCTTTGACAGGTAAAATTTATTAAAAAATATATTATTGGTAACTACTGAGAAGTTAAATGAAAAACTGAAAATGATTCCAAGGCATCTTTTAAAGAAAGAAATTTCCAAACACAGCGTAGTGTCGTCTGCTAATCAATTACGAAATTTCTTCAGTTTAGGACTTCTTAGGAACAAAAAAGTTTTAAAATTAAGGTCGTCAGAAATAATTTCGAAAGTTACATTTCACAGGAATTCTGTAAGTATGGAACAATAATTTTGTTTTTCTTGATGTACATTTTTTCTAGGATATTTATGTCTTAAATAAGGTTCTATTAAAATTTGTAGAATTGTTTTTCAAATGTAGGCTAGGTTTAGAAAGAGTTTTTTAAAATTATTTTAATAAAAGTTTAACACTTTTTTTTAATGAACAAAAATAGAAAATTGAAATGTCAAAAGTTATAAATTATTAAGTTTAATCTAATTTTTTAATTTGTAGTTACAGTATTTTAACTGGATTAATACTGTTGCTTTTTGTAAAATTTAAAAAAGTGTAATATTTATGGGCCTACTGGTGTTAAATTGCAGTATCAATGGAAATTTTTTTTCAAAATAGGCCTTACATTAATTAAGAATTTTATTTTGTATTGTGCTAGTCTTATGTTTTGCATCTCATCTCCTTTTTTAGTATTTAGGGGTGCTTATAAATTAGAGGTTTTTAAATATTTTCTTCAAACATTTCAGGTTTTTCACATTTTTAATTCGAAACCTAAACATTCACTTACAGAGAAGGATTTTCTCAAGAGGGTGTTAATAGAACCTGAAAATGGTAAAAGGTATGTGAAATATTTTATATTCATTATAAATCTAAAAAGAATTACTTGTTTCTTTTTGGTGAACTAAAAAAAACTACTCTAAGAATTGATTCAGGTTATTCACTATCCTTTGTACAATCAACATGGTGATTGTTT
Source organism: Callitettix versicolor (assembly GCA_022606455.1). Lineage (NCBI taxonomy): Eukaryota > Metazoa > Arthropoda > Insecta > Hemiptera > Cercopidae > Callitettix > Callitettix versicolor. The sequence goes on along the minus strand of CM040184.1, from coordinate 18,775,045 downwards.
TCCAAGATCCTAATATATATTATAATGTAAATGTCATAACCTAAAATATCATATGTCATTATTAGCCTACAATAATATAAAATATGCATAAATATAAAACGGCTATATTTAAATTATAAATACCATAAATGTTAAACTGTAAGGTGTCAACAATTCAAATTAAAAAACTTTTAAGCCAGAAAAAATAGAAAACTTGAACCTTACAAGTAACATTTTTTTTAGTATAAATACTGTTTTAGGATATGGTATTTCAGGTAAAAGTACTAATCTTTTTCAAAATGAACAAAACCAACATCAAACATGTTTTTTTAAATTACTAGTACTTTTTATTTTGTTTTTATTGCACAGTGTAATTGTATACTGTTTTTTTCTGAAATGATTTCAGTACATTTATTTGTGTAGCTATGTGTAATGAAAAATTTCTCAAGTTTTATATATATATATATATATATATATATATATATATATATATATACATCGAACAAAATGAATAAAAAAACATATCATGTTTTCAAAATGAACAACTAGAGAAAACTAAATAATATTTAACATGAAATTCTATTACTTTATGTTTAAGGTCTTATTAAAAAAACAAAAGCAATTTATATTTCATGCTAATTAGAAAATAGCTAGCAGTAACGTAGCCTACCATAACCTTAACACAATTTTACTTAAGGAGAAGTTTCAGCCGTTTCTTTGCCATATTGTTTGATAAACTTTAACAGGTAAAATGAGTGGTCCATAAACTTTCTCAGATTCAATTAAATTATTTAAAAGAAATTTAAATGAAACACTGAATAAATTTAATTGAAACATATGAGTTGCTTTATTTGAAACATATGTGAAACTTTGGCTGAGTTTCAGTTGTTTTTTTTATAGATGCAGTTTTTTCAGGAGAAAGCAAGTTGCTTGCTCGTTTTGTTTGGGCACTTAAGCAATTACTTTACAAATGAGAGAAATTACCATTAAAATCATTAATCTGATTTTTTAAAAAATCAGATTTCTAGTGTTTTTCTTTTTTAGTAAAAAAAGAGCATGAAAATGAAATTTATAAATTAAATTCTCTCCATAGTTAAAAACACACAAAAATGGGTACATTTTAATACATGTTAAATTACTAGTACTTTTTTATTCTGTGTTTAATTACACAGCATAGTAGCACTGAATATAAATGGATTAGAAGTACAGCCACCACTATAAGAGTGTACTCGATATCAGCAGCTGAATTTCAAGTAATTAGATGATCTGCCGCTACAAGCACTGCAAGCTGCAAGGCCAGGGATGGAGACATTTCAGAAAATATACAGTAATATTATCTATTTAACAGTAGTTGAACACTCTGCTGCAAGATGTCACCAACAGCGAGCCTTCACACCTCTCATAAGCATTATCATTCTAATACATTTATATTCAATGATAATAGTCTATTCTTTTTTTCAAAATGTTTTCAATACATTTATTTGTATACCAATGTATACATTAATTCAATGAGAACTTCTCAAGTAACCTACAAATTTTTTTGCATATAAATCAATTGCTTGCTAAAACATTACATTTAAAATCATGCTAATAATAGCATTCTAAAACTATGCTAATAACAATATAAGAATCATAAAATAGATTTACCATATACAAATAAAGCTTTTTCATAGTTATCTGACTTAATGGACTATCAGCTTTAACAGACTATTTCTTGCTCTGTGGCATAGTCAGGATTTTTTTGTTGTTGGGGGGGGGATTCATCTATTTACAGATTGGCATAGCAATAAATATAGCTTGTCATATTTGTAAAGAGTAAAACTGGGACATGAGAGCTACAGGAGAGTTTGAAGTTTATAGAATACCACCAAAGAAGACTAAGGTCTAATACATAAAACCTCCTCACAGAAAAAAGGGAAAATTTTAAAAACAAATTTTAATAAATATATTAAGTTTTTTGCTAAATAATATGTGCAATCTTTTTTTAACATAATAAATTATAGAATTAGGATTAACCTATTTTCTTCCATCTAATGGTCTTTTAACTCAAATCGTAAAGGCTACCGTGGTTTTGAAACTTCACTGTTTCACCTTCAGGCCATAGTACAAATGGTCATCACAAAGTTAACATAACATTGAAATACATGTCACAACACAGTACATGATTTTATTAAAATGTGATACAATTACATAAATAAACACAATTACACAATTTTATTATTCTTGTCACATGTGTTTTGAAAAAATTCACACAAAGTTGTGATGAATTTAACAGAGGGAGTTGACCATTTGTACTATATTGGCCTAAAGGTGAAACAACAAAGTTTTGAAACTGCGGTAGCCTTTATGAGGTGAGTTAAAAGATCCACTAGATGGAAGAAAATAGGTAATCCTAATTTTTTAAATATGTGGTCCGGTGGCTATACTCAAATACAGTGCCAGGTCTATATTATCATGTATCTATTCCCCCTCATGGCAGCTTGTAAAAGAAACTATATATGTTTTTCATTATTTATTTGATAATGAATAATTAATTATCATTGAATTTTTTATCTAATAAAGTTTATACAAGTATGAACCTTAGGTTAATGTTTTTTGATAAACGTTAAAAAAATTATTTCATATTTCTTTATTACATTTACATTATTTTTGTGTTTTATACTAATATATTAAATTGTTTTAAAATAATATTTTTCACACTGTTACTCAATACAATAATTGTTTGAGTAATTCATATATCCAGCAAACAGAATATAATATAAAAGTAATTTTTAGCATGAATATAAAATTGTAAATTGTTACCAAAAATCTATTAGTAATGTTTTTAAAATTGCTGTATGAGGATACTGCAGATAATTACTTTACATAATAATGGGTTTTATAACATAATATTTTTAGAATTTCAGATTTTTTAAGAAAATATTTGAAAGTTCAGTTATACTGTGATTTTGTGTCAACATACAAGAAAGATAAGATAAGTGCTATAAACAATCTGTTTTTTGTAGTTACTCTTCTTGAATGCAAATTTGTTAAATGCAGAAAATATTGTTGTTCTGTTATTAACAGTTTTTATTTTATTTAAAAGCATTATGGAAAGTAATAAAAATTTCATGGTATAAAAAAGTACATTGTCATTATATAAGTGCACAAAATAAATAAATAATTTCTGTGTATATGCTACACAATATAATGAATAAAAAAGTATTTATTCTTGTTTTTTTATACGAAAGAAAATATTTGTTTGACATGTGTTTATGGGAAATGTTTAATAAGAAATTACGAATACTAGGTATTTATTGTTTATCTATACAAACTACCTGAACATAAATATAAAAACAAAACCATAGTATGTCAAAACTATTGTTCTATTTGTTTATTTTGTAAGTTAATTCATTATTTTTTTTATGAAGAGGATTAGCTTTCATCCATGACACCAGCTACATACATTCGTAAGTAACGATGTAGTACAATGAAAAAACTGTAAGGCATGTTTCCACATTTTTTGTTCTTTATAGTTTACATATAACTATCTACAATATAGCCTACAAACTATAGGCTTTTTTTGGTTTTCCTTTCAATATTGATTATTTTATTCTTTGAAAAAACTTAAACGCATTCAAATTTTACAAAATTCAGAAGGCATTACATTATATTAAGGTTAAAACCATGTTTTGATAAAAAATTCTAATTCTGTTCATAAAGTTATATATCTATTCCTGTCTAAACAAACAGTTTTTCATGACTAACTTTAAAGAACAGCAATTTTTCTTCTTCTGTACCTTACGTTTTATTCATAACCTTAGCGTTTGTCCGAGAGCATCAATATTGCTAATAGTATACCAGTAGTGTAGATGATTCGTTGTGGATGTATGAATATTATTTGCCAATTTTAGTTAGAAATTCTTGATTTCATTAGGCTTATGATTATTCAAATTACAATTATTCATACTTAGAGTTGCTTTTGTGTTTCATATTCTTGAGTCTGTAACCTTGCACATGAGAGTACAAAGCATGAATTTATATGTAATTGAACAAAGAATGTTTCCTGTAACTGGGTCTAAAATTATGTTTTAACTGCAATTGTTATTTTTTTGTGTATAGTATTAAATAATGAAAGCAGCATTAAGTTAAGTTCTACAAAATATTTTTAAATTAATTAGAACACTGTCTATTCAAAATCAGTATTGTTTTGTTCTTGCCACAGTTGTTTAAATATTTTGTAATTTTTAAAATTAATTTATATTACTTTCAATTTAAACTTACCAAAGATTTATCAGCTAAAATTGCAAATAGGTTTATAAAAACACAGTTCATGTTTAATAGAAAAATATTAAACAAAAAATATAATTTAACTTCCAATTGCACATTTATAAGTGTGTGTTAAACACATTACTGTACAGCTGTGGAGAGAATAATACTGTAGTGTTTTTTTTCAATGGGTCCATTGTTAATGGTAACCTTCATCACTTTTATTTATGGGAAGTATATTTTATTTCACTCATTTTTCAGACATCAAAATAAATATTTATTGATCGTAAAAGTATGGACACATGCTAAGTTTTGCAGTCAGTGCCATGAACAACTTTGAAATACAAGGATTGTACAGTTTGGTTTTATATTTCTAAAATAGTTTAACAAATTTAACTACTGAACACTATCAAATACACAAAACTATTGAAAATTTATTTCATCTCGATAAAAATTAATTGCAAGAACATTGCTCAAAGAACAAATTCATTCATATTCAATCTAAATTTTTCTAAAAATGGAATTTTGTAACTGTTTCAAAAATTTGAAAAACTGAAAAAACTTGCTGGTCAAAATATATTTTAATTTGTTTATCAATCACCTTTCTTCTTTTCATATTTTTGGTTTGGGGCCTATTATATAGTCACTATTTCCAAGTTATCAATTTTTGAAACTGACTTTAATTTAAGCAAATTTGTTAGTTTACACAATTTTCAGAAATTTTATTTTCTTCATTGCTGGTATTTTTTTAAATGAGGTGTAAGTTAGTAAAATTTAATCAAAACAGTTAAAATTACTCTGAGTAACGAATACTGAGTAAATACAAATGAATATTTTGATTCTTTTTAATGCAAATACCTTCAAAATCTTAGCTACCCAAATTCATAGGGATGATATATTAAGTAACTTAAATATTTATATTAATTAAAATATCTTAATCATAATTTACTTGATTACAAAACTATTTTTCAGACAATGAATAAAATGTAACTCACTCAATGAGTCAGACACTGTTGTTTTTTCTCGATATTTTGGCATCTATGAACTGTCATTTGGAACATCACCAAATTGCTTAACAGCGAATGTGGTAGAATTTAAAAAAGAATTACTAATTATTATTATGTACTGGTTTACATTGTAGTTAAATAAAATGAATAAACAGAGATTTAAGCATTTATACAGTAACAAAATATATTTGTCAAAACTTAAATATTCCAACGTAACCTAACAAACTAGTTTTCCTTTCTATGCAGGGGTAAATTATAGATTTTTCAAATGTCTCCGGTTTTACCGGAGTCAAAAATTATCCAATTACTCTCAAGTGATTTATAAATATTTCTGATCTACACTTGTAAAACTCATATGGTATTCTGTGATAATGGGAGCTTTGTTTTCTTTAGCTTTATCAAGAACTTGCCTGACTTCTGTTATATTAAAGTATTACAGACAAAAGGTTCTGCCCAACCCACAGATGTAGATGTTAAAATAGAGTTCCAATTTTCTATTTTAATGTATTCTCCCAGCGTAATACAATAAAATATATTTATTTACTTCACAATATTTCATTAAAATATTGTAGGCACATCAAAAGTAACAAAGATTTAAAAGTCCCTCATTGTCTTATTTATACATATAGTGCACTTATTTTATAAACTGGATTTTGTAATAAAAACTTTGTTTTTCCTAAATAAACTATCATTTAGATTCTTAATATCTTCAGGTGCTTTATTCATGGTTTTCTTGATATTATTGTATCAACCTATTGATATTATTGTATAAAGCTTTTGTGAAAATACCCTGTTTTAAAATAAATAAAGTATTTTGAGTACTCTCTATTATTTTGAGTATTATATTTGAACAAAATAAAGTTTTTTGTTTGAAATAAATTTATGATGGTTTTGCTGAAAACTTGTCTCAAATCCATATATCAAAAAAAAAAAAAATTTAATTAAAATGCATGAAACTGTTTTTCAGTGAAAAGCAGCCAAAGTAGGCCTTGTAAAGTAACAGACAAATAAATGAGCCATTTTTAGTAGCTGCCATTTAATTTCAAATAGGTGTATAACAGCTTGATATCATATAAAACCTTGCCACAGTTTTATATAACAACAAAAAATTGTTTCACAGAAATGTGTAATTTTAACAGTTGGGGAAAATATTTTAGAAGTCACAGAGAAATTACAGAATGCCACCAATGCAGTAAGTCAATGGACAAAAAAATGGAGAGTGAAGCTTAATGAAGCGAAAACTGTACACATTAATTTTACGAATAGAAAATATGAACCATTACCAATAATATTAAACAAAAGGAGTATAACATATGCAAACAGTGCTAAATATCTAGGAATGACACTCGATGCAAAGCTCTGATGGAAGGTGCATGTAAAAAAGAAAAAAGAGGAGCTACAGCTCAAATTCAATAAAATGTTTAGGCTTATTGGAAGAAATTCAGAACTTTCGATAGACAACAAGATACTGCTATACAAGCAAGTTCTAAGACCAATATGGACTTATGGTGCACCACTCTGGGGATGTACAAGAAAAAGCAATAGTAAAATTATTCAAGTTTTTCAAAATAAAGTATTGAGAACGATTGTCAACGCCCCTTGGTATGTGAGAAATGAAAACATACATAGGGACCTAGGTGTTGAATCTGTTCAGGAAGTCATTAAAAAGCTCTCGGTTAAGCATTATTGCAGGTTAGAACAGCATAATAACACAGAGATTGTCCAACTACTATGCCGCAGTGACAACATCACAAGAAGGCTGAAGAGGACCAAGCCAATTGACCTCTCCAGGCTGTAAACACATTGGGACCAGCCGTCTGGCTGCACCCCAGCACACAGTGAACACAATGATAAAGAAAAATTACTAGATTGGGGCATGCCTCAGTTGTAATTAATAAAAAAAAAAAAAAAAAAAAACAGAAATGTGTGATTCTGTTTCCCACTGAAAAGCGAACAAATTAGGTATTTTAATGTAACATAGAAATAAATAAAACAATTTGTGTGTCTGATAGGTGTGTGACAGTTCTTGAGAGTGCTCACAACTGTATCACAGTTCCACATAACAAAGAAAAAAGTTTTATCAAATTACATGTAGATATCTCTGGTAAAAACTAGACAAATAGTGCTAAAAACTAGAGATTTTTTTGTCTACAATGGGGAATTTTTAAAACTCTTAAAAGATGATTTAAAAAAGCCTACTCCACATCTATGCCATAATGCAAAATGTTAACTTCATACTTTTGTTTTTAAGTTTAATGATCAAACAAGTCACTTTCATTTTTAAGCTGTATTTACACTGACTGTGATACAGATAGATTGAATTTAGTGATCAAACAAGTTAACTTCATACTTTACAGATGTTTTTAAGTTTAGTGATTTAGTGATCAAACAAGTCACTTTCATTTTTAAGCTGTATTTACACTGACTGTGATACAGATAGATTGAATGCAAAATGTTAACTTCATACTTTTGTTTTTAAGTTTAGTGATCAAAGTGATCAAACAAGTCAACTTTCATTTTTTTTTAAGCTGTATTTTTCACACTGACTGTGATACAGATAGATTGAATGCAAAATGTTAACTTCATACTTTTGTTTTAAGTTTAGTGATCAAAGTGATCAAACAAGTGTTACTTTCATTTTTTTTTAGTTTAGTGATCAAACAAGTCACTTTCATTATTTTTAAGCTTAGTATTTACACTGACTGTGATACAGATAGATTGAATGCAAAATGTTAACTTCATACTTTTGTTTTTAAGTTTAGTGATCAAAGTGATCAAACAAGTCACTTTCATTTTTAAGCTGTATTTACACTGACTGTGATACAGATAGATTGAATGCAAAATGTTAACTTCATACTTTTGTTTTTAAGTTTAGTGATCAAAGTGATCAAACAAGTCACTTTCATTTTTAAGCTGTATTTACACTGACTGTGATACAGATAGATTGAATGCAAAATGTTAACTTCATACTTTTTTTTTAAGTTTAGTGATCAAAGTGATCAAACAAGTCACTTTCATTTTTAAGCTGTATTTACACTGACTGTGATACAGATAGATTGAATGCAAAATGTTAACTTCATACTTTTGTTTTTAAGTTTAGTGATCAAACAAGTCACTTTCATTTTTAAGCTGTATTTACACTGACTGTGATACAGATAGATTGAATGCAAAATGTTAACTTCATACTTTTGTTTTTAAGTTTAGTGATCAAAGTGATCAAACAAGTCACTTTCATTTTTAAGCTGTATTTACACTGACTGTGATTCAGTTAGATTGAATGCAAAATGTTAACTTCACACTTTTGTTTTTAAGTTTAGTGATCAAACAAGTCACTTTCATTTTTAAGCTGTATTTACACTGACTGTGATACAGGTAGATTGAATGCAAAATGTTAACTTCACACTTTTGTTTTTAAGTTTAGTGATCAAAGTGATCAAACAAGTCACTTTCATTTTTAAGCTGTATTTACACTGACTGTGATTCAGTTAGATTGAATGCAAAATGTTAACTTCACACTTTTGTTTTTAAGTTTAGTGATCAAACAAGTCACTTTCATTTTTAAGCTGTATTTACACTGACTGTGATACAGATAGATTGAATGCAAAATGTTAACTTCATACTTTTGTTTTTAAGTTTAGTGATCAAAGTGATCAAGCAAGTCACTTTCATTTTTAAGCTGTATTTACACTGACTGTGATACAGGTAGATTGAATGCAAAATGTTAACTTCACACTTTTGTTTTTAAGTTTAGTGATCAAAGTGATCAAACAAGTCACTTTCATTTTTAAGCTGTATTTACACTGACTGTGATACAGGTAGATTGAATGCAAAATGTTAACTTCACACTTTTGTTTTTAAGTTTAGTGATCAAAGTGATCAAACAAGTCACTTTCATTTTTAAGCTGTATTTACACTGACTGTGATACAGGTAGATTGAATGCAAAATGTTAACTTCACACTTTTGTTTTTAAGTTTAGTGATCAAAGTGATCAAACAAGTCACTTTCATTTTTAAGCTGTATTTACACTGACTGTGATACAGGTAGATTGAATGCAAAATGTTAACTTCACACTTTTGTTTTTAAGTTTAGTGATCAAACAAGTCACTTTCATTTTTAAGCTGTATTTACACTGACTGTGATACAGGTAGATTGAATGCAAAATGTTAACTTCACACTTTTGTTTTTAAGTTTAGTGATCAAAGTGATCAAACAAGTCACTTTCATTTTTAAGCTGTATTTACACTGACTGTGATACAGGTAGATTGAATGCAAAATGTTAACTTCACACTTTTGTTTTTAAGTTTAGTGATCAAAGTGATCAAACAAGTCACTTTCATTTTTAAGCTGTATTTACACTGACTGTGATACAGGTAGATTGAATGCAAAATGTTAACTTCACACTTTTGTTTTTAAGTTTAGTGATCAAAGTGATCAAACAAGTCACTTTCATTTTTAAGCTGTATTTACACTGACTGTGATTCAGTTAGATTGAATGCAAAATGTTAACTTCACACTTTTGTTTTTAAGTTTAGTGATCAAACAAGTCACTTTCATTTTTAAGCTGTATTTACACTGACTGTGATACAGGTAGATTGAATGCAAAATGTTAACTTCACACTTTTGTTTTTAAGTTTAGTGATCAAAGTGATCAAACAAGTCACTTTCATTTTTAAGCTGTATTTACACTGACTGTGATACAGGTAGATTGAATGCAAAATGTTAACTTCACACTTTTGTTTTTAAGTTTAGTGATCAAAGTGATCAAACAAGTCACTTTCATTTTTAAGCTGTATTTACACTGACTGTGATACAGGTAGATTGAATGCAAAATGTTAACTTCACACTTTTGTTTTTAAGTTTAGTGATCAAACAAGTCACTTTCATTTTTAAGCTGTATTTACACTGACTGTGATACAGGTAGATTGAATGCAAAATGTTAACTTCATACTTTTGTTTTTAAGTTTAGTGATCAAAGTGATCAAACAAGTCACTTTCATTTTTAAGCTGTATTTACACTGACTGTGATTCAGTTAGATTGAATGCAAAATGTTAACTTCACACTTTTGTTTTTAAGTTTAGTGATCAAACAAGTCACTTTCATTTTTAAGCTGTATTTACACTGACTGTGATACAGGTAGATTGAATGCAAAATGTTAACTTCACACTTTTGTTTTTAAGTTTAGTGATCAAACAAGTCACTTTCATTTTTAAGCTGTATTTACACTGACTGTGATACAGGTAGATTGAATGCAAAATGTTAACTTCACACTTTTGTTTTTAAGTTTAGTGATCAAAGTGATCAAACAAGTCACTTTCATTTTTAAGCTGTATTTACACTGACTGTGATACAGGTAGATTGAATGCAAAATGTTAACTTCACACTTTTGTTTTTAAGTTTAGTGATCAAAGTGATCAAACAAGTCACTTTCATTTTTAAGCTGTATTTACACTGACTGTGATACAGGTAGATTGAATGCAAAATGTTAACTTCATACTTTTGTTTTTAAGTTTAGTGATCAAAGTGATCAAACAAGTCACTTTCATTTTTAAGCTGTATTTACAGTGACTCTGATACAGATAGATTGAATGCAAAATGTTAACTTCATACTTTTGTTTTTAAGTTTAGTGATCAAAGTGATCAAGCAAGTCACTTTCATTTTTAAGCTGTATTTACAGTGACTCTGATACAGGTAGATTGAATGCAAAATGTTAACTTCATACTTTTGTTTTTAAGTTTAGTGATCAAAGTGATCAAGCAAGTCACTTTCATTTTTAAGCTGTATTTACAGTGACTCTGATACAGGTAGATTGAATGCAAAATGTTAACTTCATACTTTTGTTTTTAAGTTTAGTGATCAAAGTGATCAAGCAAGTCACTTTCATTTTTAAGCTGTATTTACAGTGACTCTGATACAGGTAGATTGAATGCAAAATGTTAACTTCATACTTTTGTTTTTAAGTTTAGTGATCAAAGTGATCAAGCAAGTCACTTTCATTTTTAAGCTGTATTTACAGTGACTCTGATACAGGTAGATTGAATGCAAAATGTTAACTTCATACTTTTGTTTTTAAGTTTAGTGATCAAACAAGTCACTTTCATTTTTAAGCTGTATTTACACTGACTGTGATACAGATAGATTGAATGCAAAATGAAACAAAAGGAAAAGTTTAAAAGAATTTACTTGCATTCTATATAACTATAAGTAACTACAGTACATTTACGTGTTGCCTCCTATCAAATAGTAAAGGTAAAATGTACTTATATTACCTTCATAAGTACAAAGGTTATCAATACTTGTTTGAGAATAATTCTGCATTTAACTGCCTCTAAATTTTGCTGCTCTGTGCAGTGGCCAGTTGTGCTAATGTTTAAACACTCTATATGCACTAACTGCATAAGTAATCAGTAGTCACTGCACATGCTATAGGCTGTACAAACTATATTGTATACAAAGTCACATGAACCACTGCCACTGAGCCCTTTAGGTAATGTGAAATGGTGCTGATATGTGAGTAAATTTATGAAGCGGCTAATCAACAAACTGCCGATGTGAAAGGAAGCACAAAATGCTATGGGTATATTTATGTCTAAAGTCAGAGACATTTTTAGATAAAATGTACAAAATTATCAGGCTGCAATAAAGCAGGTGTACTGTTTTGCTTTCCTTTCATTCCTCATCTTTGTTGAATCAATATATGCAGCCTTATCTTGTTTGCCTAATTCAACGGAAATGTAGTCAGTCACTACAATTCTATTCAAACATAATTATATAAAAACATCTTTTTATCTTGATATATACAAAGGCCACATTTAGATGAAATATTTAACGATGTTTTGAATGTACTTAGCTGTGATGCTTGCCAAATTGATCATCATAACCATTGTAAAAGTAATGTTAAATGATAATTCAATCTCTCTCTCTCTCTCTCTCTCTCTCTCTCTCTCTCTCTCTCTCTCTCTCTCTCTCTCTCTGTGTGTGTGTGTGTGTGTGTGTGTGTGTGTGTGTGTGTGTGTGTGTGTGTGTGTGTGTGTCACTCATATTGTGCTCTTCAAAAGTTAAAACCAGTTCTAAAACACACACACACACACACACACACACACAAAACATACTCGTCCATGTAAAAACCATATTTTTGGACTCAAGGAGACTGAAAACGTAAAGATTTATCAAAGCCTTAGGATCAATTTTTTTCATGATCATCAAACTTTCTTTATTATTCTGATAGGGAGAAAGAACGAAAAATCAAGGTTTATGTTGTCCTTCACATAAACAACAAGGTGACACATTCTACATTTTTTTAAAAAGTAATTGTCTAAATTGTTCTTCATGTAAAACTCTTGACTTGTTCTGAGCTATTGTATTGAATTATTTCAGCCCGTCTGACCAACCACACTACAAGAGCACAGAAGATGTTCTATTTGATATGTTCCGGGATCCTGAGACTGATCTCTTACATATAGGGAAGTTCTTAGCTGTAAGTACATTTAGAGAAATTTATGAAAATGTATTTAATTATATATTAAGTTTATTTATATTGTTATAATTGTTATTTCATAACAAATTAAAAATACGAGGGCTATCCAGAAAGACAGATATGTTTTGCTGTGTAGACGCTAGGGGCAGGGACATCGTGGCCATCTTGGTGTCAAAGCGTTTGTCTGTTCAGTGGCCATCTAGCCGTGCTGAGAGGTTACTGTTGCTGCTCGTTCCCATACAATACTAGTTTGAAATGTGCGACGCTATTGAAAATCTCGTGACCTGTGAAGTGCGGTCGGTGATACGGTTTCTGTTGGCTAAGAACAATAAACCAATTGAGATTTATTGCCAACTCTGTGAAGTTTATGGGAACGATGTGATCACTGAAGATGGAGTGCGTCAATGGTGCATTAGGTTTAAAAATGGCCGAACTAATGTGCACAACGAAGAACGAATTGGACGGCCAAAGCATTGTGACCAATGAAATTGTCTCTAAAGTCAATGAGAAAATTAAAGAAGACTGTCGGTTCACAATAACAGAGCTATTGCTTAGTTTTCCACAAATTTCAACAAGTTTGTTGCATGAAATTGTTACACAAAAGTTAGGTTACAACACACTTTGTGCAAGATGGGGTACCAAAAATCTTGACTGAAACCCATAAAAATCAGCGTATGGCTGCTTCATTGTCATTTTTGGACAGTTACGAAAAGGATGGTGACTCACTACTCAATCGAATCATTACAGGAGGCAAGACTTAGATGAAACATGTCAACTGCAAAACCAAATTGCAGTCTATGGAATGGGGACACACAAATGTTGTCTGCAAGGAAGATCATGGCGACTGTTTTTTGGGACAGGAAAGGAGTCCTTCTTGTTGATTTCTTAGAACATGGCACAACAATAAACTCTGCAAATTATTGTGAAACTTTGGAAAATTTCAGAAGATCAATTCAAAACAAGTGCAGAGGAAAGTTGAGTTAAAAATTCTGTTTCTTCACAACGCCTGACCACACACAGCCAATCGAACTCGAGAAGTCCTGGATGTTTTCAAGTGGGAGGTGTTTCCACATCCACCTTACAGTCCGGATCTTGCTCCCAGCGATTATCACATGTTTCCTGCAATGAAGACTTGGCTTGCGACGCAATGTTTTGATGATGAGCGGAACGCGGGAGGGCGTGACAACCTGGCTGAAATCTCAGGCGGCAGAATTCTGTGACATTGGAATTTGAAAACTGGTTCACCACTATGATAAGCACCTAAATTTGTATGGCGACTATATAGAAAAGTAGTATTTTAATGCCACATTCAAATGTATATAATACAATTTTTTTCTTATACTTCGTTTTTTTTATACCAAAACAACCAACTTTCTGGATAACCCTCGTATAATATTCGGGGAGGAATATTAAAACACTCTTACTTTATTTCCTACTACTGCTTGGAAACCCTTTTTCAGTAAGAGTCAACTATATATATATATATATATATATATATATATATATATATATATATATATATATATATATATATATATAATAATAATATATATAATATATATATAATATATATATATATATTTTATATATATATATATATATATATATATATATATATTAATTAACTCTGTCATCTATAATTAATTATAAATAATTCACTCAAGTTTAAAGTACATTTTCCTCTTTTTCTTCTTAATGTCTATACTTTATGCCAGTTAAAATAATGAGGATAAGAGATCAGTGTTAATGGAAAGCATGAAGCAGTCTCAAACACACACACACATACATATATATATATATATATATATATATATATATATATATATATATATATATATATATATATATATATTTATTATTATTTAAATAGACCCTGTTGGATCACGCAAAGCACTCCGACTCATGTCTTGTTCCTTCTAATCCTCCACACCTCCCTCATCCTGTCCCTATATATATGTATGTATATATATATATATATATATATATATATATATATATATATATATACACTTATTATGTTTAATCAATGAATTGAATATTTTGTTTGTATTAAATAAACTTTGAAATTTTACAAAATAAATTACAAAATTTTGGGATTCTTAATCTTAATCCTTTGCCATCATAGGGACAACACTGTGTTATTTATCATTGCCTACATTGTTGAACCTACATTGTTGAACCTACATTGCTATCCTCTCAGCTTTAGAAGACCAGTCCTACTTGTTTGTTTTCTATAATAAGTCAGACTTTAAATACATAAAGCTGAGTTTTAATTACAGATTATTTAACTTATTATTTTCTTGCAGGCTTTAAGAAATTCAGGTTTGAGAAAAAATGACCCTCGCTTGTCTGATTTCATGGAAAACTTGCGAAAGGTTCACAGAAGTTCTGGAAGTGAAGGGGGATCGCCAGATACACAGAAATTAAATAGAGAAACATTTAAAGGGTAAACAAAGAAAATCTATCTGTATACTGTTTCTTAATAAATTTGAAAATTATATTTAATTCTATATTTTATTTTTTATAATATAGCTTGAACAAACACACTCAGTAATTTTTTACATTCTAATGTATTATTTAATAACAATACGCTAGAATGTAAAACATTACTGAGTGTTATTATTATTATTGTTATTATAGGAAGGTAAAGGCAGGTCAGGAAGGAAATTGCAACTGGTTGGTGGATAAAGAAATGGGTTCTAAGGTATAATCACAGAATCAAATGGGAAAAAATCAAATCAAACAGCAATTTCAGTTTT
This sequence comes from Callitettix versicolor, assembly GCA_022606455.1. NCBI lineage: Eukaryota > Metazoa > Arthropoda > Insecta > Hemiptera > Cercopidae > Callitettix > Callitettix versicolor. The sequence goes on along the minus strand of CM040184.1, from coordinate 18,759,575 downwards.
TCCTTAATTTTAAATTATTAAAAAATGAAAAGGACGTCTTGCATTGCAAAATATGCACATATATAAAAATTTGTGCGACATTTCCAAAACCATTTTATTGAACTGTCATCATAAGACTAATTCATCCATTTAAAACCATTCATCCATTTTCATAGATCATATGAAATTTCTCATTATATATAACTTCTTTCTGTTACTCAATATTGATATGTTATTTATTACATGTTTTTATTATAACATTTGTTATACTGTAATTGATTTCTTTAATTTGTTTGTTTCAGTGTTATTTCATCAAATTTAGTTTTAATTTCACGAGCGTTTAGAAACAACTTTATTATTCCTGACTTTCAAGGATTTACAAAATATATCGAAGAGTTTTATTGGAAGTGTAAAAGCAATTCAGAAGGAAAAGTAGGTAAATTTATTTTTCCTCTTTATGCTTTACATTTAAAGAATATTATAAATTATTTTAAACAAAATAAACAGAAAAACTAGGAAAACCTAATACATTTTCTAAATTTAAATCAAATTATTAGTGTAATTATTTAAATAATGTGGTAAATAATTAATGTTTATTTAATTAATACAAATAAATTGTAATCAATAAATTATTTTAACTGAGAATCATTTCACAAAAAAGTATCCATAAAAAAATCATTTTTATGATTTGCACTTACCATAATACTAAATTAAAAACTATACAATTTTAAAATTTATTAAAATACTACATACTTTAAAAAGAATTAAATATTCATAAATGTTGTTATTATTTTTTGTTTTTAAAAGTATAATTATTTGTGTTTTCAGGTAGCAAGTTATATTCCTCAACTAGCTCGCATGAACCCAGACTATTGGGGCGTTAGCGTTTGTACTATTGATGGTCAAAGGTTTTCCATTGGAGATTGTACTGTTCCTTTTACTCTTCAGTCTTGCAGGTATACATTAAGATCCACTTTTTCACGAACATAACTTTTCAGTTTTATTTCCATCCACACACTTAACACTGTTTATCAAAGAAACTGAGGCAAACATAGGAATGTCGGCTAACAACATAATAACAATAAACGCATTGTTACCAGGGGCATCTAGATACAAGCTGAGGAGGTGTGAAGGGGAAGAGGGAGGGATACCTGGCCACCATTCTACAACAGTGTTTTGGTGTGCTCACAACCTTTCCACTAATTCAACTGGTAACTGTAATGTTTACAAATTAAACATTACCCGACTTTAAAATAAAAACGCTGTTGTCTTGAAATGGAAGGGAATAAAAAACGAGGTCTATACATATGTTGTTCAGGCTTTATACAAGATACCTTCATAATGAATTGTAAAACACCTGTTAATGCTTTTTTGCTAAAACAGTGTATTCTATGCAAATTGAGTTAAATTAGGTATTTCATGTTTTTAGATCAATTAAAAAAAATATGAAAATAAATTAATATTTTGAAAAGTTTTAAAAATAGTTAATTTTAATTTATTGTTTTCATTGGGATGAAAATTAAAATATCTTGCACTTGTTACTGCATCACAGTTATATAGACTAACAAGGGAACAACTGAACGACTATTTATGTACTCTCATACTATGCATATGCTTGCATGTCCATTACTAATATCTTCTTTCTAATATATGTTTTTAGAGAAATAATGAATTAAAGTTAAAATATCTTGTATTGTTATACAAGTGGAAAATATAAAGTTTAGATAGACTTCATAATTATTGTGTTAGTTCATATGAGGTGCTACTCAAAAGAATGGGGAATTTTAATTCTGTATGCAAACGATTTGTGGTGACTTGCTGCCAATAGAGTGAATGAACACTACTTTGTGAATTAGTGTGCCAACAGCTGTGAAGGTGAGAGGCCACAATCACAGTTTCTTGAGTTCACAGTTCTTGAGCTTCATATATTTGTGTAATGTTGTGTTTTAGTGTTGTGATTTTTGAAACTTGTGTAAATGGCAGATGCAAAGTAAATGCAATAGTAAATGCAGGAGCAAAGAACCTGCATCAAATTTTGCTTCAAGCTTTAAAAAAACTGCTGCAGAAACCCATCACGTGCTTGTGGAAGCATTTGGTGACAATGTTATGAGTGGAAGTAAAACGTTTTTGTGAACAAACAATTCAAGGATGGCAAGAACGTCTTCTAATGATAATGAGCATTCAGGGCGATCATCAACATGCTCAACACCAGGAAACATTGCAAAAGTGTGAGAGGCATTGTTGAAGATTGTAAACAAACAATCCATGGTGTGTGTGTGTGTGTGTGTGTGTGTGTGTATATATATATATATATATATATATATATATATGTGTGTGTGTGTGTGTGTGTGTGTGTGTGTGTGTGTGTGTGTGTGTGTGTGTGTGATCATAGAAATGTTGTATGGGTCTGTGCAATGCATCTTTTCAGACAATTTGGACATGAGGTGCATTGCTGCAACATTTCTATTGAGACTGCTGAGTGACAAATAAAAAAGATCATCACATAGCTGTCTGCACTGAACTGAGAATTGAAAAGACCACCCCCCCAAATTGAAAAGAGATGACCCCCAGCTTTATCTCAAATGTTGTGATGAAACATGGATTTATGGATATGATCCTGAAACTAAGCAACAGATGACACAGTGGAAGTCACCATATTCACACCAAAAAAGGCATGTCAACTTTGCAGCAAAGTGATAAGCATGTTTTTTTTTTTTACATTAAAGGTTATTATCCACAAGGAATTTGTCCTACCTGATCAAACTGTCAGTGGTAAGTTTTATTGTGACGTTTTGAAGTGGCTGCATAAGAGCATTAGGTGCAAACAACCAGAACAGTGGGAGAACAAGAGCTGGGTACTCGACTGTGACTATGCCCCTACACACACATTGCTAGTCGTTCAGAATATTTTTGCTTCCAAAACATGGTAGTGTGGGAATCCCTTACCCACTCTATTTGCCTGACCTCATCCCATGCAACTTTTTTCTGTTCCCCACAATAAGGTTTAAATTGAAATCTGTTGACACAATTAAAGAGATCCAGGCAGAACTGCTGGAAGTGCTTTGAAAACTTACACTTGCAGACTCCCTGGGATGCATGAAACCATGTGAAAATGCTAAGATCATTGTATCCATGTCCAAGGGGACTATTTTGAAGGGGACTGTGGAAAACAGGTGTTGTGGCAAGCAATTTTATTTTTGGGGAAAATTCCTCGAATTTTTTTATAGCATCTTGTAATTAATGAAATTATTTTAATTTCAATTCCTTTTTAAATACATGTAGAAATGAATTATCTACTCATTCTCTTTTACGGATTAAAGTATTGTTGTTCAAAAATTAAAAAAAAAATATTATTATTGTAACATAGCCTCTGGACCACATATTTATGTAATTAGGATTATGACCTATTCTTCACATCAGTGGTCTGTCCACTCACCTCGTAAAGGCTACCGCGGTTTCAAAACTATTGTTTCATCTTCAGGCAGTGATACAAAATGTTAAATCCCTCTGTCAAGGTCATCACAAAGTCAAACAAAACATTAAAAACATACATTGATTGATTTTGTGACAACCTCTACAGAGGGATTTAACATTTTTTTGTCACGGCCTGAAGATGAAACAATAGAGTTTCGAAACCGTAGTAGCCTTTACAAGGTGAGTGGGTAAACCACTGATGGAAAGAATAGGTCATAATCCTAAAAATTATTAGGCTATAAATTTTTTGTATTAAACACATCTTCAAGCACTGTAAAACTACTTTTAGTTTTATTTCTTATTTCTACAATATATTTCTTATTGTTGTTTCCTACATTTCTTCAGGTTTGCAATGTGAACATTTTATGTTGGTATGGTACAACCTATAGTACAATCAGAAAATATAAAATTTTAAATTATTTTTGAAATGGTTGAAAACTTTTATGGTCGCGGTTGACAAAACGTGGATATAAACATTTGCTTTCATATCACGTTGATTCCTCACAGCATAAATAATTGTTCTTGTGTATATGTAGACTTGAAGTGACTACTGATTTTGCACAACAGCTGTTGCTTTGATATCATTTGAATTGAGGCTATATTTAATATTCTTGTTAATTTTAAAAGTGTGTATTTTCTAAAATTTTCTAGTTAAATTATTTAATGAATATACCAATTTTCATTTCTGTCAGCACTACCTCAAGTACTACATGTATTTCTTAAATGTTTTTAAAAATGTGTTTGCAACAATTGACAAGTAATGTATTATTTTCGTTTAATAAAATTGAATAAACAATGTATTGTTTTTTTCAGCAAACCATTAACTTATGGTATTGCACTGGAAGCTTTAGGGCAGGATCTAGTCCATAGTTATGTGGGACAAGAACCCAGTGGTCGAAACTTTAATGAACTTGTTCTGGATCACAACAGTTAGTACCATAACATTTATTGTTTTTCTCAATTCTTTATTTACGTAATTTACTGTTATTTATGTTGTTCGTTTGATTTTATATAATTTAATATTTTGGTTTTATCTGCTCAATTACGTACTGAAATAGTTCCCCCTAAATAGAGGGAAGTAAGCTTATGCAACCCAGGCTAACTAAGTATCTACAATCAAAGCAATGCATCTTTCCCTAGACTACAGCTAAAAGTAATATGCTTTTTGAAAAAAATGCTAAATATTTTTGAAAAAGAACTCTTCTCCCATCAAATGTTCTCTAGTGTTTCTGCTTTTTTGGCAGGTTCCCATATGTATGATAAAAACTTTGAGATAATGTAATTTAAAGAAATAGTACAAAATGCTGCAAAAATACCAATTAATTGTCAACTATACTTCCAATTCTGAACAAAATTAATTCAATTACTTACAATGTCATTTACTATATTGCAATTATATGGTCTACTACACATTTTTACACATGGTAAACTTAACTACGAGGTTTGTCCAATAAATACGCGAACTGGTCGAATATGGTGGCCATTACGGAGAGTTAAGCCACGCCCACTGGCCTCATGTGTTGTCTGGGACCCAATGAGCCGTCAGTGCTTGGCAGAACGTTACGCTGTGCGGATCTTGCGAGTAGAGTTATTTTTAGTTTTGCATTATTTTTTTGTTCGTCGATATGGAAATTGACCAATTTACTGAACAACGAATTAACATCAAGTTTTTGGTAAAGCTTGGTAAAAATTACCAAGAAATTGCTGAAATGTTGAGAGTTGTTTATGGTGATAATGCTATGAAGAAAACAGCCATTTTCAAGTGGATTAAGCGCTTTAAAGAAGGTCGAGAAGACGCCACGGATGATGCAAGAATTGGACGACCTTCAACCTCTTGTGTGCATGAAAATATTGATCGTGTGCGGCGTCTTGTCCTTACTGATCGCCGAAAAACTGTCCAAATGATAGCTGAAGAACTAAATTTAGGAAAATCAACAGTGCACACAATCTTAACCGAGCATTTGGGCTTAAGAAAGGTTTGTGCGAAAAATCGTGCAAAACTGCTGACTCCGCATCAAAAGTTGAGAAGAGTCGAATGTGTTACTGACTGGAAAAATTCCATGGAAAATGATGTTGGATTCTTAAATAGGGTTATCACTGGTGATGAATCGTGGTTTTTCGAGTATGACCCCGAATCGAAATCGCAAAGCATGGAGTGGAAAGCAACAGGTGAAGCTCGAACAAAAACAAGGAAAAGCCGATCAAAAATCAAAGTTATGCTCCTGGTTTTCTTTGATATCAAAGGTGTTGTTCATCATGAATTCCTTCCTGAGGAAAAAACGGTAAATTCTGAGTTCTACCTTAACGTTCTCAAGCGTTTGAGAGATCGAGTGCGTCGTGTGCGACCACATTTGACTCAAAACGATGGATGGATTCTTCATCAAGACAATGCACCCGCACATTCGGCTTTGATTGTTCGCCAGTTTCTGGCTAAAAATTCAATCACTATCCTTGATCATCTCCCTTATTCACCGGACCTCGCCCCCTGCAACTTTTTTCTATTTCCTAAATGCAAAAATGTGATGAGGGGACAGCATTGGGAAGATGTGGACACAATAAAACAAGAAACGACGAGGAGACTGAAAAGCCTGACTTCCAAGGACTTCCAAGGGTGCTTTGAAGAGTGGAAAAGAAGATGGGATAAGTGGATAGCAGTGAATGGAGAGTATTTTGAAGGGGACAAAATCAATGTAGATGAAATTTTGTAAAATAAAGTTTTTATGACCTTAGTTCGCGTATTTATTGGACAAACCTCATACTTGGAACTACCTTACAAATTTTTCCCTTAAATTGTTCCCTCAATGAGATTTAGCAGTCCATTGACTAGTTCATTCTGCTGATCCTCAGGACTCTTTGCTTACTACTGAAAAGAGCCTGTCATAGATTATGTTTTTTACCTACGCATGGTTTCTTTGTGGTATAATGCTTTTAGCTAACAGCTATCCAGTCTTGGAGTAGGGTTCCTACTGTCATCTGAGTGACAAGCTCTCAAAAATTATCAAGGTCCTTTGTTTTCAGATCTTCTTACTGTCAATGAAATTTAAGATTTTACCAGGTCAAATTTTTGGGGATACAAAAATTTATTATGCAGCAATTGTTACCCATGATGTCTTGAATATAACTGAAATTTTTCAAATTTTTATTTTTATTTTATATACGAGGGTTGTTCATAAAGTCCGATTCACTGTAACTGTTTGAACGTCACGCAAATTTTGAAACATGCATGCGTCCCAACTCCCGGCATGCCTTGCGCATCAAAAGATGTCATTTGTATTGTTACTGTTGCACTGTGCTGATTACAATGTCAGTTCACATTGTAATGTCAGTTCACATTGTAAATTTAAGACAATTTATTGGCCTGCCGACTGTGAAATAAGGTCAGTGATTCGATTTCTGTCAGCAAGAAACATTAGTGTCACAAATTCGACAGATAAGTGAAGTTTACAGTCCCAATGCAATGAGGGACAGTAAAATGTGTAAGAAGATAAGTGAAGTTTATGGTCCCAATGCGATGAGTGACAGTAAAGTGCATAAGTGGGTTGCACTCTTGTTTTTTTGGAGCGATATCATAAGGAAGGTGATAAACTTTTAGAATACATTATTACAGGAGATGAGATGTGGTTTCCTCACATGACCCCCCCCCCTTATATAAACACCAGTTAATGAAATGGTGTCACACGACATTACCAGTCAAAGTCAAGGCAAAGCAGACAATTTTAACACGTGAGGTTATGATGACTGTGTTTTGGGATAGACAGGGAGTCTTGTTAGTCGACTTTATGCACAAAGAGAGAATGATCAGTAAAGCAGCTTCTGGCGCTCTACTCACTAAACTTTGGCATGCAGTCCAGAATAAGTGACGTGGCCTTTTGATATCTGGAGTTTTGTTGCTGCATGACAATGCCAGACCCCATATGTAGAAAGAAACTTAAACATTGATTAAGTCTTTTGGATGGGTATAGATGGACCTGGCACTAAGCGATTTCCACTTGTTCCACTACCTAAGGGATTTTATCGATGGCAAGCGCTTCGGCACAGGTGATGATGTGAAAGAAGCTGTTTCCTGGTTATCCTCACTAGTGGCCGAATTCTAACTTAGGCATTCAAAAGAACGTTGTGATAAATGTTTAAATAAGTATGGAAATTATGTAGAAAAATAGAGACGTAAGGAATGTAAATATAACAAGTTTTTGGAAACAAATTTTGTTTTTGTTTTTTTTAACAGAACTTACTTTATGAACAAGCCTTGTAGCATTATCAATTTTTTTCCTGATATACTGTTAATTCTGTTGTTAATAACATTAATGAAATAATATTTACATTTACATAATCAGCATGATAACAAAGAACATTTTGAAAATTATTTAATTGTTATAGAATAATTATTTACAGTTGATGAATGTAAAAGATACATGGTGAATGTATAGTCTTGGCCCAGCAAAACAGGTTACACATTGAGTTCTAGACTTGCAAAACCATTGCTGGTCGAACTTATACAGATAGTATAGAATGTTTTTCAATCCCAAAATATTTATACAGAGTTAAATACAAACTGTTTTTAAAATTTACATATATAAGTAGATTTTGGCATGTTTTTGCAAATTACAGTATCAAATATTTGAATTTAATACACAGTGGGTAGACTGATAATAATATTTGATTAACATATTTCTTTAATCGACACAAAAACTATTAATTAATATTTACACATTTTGTCAACTTTAATTATGTATGGTATTGGTTTCAGAGAAGCCGCACAACCCTATGATTAATGCTGGCGCCATCTTAGTTTGTTCACTTCTGAAAACTTTAGTGAAGTCTGAAATGACATTGGCAGAAAAATTTGATTACACAATGAATTACTTTAAGGTTAGTGTTATTTAAAGCTACTTGAATAGATCACATTCTTTGTGGAATTGTACTGGTGGAAAAACACCCAAAATTAGAAGAAAACCATCAGAATATGGACTGACGTACAAATTTCTGGTTGTATATGCTCGTGAGTTCTGCAAGCATGGTTTGCAAAAAGGGATCAAACCTGAAGTAGAAAGGGACTTCCAATTATAATTTGTTAAGAAGGGTCTTTTGCTTTCAAGCTACCATTTATAACTCCTATAAACACAGTTTTTTATAACAATTTAGTAAAACTGATGCTTGTTATTTGAGCCAAAAAATATTCAACAGTTCATACATTTTTTAAATAATTTTTGTCAAAACTTCATATGGTATAGAATGGGGGCACTTCCAGGAAAAGTTACATAGTTGTAATTTTAAGATTATTTTTCAACAAGATAATCAGTGTCTTCTTGTTTTTCCTCTCATCAAACCTGATGGCACAATTTTTTAACTATATTATCACTCATAATATTTTATTACCCTCAACAGATTTCATGATGAATATTGGCAATATTAAAATTTTTCTCTTAAAGAAAGGATATAATATAAGGAATAATATACATTTTCCTTTTATTGAGATAATTCCTAATTATTCTCACATAGCTAGAGATACCTTTCATCTCAGTTCATTTGTGATATCCATCCACATTTGCACTTTAAAAGCATCTTGAGGTTTAATGTCATCAAAATGTATATTTTGATGCAAACTATCTGCTTCTCATGTTATTATGTCATTGCATCCACCCTCAATCTTTCACTCTCGAGCCATATTGTGATATTTAGTTTGCTGTTTACTTTTTGTATCAGCACAAAGTCAATCAACTAAGAGATGTTCAAAACATTTTCCATATACGTCCACATGCATCCTATCCTAGAACTCATCCTCTACTGGCCATGTTCGATTTTTGAAACTTTAAAGGCAATATCTTAATATATAAAAAGAAGTCATGACTGACTGACTGATTCATAATCAATGCAGAGACAAAACTATTTTAGCTAGCGACTTGAAATTTTGAGGGTACATTTATGTTACCATGTAGACATGCTTTAAGAAAGGATTATGCAAAAATTTGATTTTAACACCATTAAACTACTTACCCAGCCCAACTTTAATAATCAACGTACAGCCGAGACTATAATATCTAAAGATTTGAAATTCCACCACATGTAGGGGTGCACTGAAAAACAATTTTCCAGTATTCAACCCCTAAATAGGTAAAAATGGAGTACAACAATTTTTATTGGAAAAAATATGTTTTTTATCTGACCTTCTTAAAACATAACATAGTCACTCTTAAGTATAAGTAATGAAATATATTTTTCACCATTTCCCAAAACTCATCCCCTAAAGAGATTGAAAGAGGGTAGAAAATGTAAAAAGGGATATACAATGTTGCATTGAAAAAATATTTTTTTGAATCATATATTCTAGAAATATGCTATGAAACACATATTTCTTACATTTTTCCGAATTCATTCCCTAAAAGAATAAAAATGTAAAAAAGAGGAATCATTGGAGAAAAAAGAGTGTTTGCATTGGAGAAAAATATCTGTTATCCATTACTTAGCAATCTGACTAATGCAATTCTTAGTAATATTTTGTGTCTGTTACTATTACATAGCAAACCACTGTATTTCAGTATTAGTAATTTAAATAAAATAATAAATTACGTTAATGTTTTTACCTACAATTTTTTAAAGTATAAATCGTTTGTGTTTCATTTTTAGAGATTGGCTGGAGGTGAATATTTAGGTTTCAATAACGCAGTGTTTCTGTCAGAACGAGAAGCAGCTGATCGTAATTATGCTTTAGGATTTTACATGAGAGAACATCAATGTTATCCGGATAAGACAAATTTAAAAGAATGTATGGACTTTTACTTTCAAGTATGTTAAATGTATCTTAATAATTAACATATTTTTATGTAATTTTCTTAATAATTAATGCTAAACAATTTAATAATGGTAATAAATTAAAAATTAAATGAAATTGTATTACATATTTAGCTTTTAATGGATTTTTAAGCCGCCTCGGTTGCCTAGTTGATAGTGTACTGGGCTTTCACCCCGAGGACCCGGGTTCAATTCCCGGCCAGGGCTTGGCATTTTCATACACTATAAGTCATTCCATCGTCTGCATTAGCCCAAGTGTGCACAATAGTCAGACGTTAAACACAAAAAAAAATGGTTTTAAGTTTTTAGGAAAACAGACAATAATGCACCTAGGATTTAAAAAGTGATTTTTAAATAAATAACAATTTTTAAATTATTCTTAACATAGCCCCTTAACCTTTTTAGAGCAACCATGATTTTTAAAATGTTTTTAAATAATTTTAGTGTATCCCTGATTTCAAAATAAAATTTGCAGTTTCTAGAATGCCTGATTACGCCTCATTAATAATTGGACACATTGTTCATTTTAATGCCCATTTGTGCAGCCACTATTTTCAACTTGTCTGTTGCTTATAGTGGGTAGAATCTAATTTGTCATAAAATTAATTCATTGCTGGTCAGAAATGTATGTATTTTAATAGATTTGTTTTGGAATTTGCAGTGTTGTTCAATGGAAGCTAACTGCGAAAGTATGTCGGTTATGGCTGCTACACTGGCAAATGGCGGAATCTGTCCAATCACAGAAGAGAAAGTGCTCAAACCTGACTGCATCAGAGACGTTCTATCTCTGATGCACAGCTGTGGCATGTACGATTATTCTGGGCAGTTTGCGTTTAAGGTAATTGTTAATAATATTGTGAATTCTCCAAAAATTAAAGTAAATTGTTAATACTAATTTAAAAATAAACATCTAAGAATTCTCCAAAACAGTTAAAGTAAATTTTTGAAAGTAAATTAAATATTTTTCATAATGTTAATTTACAAAAAAAATACATCTGGAGGAATCAAAAACTTTATACATTACAGTGACAGTGTAAAGTGGCATTTTGTTATTAGTTAGTTCTTATTTTGTTGCCTTGTATATTTTCTTTTCAATAGTAATTTCTTTATTTAAATCAAAATATTTTGAAACTCTATATTTATCATAATTTAAAACAGTTAAATTATACAATGAGTCAAGACAAATAAGTACAGTACACTAAAGACTACTTGAATTAAGCAAGAATTAAATTCAGAATTAAATAAAAGTCATGTGTTTTTGTGTTGATTTTTACACTAGATACTGATCAACAAAACAGTCGATAGATTTTATCTTTGTGTTGATTTTTTTTACAACAAAAATAGATTTTATCTTTGTATTTTAGAAGTTTATATTTATCATATTCTTGGTCATAAAATGCATCAACAATGACTGATCAGTACTTAAAAACTTTTACCAGTAAAACAACAAAACTTTAAAACATAATAACAATCTTAAAGAAAACAATCATCAAAATTTTATTAAACCTGTTTTTTTAAAGGTCTATAAAGTTTTGTTTTATAAATCCCTGCACTACAATAACAGATACAAACCAGTACAGTAATTAATACTTTAGTAAAATTTAAGAAATTAACTTTTGCTAAAGTTTGTTAAACTTTTGTTTAAGTTGCCAAGTGTGCTAGAAACTACTAAATATAAATATAAATATAATATAAATATAATAATTTGTTGGACCCATGAGATCCTTGTTCAGGGCTCAGGCATAATGTCAAATTTACAAATATGAAATAAATGAAACTTTTTGTTTACAGTGTAAATTAACATATTAGAAATTGTATATAATGTTGTTGCCACATTTTTATTGATTCGTTTTGGACCAGGTTGGACTGCCAGCTAAATCTGGAGTTTGTGGAGGTATGCTTGTTGTCATTCCAAACGTAATGGGAATATGTTCTTGGTCACCTCCTCTTGATTCAATGGGAAATAGCTGTAGAGGTGTTCAGTTCTGTCAAGTAAGATTTATAAATATTCTTAAATGAAACAAAAAATTGCTATAGTAAAACAAAATGATGAAACACTAACTGATCAAAAATTTTTAGGAACTGGTGCAAGTGTTCAATTTCCACAGATACGACAATTTAAAACATGCAGCAAACAAGAAAGACCCTCGTAGGCACAAATATGAAACCAAGGGTTTGAGTATTGTTAATCTACTGTTTTCAGCAGCCAGTGGGGATTTGGCAGCTCTAAGGAGGTTAGTTTCATTATTATTTAAGTTAGTTCAATGGAGGCCCATAGACTAATACTGCTTTGAAATAATGTTTTCAATGATTTTTTTATGCATGTCTTGTATATAATGGCTCATCCTGAGCTTAATTTGTCATCTTTCTTCCTAATCACCTTCATAATATTTGGTCAAATTCTTAGGTTTCTGACAATAAATAGACATTCAGTGGGTTGTAGTCAGTTAGCGATTTTGTTTTGTGGTCCAGTATGCATTCTCCAGAAAAACAGAAAGTTATTTTTGATGAACAATGATCAACAGTTACCCGTGAAGCTTATCAGCGACACCTAAAATGGAAAAAAAGCGCAGTGAAACAAAATATATACTTTGCTTAAAAAAAGAAACAAAAAAAGTTTCAAGTATAGTAAATGTAATTTTTCTTTATGCAGGAAAAGATGGAATCAAGAAACAAACCGTGTATTACCTTTAAAGACAATCTAGGTTTCAAATACAATAATTTGAAATTTATTGAAATTTTGTTAAATAATACATACACGAATAATTCTACAGAAATTCTGTCCTCCTTAATGTGTTATAGTGTATAGGATTAAATTTGTTATTCACAAAAAATAAATAGCATTATATTTCAGGTATATATTGCATGCATTACATCAAAAATAGACAAGTCAATGATAGCTGAGGAAATAACCAAAATACAGTGTTACAGTTGTTTATTTGTCTCTAAGCATCTTAGTACTGTCAATTATTCTTTTTTTTTATTTAAACAGTTTATTATTATTTTTTTTTCTCTTCGTTTCACCCTCTTTGGGGTACGCTGAATTAATCATTTCTTGTGCGCTGTACTTTTCTTTGTTCCCAGTATCTTCATTCTTCTTCATTCTTTCCGATCTTCTTTTCCTCTCCTCTTCTGAAATGATAGCTTTAGGTTTTATTTTGGTTTTATCTTGGAATCTTATTCTTTCGTCTTTGGTAATTATCTTAGCAGTTTGGTCAAGCAATGAATCTTCTGTAATTTTTAATTCTATTAGGTCTTTTTCAATTTCTTTAAACCAGTTCGGTTTTGTTTTACGATTATGGAAAAAATCAAACACTTGTTTTGTTAATCTATTAGAGTTCATTCTAAGAAGATGGCCGTAAAAATTTATTCTCCTTTTTCTCATAGTATCTGACAGTTTTTCAATTTTCCTGTAGAGAGCTTCATTTCTTATATATACTACCTTATTATCCTGAAATTTTGTTCCTATAATTTTTCTTAAGATTTTCCTTTCCGTTATTTCAAGCTTTTCTATCTGGCCTATGCGATTCATGGTTAATGTTTCTGCTGCGTACAGTGCTTCCGGCTTGATCACTGTTTTATAATGTTTAATTTTGGACCCCCATGAAAGGGATTTCTTATTGTATGTTTCTTTCATCAATTGGAAGGCCAATTCAAGTTTGTTTTTCCTGGATTCCATTGCCTTGCGTTCATCTGCATTCCAACTAATCCATTCACCAAGATATTTGAACTCTTTTACAATTTCTATTTTCTGTTCTTGGACTTTAAGGTATTTATTTGGTTATTATTATTTATTGTTCTTTTAATTGTTTTGTAATGATGTAGCTTCAGCACTGTACATATAGTATTTTTTTGTGAAATAATGTCATTTTACTGGTTCTAAAAAATTGTTTCCAATATGTGTGTGACGTGAATTTCAGTTTACTGCAGCAATTACGCCATCCAGTCCTGCGGAAAAGCAGGTTACTGTAATTTTTCTATTCAGTTTTTCTTCATAGAATATATGTTCGTCTTTTAAAATATAAAACACTCTTTGTTGGTTTTCATTAAATTTTAGGATGATAACTAATCTTTCTGCACTTTTACAGTTATTGAAGTGAAACTTTTTTGTCTTTTCTGGTGATAAACTTTTGTTTTAGCATCAGATTTTTTTGTAATACTCAGGTATTTTTTACTGTGATCAGAATATAGCTAAGTGAGAGACTATTCATAGAGGCCTGTTCAGGCTTAAACAAAACAAGTTGGGGCCAAAAGACGCATTTCTTCTTTAATTATGCAATCTTAAGTTCAAACAATTCTTATTATTTATGTATTCCTAATTAATTTTAGTAGAACTTGTTAAAATAAAAAATGTTCTATTGAATTTAAATTCCTTTGACATATAATATATAGTAATTCTTTGCTATTTTAGGGGTTTAGGTTCTTGGTATATCTTGCGGGTAGCAAAACTATAAGACATTATACAAAAATGGGTTTAGTACAGTACAGTTTTACATATTTTTACAGGCTGGAAATACTTTCATGTGATGTTAAAAAACTCAAATAATCAGGGATATTTTAATACTTATCACAGACACTAGATGCGTTCATTTTGTAAGTTTTAGCAATAGATGCTACACCATTTCTTATTTTATCAGAAATCTCTGTCTTTTTCATTTCTGTTGATAATTCCTTTATCCTAGGAGGACATTGTAAAACATGGGTGTGTAATGTTTACATAATCAAAGCCTGATGCAGACTAAGGATCAGCATCTGTACTGCATTCCACTGGCAACATCAGTGATACAAGCCGAACGATGTCAGTAAGCTGAATGCAGTGAAATCTTGTTAGTATGTCAATATGTATTTTGAACATACAAAATGAAGATCAAGGTACTGAGCTTGTTTATTTTAGTGATCTGATCTGCCTGAACTGGATATTTCAAAAAGAAAAATTTTGGCCATCATAAAAGTGTATTATGATTCAAAAGGTTTAGTGAAATGAGTAGGGAATGAAAATCACGGCTTGTGAAAGATAACAGGGCAGAAGACATAAAGGTTGAATACTTGGAAAAGTAGTGGTCTTAAAACTTTTATATCAGTTCAAACATTAATCCTGTTTGTTACAGTTCATAGTGACATTTTTAGAAAAATAATGTTTATCACTTATTTTAGGTTTTAATTTTGTTTAATGAGAAAAAGTAATTGTACACAGTTTTAGTGTTGTGTGTGTGTGTGTGTGTGTGTGTGCATGCATGTGCTTGTGTGTGATAATGCTTTTATATTATACAGTATTTATTTTTAGACATTTAATTAATACAAAGCACAGCATTATTAATTATTTTATGGATAATTTAAACAGCAGATGAAAAAACTGCATATAACAAGGGATTACTATATACAAAACAAAATGTTGATTATTAGACTGCTAGACTATGTTTTCTTGACTGAATTGTTACATCTTAAATAACTTATAGTAGCATTTATTTATTTATTTTTAATGACCACTGAAGATATTTTGTGTTAGCCTTAAAACACTGAATTATTTTGCTCAGGCATAGATTATCAGGACTGGATATGACCTTAGCCGACTATGATGGCCGAACGGCTTTGCATCTTGCAGCAGCAGAAGGGCATTTGGATTGTGTTAAATTCATGCTTGAACAATGTAATGTACCTCACAACTCAAAAGACAGGTTAGTAGATCACGATTTTAATTTTTTTAAAAATTTTATATCAGTAATGTTACCCTAAACTCTGATTTTATGTTAGTATTTTATTATAATGGAATAATGGTAATACTTAATTTTGATTTATATATAGTCATGCCACATTTGTGTAAACAAGTCTAATGGCTTGTAATTAGACTTTTTTTTTCATACCCTCGTTATTTTGACACACTGGGGGTGGAGGTCTCATCAAACAGCCCAATACTTTTGTTGGTCTTTTTTTTATTTCTGTATGAAATTTTATTATGATTCAAGTGGAAAGTGAGTGTATGATTCAAGTCTAAAACAAGAGAGACAGAGATAGACAACACATTTCAACAAAAAATTAAATCATGCAAAATAAATGAAACATTATCTTTTTAGAAATTACAAAATAATTAAATAAATCAGTTTCGTCAAATATTTTCTCAAAATCACAAAAATACAAAACTAGGACCATTCGGTTAAGCTATGTTTTGACTTCCGATAACGCAACATGCAAGGCCTAGTACTTTTATGAAAGAACTTTTACAAAAGCGTGAGAAACTTCTGGAAAAGAAAATAATGCTTCCAGTCGAGTTTTGAACATACAGAAGTCAAATCTCGACTACAAAGCAAGACAGGTGTGTGTGTGTGTGTGTGTGTGTGTGTGTGTGTGCTTGTCGGCTGCTAACAGAGTGTTGGTATAGTGATTCAAAGTTCTAATTTATCAAATTTTATTCCAGTATCATAAAATATTAGTTATAAAAATACCTCTGAAATGTAAGTATGTGTGTTAGTCAAGGTAAATTACAACAAATTTTGGAAAATTGTGGGAGATCTAACTTAATGGGTTTACAGTTATCGATTTCAAATTTGAACTCATCCTAAAAACCAAAGTTAACAAATTCCAAATATAATTAATACAATTTTGACTTTACTATAAATAGGTAATTTTACTGATTTTTAATTTTATTTGTTACATATTTTGTTTAAGAATAATGGTTTAAGTTTATAATTCTTTTTATATTGAAGAAAAAATAAATTTTTATTTTAATTATTCCCTGCTGAAGGCCTGCTATGTGAATATACTGACTTTAAAAACATGAACCAAAAACAAGTATAACTTTAAAAGCCCATTCAAAATTTAATTGGAATGGTACTTAATTCTTCATAAATAAAGATAAAACAACTTAAGTCTTTTTTCAGGTGGGGTAACTCGCCCTTAAATGAAGCTATGACTTTTGGAAGAGTTCAAGTGGTCAACTTTCTCAAGCAATGGGCTTTAAATAACCCTGAGACTCCAGCCACAGTTGATGAAGAAGCAGCTCCTAGCATAGAACAAACCTCTCCATTACCTTAAGTGTTTACTTCCTTTATAAATTTACAATATGAGGTTATCTGAGTAATTTAGTTTAAGCTTCACATTTGTGGATAATTTAATTTGAAATATGAGTAAATGAGATAATTTACAATATAAAGAGAAGAACATATTCCATGTAGCCGCGTCTAAATAGAGTTGAAAACCACGGCACCAATAACAAATAAATGCATTTATTTATAGCAATAAACTATGCTTCTAAAATATTAAAAACTATTATTTTAAAACATAAAGCTATAAAAGTAGTTTATTCATGTTATTTTACTTTTTTCAACATAGATATACTGCAGTTAAAAGTTAGCCTACGTACCTTCTATGTTTTAATTAAATGTTAGCCAATTCAATCAACACTGATTAATTTTTGAATGTTTTCAATTCAAAATTCTGGACAATTTTTTTCCAGTACTTCCTCAAATTCCTTACACATTGCCTTTAAAAAATTGTTAGTAAGTAAAATTTTATTTAAAGTAGAATTCACAAAAAATATCTAGTTATTCAAGAATTTTGAAAAAAACGTATTACATCTGTTTTTCTCTATGGAATTGTCAACTATATGTTTGTAGTACATGTTCGTGTAGTTTTATCTTTCCAGAAGTATGAGGGTAAACTCCAGTTACATGATATGCCAGCTTCTCTATGTATTGTCTTTTCCCTTGGCAAAAATGATAATTCTTGTCTATACCCAATCCTTGAAAATATCAGTTAACGTCCATGGTTTTAGTTGTGGAAGCTTACCTCAGTTATGCAGCTGTTGTTTTCTAATTGTACATTTTCCTGTACTGGCCACCAGAAAACTGAACCCTTGATTGTTTATATTTATTTCAATGTGATTATCTATCAGTTAAGTGAATGTATGATACAGAACTGATAGCATTATTATTATAATTATAATAATATTTTACTACTAATTCAGTATTTCTTATTTTAATAGATATTTTAGAATATGTTCTACTCACTAGAATGAAATTTAACCAAAGAAAACAATTTGAAATCAACATTTTTATAATCATTTAATTGGTAGGAAGTAAGTTATTTTACTTATATAAATTATTCTTTAATACTGAGGCTTATTTCATCAAGAACAATGCCAATATTCTTACTTAATATAAAGTATTATATTATGTAACAATTAAATGAAGCATACATAGTTACATGTTATATACTTAATAATATAATACAAAAAGTATTATGTATTATACATATTACAATACCATGTATGGTACATATGTACCATGGTTGCTAGCTTTCTTACCCCTTTAGGGTAATTAATTTTGGAAGATATTGAAATTACTTGTGGTTTAGAATACTTCAGTTACAGAAAATCCAATCAAAATCACATTTTCTTTGTAGAAATCATTATACCACTATGTTACTCCTTTACAGGTTGAATTTCGGAAAATCCCTTCTTATGTTATGTGTGTGCTTATGTTATGATATGAAGGTATCCTTAAAATTTCAAATAGTCCTCCAGCTACGATAAGTTAATTCTACTTGAGTGAGGACAGAGCTACTTATACTGTACAGGTCTATAGAGAGATTACAAAATTATGTAACAATTAAATGAACCACTTATTTATACATATGCATGTATAAATATGTACATATTTATCTCTCTTTGTTTCACCCAACTTTGGGGTACACCAAATCAATCACTTCTCAATGTTCTGTGCCTTCATCGTAGCCCAGTATTACTTCATACGTTGTGATCTTGCTTTTCTTTCTTTGTCAGAGATTTGGATCGTTTGCTTGGATTTGACTTTGCCTTGGAACTGTTGCTTCTTTTATATTTATACTATACATATTTATTATACACTTTATAACATAATACATAAAGTATTATATTATGTTCTATAAATCACTAGTTATGAAACTTTTATCCAACAATACCAACATCTGAAATCATTAACAATAATATATAGATTTGTACCACAGGATACTGTTAATTCTTAGTACACAATTCAAAATGTTGAAAAAAATTTACAATCTCAAAGGTTATTATATAAATAATGCATATTAAAAATACAGTATAACTAGACTTTTACTTTTACTACTAAAGTTCAGAAACAATTTTAAGAACTTATGTTACATAACAATATAATTTACAAATTCATGTAATGTATAAAATGATGTAACTTTCTGCATGTCTGAAATCTTGAAAAAATTATATTTTTGTACACTTTGAGGGTTACAATAGTATATGTAATTTAGTATATCGTAAATACTAGTACTGTAGTATATCAACTGTCCCCTTCCCTTGTTGCAGCAAGCCTGCATGTGGCTATTTTATATTTCTTTCCTTATGAGTCCTAACTGATATAATTACGGAGGAATTTCATACATTTTTTAAATGTTACAGACAGTGGCAGTTACAGACCTCTTTGCCAGTCTATTTTGTAAGGATAATGAGGTAGCTTCCATGTACATACCCTTGCTCCTACAGCAGAGACAAATCCTTCTGTAATGTTTTTAGTCCACAAGCAAGCCTGTTTCCTTCAGTCCTCAGCCCCCACAGTCATGCTGTCCAAGATCAATTTCACATCCAGTATATAATTTATTGTCAAAACCCAATCTCTGCCCTGCATCACATCTTGTCTCATCAATCTGCAGACTTATAATACCATAAAGCACTTCTCAATGGTCATAATCTGCAAACAGCACTAATAGCATGCAGTTATGCTCTCATCTTTATCAGTTTTGTACATTTCACTCTTCAGCCTGTTTCTTTGGTTTTTCTATACATAATTATGATGTCCTTTATTATTTTATTTATTTTTGTGTAAATCAAATACATCTTTGGCAACTCCTACCTTTAAACTTGTCTTTGTAAGAGAATTATATGGTAGCAAGTAGCAAGACATATATTCTAGGTTTCTGAGCTTCCACCTTTTCCTATTACATTTGAATGACAGCTTCTTTCTAATCTATTTCCTGACTCTCGGCCTAACTGGTGATTGTAATGTTTACTTACTCCTAATAAATGATAATTTCCCTTCCACAGTTGCAAAGGGCATCTGAGTCAAGCCGGTTACCATTTCTGATGATTCACGTGAATGAGCATCTTCAAAATTCATGCAGTCAGCACTAGCAACGAAACTTCCACACAGTCAGAGCAAACGATGTGATTCACCTCTGAAGGCTTACTCACTGAGGTATTCCATAAGTCTCATCTGTTGTTTTACCACAAATTTCACTGAAATTGTTTAGAAAAAAAAATTGTAAAATGTAACAGATCCCCTCTTCATAGAGATGGGGAAAAATTTGGTCAAGAGAAACTAGACAGGAAAGACAAACAAGAAGGGATCAAATCCACACTTTACACCCACTATCGTTATATATAAAGTGAGTCCTTGAGGAATTTTCCTATTACAATAACTGGTATAAAATTATTAGCCTTGGGTTTTATGAATAAATTTTAAATTTTGCTGAAAGTGTTTCTTGATGGATATTTTTAGAAAGTGTTTACTGTTGATTACAAATTCACATCTTTCTGAAATAGGCCTTGGTTTCGATTTTGCCGTAAAGAAATTTATATTCATTTTTTGTTATTAACAGTTTACTTGTAAATACTTGGAGTTTTACTTCCATATTATAATTAGGTAACTTATAATGCTGTAGTACCGTTGGTGAAATAGACAAAATCACAAAAATGTTGACTAGATTTAAATGAATAAAGTTGTTTATTCAATTTAAATTAGAAAAATGAATTTTTCTACCATGGTGATATTTTTTGCTTCAAATATATTTCTAAATCAATTTTTATTGTAATTAATTATTCTAGTTAGCATGAAATATGTAATCAATATATATTTTAATTCTGTTTGTTCAAATGCTTTAAAATATAGAATTTTATTTTTGATTTATTTTAGGAAATAGTATACAAAAATTTAAGAAATGTAATTTTTTAAGAAATAAATTTATTTAGAACATTGAGAAGATTTCTCAATAAATTAAGCAACAAATCAGTAATAGCTGTTAAAGCAGTAGACATACATAAGATAGAGTCATCCACACTGAATTTGGCTTGAAGTATTTCTCTTCTTGACAAAAATATAACACTCTAGTTTCACATTTATTTACACTTTAATAAAAATACTAATAATATTATGTTGTTCAAAAAGATAAAGTTGTATTTTAGTTGAATTTCATTCTCAATTTGTACTAAAAAAAGTAAGAGAATCATTTTTTTAACTTGGTGAATGTTGTTCTCATAACATGTAGTAGAAAAAAATATTTTCATTAATACATGCAATGTTTTGTTCAAAGACAAAAGATTTCAGGACTCACAGTAATGTTTAAGAAGGAGGCATACTTTTATAAAATATTTACAGTTAAAAATTTAAAAGTAAATTATTAATAGTATAATAAAATAACAAACAATGTTAATAACTTACATTTTGATGTTAAATATTAAAAGAAATGTGTATTCTTATGTATTGCTATATGTGACAAGATATATCTAATTATGAATAATGTTTCTGATTTAATAAAATTAATATTAAGATGACATGATAGATAATGTTACAAAGTTTGTACAATAAAAATGGCAATAATTAGTATAAATACGAGATTGTATTACTAAATTATATATCTGTGTGTCTGTATGTGTGTATAAGAAATGTTAGTGTTAGAGAAAGAAAGTAAGAAACTAGGTTGGAGTAATTCAAAATCCTTTGCAAAAACATATTCAATAATAATAAATATTTTAATTAGATATTACTTAAATCTCAGTTAAATGTAGACTGTATTGAGGCTAATCTAATGCAACAATTATTTATTCTTTTATTGTAATGTTTAAGATTTAATGAGGCAGAAATGTTGAAACACACGTCCAAAAACATAGAGCAATGTAGTACACAGCCAGTGTTCGATAGGTCAACTCCACAGTATTTTGGGGATAAACTTATTTCCACGAAATTGTGGCATTCAAGGTCACCAGACCCCCAACACCACCTGGTTTATTTTTACAGAGTGTAACGAAAGATGTGCATCAAAACAAATCTCAACTCTTGATGAATTTCCAAAGTAAAAAGTGAATACAAGGCGTTGCCCAAAAGTTTCAAGTATTATTAAAAACACACACACACACACAAACACACAAAAGACTGTTAACATTCTCACCAGATGACACAAATTTCTTGTATGAAATTCCATGAATAAAAATATTTCACACTTCCAAAAAGCTAGTCCTGTAATAAAAGTGGAGGGTGGGACAAATTTAGCTACAAATTCATCTCATGTTGGCACGGCCAATTCTACAGCTGTCCTAATAGATGATTTCATGATCCCTGCGAAATTTTCTGAAGTGATGTCAGTTGATGACTTACATTCATGACCCTCTTTAAATTGATTAAACCACTCAAAAGTCCTTGATTTGCTTAAAACTGTATCACCAAACATTTGATAGAATTCAGTAGCTATTTCACTCAATTTACAACAAATTTTGATGCAAACATTTTGCTGTTTGGTCAACACAGTTAAGAAAAACAGTATGTTCAAAATATCTTTGTCAAAAACATGATTATGTGTTCTGCTCTGCTATATAACACAATCGAGCCACTTCGCACACTGCCAACCAAAGGATAACCAATAATCTCTCTAAAGGCAAAACTGGAACAGTTTACTCTTGGAACTTTTGGGTAGCACCTTGTATATTAATGAAGTAATTCTGCTATTTCAGCATATCTTCATGCATGTGCTGAAATGTCTTCAGGTGTGACAAGATTTTTGTTATTTTAAGGCAAAAAGCACAGAGAGACTATTACCCCCTCCCTAAATGTAAGTGTGAGTGTGAAGTGTTGAAGTCGCAAGTGTGTGTTAAGACTCAGGTACCACGAGGGACGTGCAGCTAGTCTGCACCCCCTGCAAGGTGGTCATTAAGAACATATCCTTTTAAATAGACAGGTTAGTTATATCGTTGCTTTCATGAATTTTAAATACAATAAACATGTTTTCCCTTGGTAAACACAGTTTTAAATGAAATCTAGTATGATAATCATTTTATATTATTAATGTTTATTTAATAAACAATTATTGATATTAATAAATTTAATAATGGCGGTTTATTACATAATTTAAAGCAATTATTTTTAAAATAAATTTAAATTACTTACAATTTACTTAAGCATTACTTTTAATTATATACTTTATACTATATTAACATAGCTTTAGCCCATCATTTCAAACAGTACATTTGTGTTCAGGACTAGTTCTATGTCAGGTTTTTATAAAAGAGTGTTTGTTGATATGAGTTGAGATAAAACAAAATAACCCAATAATGAGGTGCTATCAGCTTACAAATTGTGATAAAGAACCGCAAATAATCTCAGTTATAATACAAAATGCCAATATAGTTTAAAGTTTTGTTTATTTATTTAAAATGTATTAGATAAATTATTAATGTAAATATTATACTATCAGATAAGACTGTTTTCTTAATATTAAGAATATGTTTTCATTAAATATTTTTTTTTAAGTACTGATCATAAATTTTGTATGAAACTAAGAACATTTGTGTATTTTCTTAGTTTTCTTTGAAAAACAATCTGAAAACTGATATTTGAATTAAATTATAATGGTCTGATATATTTTTTATATTATATTTGTCAGCTGTTTGGGTTTTTCAAAAATAAAAAACTTCTTTTGGAAGTAAAATTTTTATTTCCATTTATTCTTAATGTAAATTTACATATGAGAAAGTCTGTACAACATTATTACTTCCATGTTTTGTTCTGTTTTTTATTTGTGTTTAACAAAATCTATGAATCCGTTACTATAAATCAATTTATTTGCTGGAAGTATCATTTAATTAATGTAAGAGTTTAATATTCTGTAGTTGTGAAAAATAAAGTAGCACAAAATATTTAAATGTGTGAAGCACACTTAAGTCATAAGGCCTTCCTGCTAGTAGAATACTGTAACTTACTTTGTGCTTTATTGTTGCTTTGTGTATTCAAAGAATATTTATTTGAATCAGGCAATTGTAAAAACTAATAATTTTAAAAAAGGTTGAAGAAAGATATGGAGTATTGTCAATTATGTAACTAAATGTTAAGTGTTACCCTTAATATAGCCTAGATGTTTGTTAAACAATTATTATGATGTCATTAACTGTCTGTTAATAAATTTAATGTAATTCCAGTAAAGTGAGCTAAACAAAGAATTTTGGCTTTGCCATCTTTGAGTATTTATTGAAGACAATAATTTTTCAGGAATATTGCCTGATGTGTATAGGCTATACGAGTAATGTGTATCATTATATAAGTATAATTTATTCTGTGAATTATTTAAAAACTTAATTTGTGATTAATATTTAATCATTTAGTTTAATATTGCTGTCATACAAATTCCTTATTTATTGTTTTAATCTTATATTATTTATTTTTTATTTGGCTGTAAATATTCAAACATGTATTTAATTTATCAAATGTATAAAATAAATTTAGTATTTGGCAAGTTAAATTTTTGTAAAATTAATAATTACTTTTAAAGTTATTTCATTATGTCCTGGGATGGTCATGAGGGTAAATCAAAATAAGATAAGGAGCACTGTGAAGTAAATTGCTACATGACTCTATTCTGCAATACTCTAGATAAGTATCTACAGTGTCTATAGCTAACCTTGTATCTGTAGCACCTATTCGTAAGACTACTTAATAAAGCCATTATTGAGAGGATCCATGTAGCCTGGGAGCCTAACAAAATTTTACATGTCCCCCTGTAACTAAAAGCAAATCATCAGTTTAGCTTACAACAATAGAGGATTAACTACAAGGGGCAACTGGAACAGTAACTTTAGGGTACAAGGAATGCAAAACTGTGAAAAAATAATTTTAATAAATTATGAAGACAATAACTAACAAGAGAAATCTTATATAGCTGTTAAAGAATTTTACAGAAAATGTAACATTTAGTTTCCTCCAAAGATGGTTCTATTTAGATAATGAAAAAAGGTGTGTGTGTGTGCACACCAATGAAGCTCTGTTGCTATGAGTGGTTCTTAGTGCTCATCCCCTTCTCTTTATGTTTTCCAAATTTATTAAATCTTGTCCTACACTTAATTACAATACAGCTAAAAAAGTTATGACATTGACACTCGCACTTTCTCCTCTTCTTTTTACACATGGTTTATTAAACTTTTGATACGCCTACAGTAATTATGGTTCAAAGAAATTAATTTTAACTTCAAAGAAATGAATTACTATACATTTGTTTTCATAATTTTCAAATAGGAAAGCATTTGACTGTATAAACATGGAAATTAATCAAAATTTAAAAAAACCGAACCTTCCTAACAGCAGTGAATGTCACAGACGATACTAAGAGGTACACAATTTAAAGTTACAATTGGGATTGTGTTACGGATTCTCTACCATGTACAGCAGTGATGTACTATGAATTTGCAACATTCTCTTATATAAATATGCATATGCTGCCTTAATATATCAAATAACTAAGATCTAATATAGTTGCCAAAAACAGAACTTGCCATATTTTGCAGACTACCTGCCTTCACAAAGAAGACAGAATGGGCAGGCGCACTGTCTTGGTGAAACATCAACTGGTGCTTTGTTTCAGAATCATAGGTAAACAACTATGATTCATCACAAGTAGTCACTCCGCCTAACCATTCTGATATTCTGACATGACTAAGAAGATAATAATATCACTGTTGTTTAAAAGGTAAGCATAAATGTTCATTTTCAATTCCTTTTGCTTTGGAATGAGAAGTTTTGGCACCATTTTTGTGCAAACTTTCTGCATGTTCAATGATTCATGCAAGATCCGACAATTTCTTTGTTAATTCGTGATATTTCAGCAAGAACTTGTATACTCAGACGACAATTTTTGCAGATCAATTTACCAATGTTCTGGATATTATCGTCCGTTTTTTATGTTAAGGGTCATCCAGGGTGCAGATTATCTTTGGTCGTTTCATCTGCCTCCTTAGACCTTTTAAAAAACCACTGGAAAACTGTGCAATAAAAAAAAAAAAAAAAAACAGTTCCATACACTTTGTTTAACAGGGCATGAGCATCTGTAGCAGTTTTCCCTAATTTGACAAGAAATTCAAGGTTAATGTGAACACTATGCATTTTTCCAATGAGATGCTAGCGATTACGACTGTTTCAGTATCTACATAAATTCTGGATGGATAGAATCAATCCAGAAGAAATACAAAATAGTTAAACACATTACCAAGGAATTGGTACTGCAGTGGATCCCGTCACATGTAGGCATACAAGGGAATGAGCGGGCGGACAAGCTGGCCAAACAGTGAACCCTTATAGTGCAGAAACCAAAAAGAATGCTCACACTGGAGGCTAGGATTAGTGCACTGAAGCGAACATCTTATCTTGAATTTACAAACAAAGTCAAGGACCTCCAGAGGCATCTGTCGCGGTCTTTTGGCTGACAACTAGACATGACTGTCCGAATGCCCAGACATCATGAACAAGGACCATCTCCTGGTCTGCAGAAAATTAGATGAAGAGAAGCAGAGAAGAAGAGACCTCCCTGGTCTCTACTGGGAAGCAAGATCAAAGATGGTGTGAGCCAGTGGAAGCCATTGGAAACCAACGAAACCCACCATTCCTTGGGCTTGAATGGGTGAGCTCAGAATAGGAGAAGCATCAACAGACATGTTCAAATGCGCCACAAGCACACTCAATGTTTGCTGGTATCAGCACCAATCTGGATATTTAATTTCCATGCATCATATCAGTGGTATTTATTTTTGTATCCTGCTTCACAATAGTATCAAGGTCAGTGTGCTGCATTGTCTTTGAACATCTCAAGGTCATAGTTTCAGAACATAGATACTATCACGAGTTTTACACTTTCTGTTAATTCTGATCCCTCGTCTTCATTACACTAAAACTAGCATAAAGTATGAACATAAAAAAAAATTATAAAAACAAATTTAGGTAAAAAAATAACATTAACACAGCATGTGTATAAGAACACATTGTATTTGATACCATTCAATATGCATGAAAAATGAGCAAGGTGGAAATGTTCTTATACAGGCACAATATGAGAACAAAATACTCAACTGAATGTAGTATAGTGTATCGATATAAAATAATTTCACAAAATATTACATAACACAACTATTTACAATTAATTATAAAGTTCAATGTAAATGACTTTCTAAAACACACGAGCAATATGCATTTTACAACTCATTGCCATTGTAACAAAATAAACCGCTAAAAATATTTATAAAACATAACTTTTTAAATTAAAACAATATGTAAAATTATGCTACTGAATATTCCTTAATAAAAGAAGCAAAACATTAGAGTCGTGATAATGTTAGAATTAGTTACATCAATACAAGTACAGGCACTAAAGTTAGGATTAGTAGCTTCCATAATTATGATAATATATTAGTAATATAATATTTTACAAATAAAAACATTAACAAGTTTTTTGTAAATTACAATGAAGGCATTACAACAATTTATTTCACACTGATCATAACAGTATCTACATAGACTTCTTCAAAAATGAACTTGAAAAAATGACTTTTAAAGGTGACCAATAAAAAAACCTATTCTAGAATGACAAAATGAAAATCGGCGATTTATTAAAATTTAAATAAAAGGACAACTTCCAGCCAGTAAGTTTTGGTAACAAAATTTGTGTTTTGAGAAGCTGGTGTATACTAAAATATTTCTTTCTTGTTGCATTACATATTAATTTAATACTTTGTTATAATTCAAAATTATGTTGGTTTATTTGCAATATATTAGCTGGAAAATGAGCTATTAGAGTAATTATTATGGTAAAGAATATTGCTAAGAACATGAAATGTAAACTCATCCTAACTTAGAATTCATTTGAGTGGGGAGGGGCCTTACAATTGTTGATATGTATACATATGTCTGCTTGTTCACACTAGTGTTGGCTTTTTTTTTAATTTGATTCAAAATTGGCACACATATTGATTTTGGTTACCTGTTTGTACATTTGTTACTCATAACAGTCTAACATTAAGTGGTGGTCATTCAAAATATTAAAGATTTATTTTTAAAAAATTGATTTCATTAAGTGCATAAATTGGCATTTCAAATTAACTGAAATATGAAAATTAAAAAGTGTTTAATGCTAATGTTTGGTAAAATTAAAAAGTTATGAACTCTTTAGGTTCCTCACAGACTTAAAAAAGTTAAAGCTTCATTACCAAACACATTTACTATAATTTAAACTTGTAATTCAGGTTTCATGAAACATATTCGTAAACAATGAAGAAAAAGAAATCTTAGGCAAAAATTCTAATCATCAATGAGATACACAATTACTTTACTTATTTAAACTATGGCTCATTCTGTTTGCTGATATTTCACTCAGTAGCTCACAACATCAACTAATATTTCCCTCAACAGCTCACAGTACCACAGAGGGTACCTTTTATGTTATATTATATCTATTGGATTCAGACTTTGGAGGTAATCATTTTTTTTTAAAGTTATGAAATTACTTATGCGTGAACATAATTTCACTTGGAAACCTACTAATTTTACATGTGTCAGTGTCTACTCTCCTATTGAGTGTCAGGGCAAGTCAAGACTATGACTTAAGTTGGTATTAACTTCCTGAATAATAAATATAAAAAAGGTAAATGCTTTTTAATTCTGTGATCAAAATACAACACATTTATATAAATCGTGTTTTAATTTTAAAAAATGCCAATATGTTACTGTGTAGGTCCACAGTTTGAACATATTTTCAAGTGCATATGTACAAATGGCAGTTATAAATGTATCATACTTATTAAAACAGAAAGTTTGACCTTACCAACATCAATATTTTCCATAAATAAAACTGTAATTGCATTTTATTATGTAATTCAACTATCAACTTCTCAAAACACTGAAAAACAAAAATTAAAATTTTATGAAACCGTAGGCAAAGAAAAAACATTTTTATATTATCTATCTCATTTAAATCAACGTGTACAGTAAAACAATACATACAAGTCATTATCAATAAACTATGCAACTTATTGTCAGTGATAAAATATTATAAATGCAATGTAAAACAGTGTCACAGTGTATAAATAACTCTAATACAACACCAAATATTTTTATTGCTCTGTTTCAATTATTAAAGTATTACAACATGTTTTAAAAACATTACTAATATTTATACAATATATAACTCAACGTATTTTAAGAAGTATAACAAGTAGAAAATTCAAAGAGACATTTCTTTCTATTGGCAGAAACAAGTACAGAACAGTTTTTGAAGATAAGAAAAGATACATTTACTTATTACAAATAGCATTATAGCATCTTCCAACAGGAGCGTAAACATTAGCATTGGCCTAATTATTAAATAAAACCATTCAAAACAAAATTCTAACATGTTAACTTTGTTGACTTTTAAATATTTTAAAAACTAACACACTGTCATACTCAAAATTTATACTTTGAAGAAAAAATATCTTATTTATGCATTTGTATGACATTTTATAAACAAAAAGTGAATTTTGTATTTTATACTAATTTTTGGGTCAATGAGCTGCTATAAAAAACTGTTTCATAGTAAAAGAGGTGTTGTGTTTATTTGTGGCTGCTATTTTGAAATAAATTTAAAGAATAAGATTCTACATAAAGAAATATTATCCGTATGTTTGACCAGAATAGAAAAGAATGGATGGTTATTGAAATTTTGCACACATACACTTTAGATACTGGGCTAGGATTTTTTGAAATTGTAGTAATCAAATTGAAATAATAATTGCTTAATGAATGAATTTATAACTGCAATGCAGCTGTAATTAGACTGGCCATCAGAAGCTTACAGTGTCCTCTACAGACTGCCTGAATTACTGTGTTATCTATACATCCATATTAATGATACACATTAAAAGTGTTTCTTTAATTTTCTTTGATGGTTTAAAATATTTAAAACCATCACACTTAATATACTGTCCATAAATTTTTAAATAATTTCCATAATCAATTAATTCTTCCTGTTTTCTTTTGTGTTTAAAAAAAACTCAGGCCTTATTCACTGATTAAAATACCTTAATGCCATATGGGTAAGAACTGAACGGATTGTGTCTATGAAACGTGGTCACTGTTTTTATGCAGTGTAACATCACATTCAGCATTGGTACTCAGCAGGCTCTAGGACGGACCTACCTGTTACCCAGTGAGTAAAAGGGCTTTGCATGCACTGCAGTTACAATAATATCAAGATAGTTTATTCATATTTATTTGTTGCAAATTTATGAAAGATTTAAAATTTCGTAATACCATAATTGCTTACTACAATACCATTTCATTTCAGCTCAATGTCAGTGTTACATTATAAAATGTTACATCAAAATTTTTTTTTTTAATGAGATGATACATCTACAGTCTTTTAATCTGTTTATAATAGATCAAATCTGTTTGATTTGTATATAACTTTTAATCAATTAATAATCATATACAGTAGTAGGTTTTTATAACACCCACAAAATATAATGGGAATTAAATATTTAAAGTTTCCAGTTACAACTAAATTTGACTTAAATGTATTTTATAAATCATAGGCCTATATCCTTTTAATAATTTATTTCTAATTTATGCTATATCATTATTATTATTGTTATCAAATGCAATAGCATTTAATATAAAATTTATCAACAAACTCCTGTTAAAAGAAGATTAAAAGAAGTGAATGGAAGGCACAGACTAAAGCAAGAAGTGTGATCTAAGACTTTGTACATTTTATAAGATTGTCTCGTCGCAATTCATTTAAATACATTTGTGATATGTGTTTATATTGTTTAACATACAAAACTAATAACGTAGTAGTTGTGCAATACAATAGGCTACCAACAATATGTTGTGTGAAACTACATACTATTGCTTTACTTAACTTATTGCTTAAGTTAAACAAGAATTTTATTGCTTTTTTATTACAGAAGTTTTAATTAAAACAAAACTCTTCATCCCAAACAATAAATATACAATTTAATATACATAAAGGCACATACAATGGATGGATTTTGTTATCAAAGGCAAGGGTCCCACTTTATCATTTCATCTTGAGCAAACACAGTTTATTCAACTTCAATAAAAAATATAACATTTCATATTTTATATGAGAAAACATATAACCATATTTTTCATTCGGTAATCTAATCTCTACAAAAAAGTTTACACTTAACATTCAGTTTAAAAATCCAAAGTAAAAACAAACAAACAAGATCTAATAACAATATAGTTGCTGCATTAAAATCAACAATAGCAATAGTTTATGTAACTTGTTGTAACTCCTATTACAAATTGATTAAAACAAAACAATGATAAAACTAAATAAACAATAATTAACAGAATGCTATCTTTATTACTTTAACCAACTGAATTATGATAACTTTATAGGCTATAAAAAATGAAGTATTTTTGATTTTATTACTTAAATACATGTTACTTTAAAGGCTTTTTTGGTTTTAAATTACAATTATTTTCAAGAGGAAACAAATACAAAAATACATAAACATACTAAAATTTCTTGTAAAACACACTGCAAAGATTAATTTGAATTTTTTGTCACTTTGGATTTATAGACACACTAATGTTAGTAGAGATTAGACATGCAGCAATTTGCTACGACTAATCGCTCCATTTAAAGGATTGCGATGCGAGCTGCCATAAGTATGAAAATTTGTTGTGTTCAGGTTCATAAGTTTCCGAAATTTTTTGTTATAGAATGTTGCAAAGACTAGTATTATATATAAGGCACAGCAGACATTATAAAACAAGTTTTATGCACATTAAACCATTAAAAACGCTATTTACTGTAAAACAAGGTGAAATCATTGGAGATATATTAAAAATAATTTATTTAAAAAATTAAAAGTACAAATGTATTACACTGCTATATTTTGTGTAATGAAGAAATGTTTTGAATTAAAAGCGATTAGAGAATTTTTAATACAAACACATAGCCCTATTTGCAATTTTAAAAAATTTAATACACATTTGTATACCTGAATGTTGAAATTTAATCAAAAACATTCAAAATTTATTTAATAGTGCTGAGCTTACAACTGTGATAAAATCAGAAAGGTAAATGAACTTTAAATGTGTTTTTAAATAAAATGAAACACTGAATCCTGAAGGCAACAAAAACATTTCTTTCCAATCAGCTGCCCTTGAATCGTTCAAAACATATTGTTAAAACTTTGTCCATTAATAACAGAGAGAGCTGAATATAACATCAGACCAACAAAATTACATACTCCAAAATATTAACAAAATTCTTAACTATTATAAAGGCATATAAAACATAAATAAAACATTTCCTTGTGTACTTATAATTCAAAGACATTTAACAAGAAACCACTAAAAAATTATGAAGAAAAACAATTATTTTGTGCACTGTCGTCAGTTCCTAAAAACATTAAAAACTAAAGATTAAAAAAAATCATTATATACAGTATATGGAAAATACTTCTTGGGTAAAAATTTAAAAAAATATTAACTATAATATATGTAACTATTTTTTCAAACATTTCTCATAGAAAATTGTCTGTTTTAATCAGAGAAACTACATTTCCAGTAATCACTCATGATCATATTTAAAACAGAATTATACAATAATATATACATTACCTACTCATTTCTTTTCCTATTAATAGACATTATCAAACACTTATCAACAATCAGAAGAAATATGTTCCATATAAATTTTATAATGAATATAACTTTTCAACAACAGTGAAAATTCAATTTCAACTTAAACAACAAACTTAACCAAAAAATTTTTTGGTTCTATGAGAACTCGTACCAAGTGTTGAGTGGTCTTATTAAATACTTTACCTTAAATTAATAATAATAATACAAAATGTGTCTCTTACTGCCCTAAGTTCACTTTTTGTCCCTTCACACCACAGTTTTGGTCGATAATGTTTCAATATTGGAATAAATTTCACCCTAGAGCCATGTGAGCACGTTGTCTGATTTGCTATTTGGATTGATAAGAGCTTGCACATCGTCCAAAATGTCGCTAGAAAACTCCTCTCCCAACTGCAACAATAATTGTAACAATAAAGTGAATAACTCTGAAACAGTACTAAACACACTGGTTTTGGACAGAAAACAAACAGGTTTACCATTGTATTTATAACGGTCAATAAATGGTTAACATCGAATACCACAAAAAATGTCATCTACTAACTACAGGACAAGTTTATCCACGGACAGCCTAAACATTAAAATGAAGACCATAAACACGATTTAATAGAGTTTTAAAACATTATACTTTCTCACATTCAAATATTATCTCAAAAAAATCCTGTTTCGGAAGACAGACAACAAATTTCGCTGAAAATTTAGTTTTATTTTTTCATAAAATTTGTTAGATTTTGCTCCAATTTTAGTCATATATGCAAAACATAATTCAAACTAGTGTACCGTTTTAGAAATTTAAAAAATTCCAATTAATCGCAAACTGTAAATTTCCTTTATTCAAAATTTGCAATAGTGACTTGAATTATGAATCTGAATATATATACAAAACTTATTAAACCAATTTTGAGAAATTTGGCAAACTTTTCCACATTTGATAATTCTTGAGCTGGATTTTTTGGGTATGTACCAATCCACTCATTTATTTTTACATCTGAGCAAAATTTACAGTGGTTCAGTCTCCAGTAATGTGCACATGTCCCCCCCTACACACTACACATGCACGCACACACATACACACCTATAATTTATATCATACACAATAGGCCAATGCCATATTAATTTCAAGTCAACATTTATGAATAAAAGTACTCATTTGTTTAATAATTAACATACTATGTTACAAATGAATATTAAAATAATTTAAATGAATACTATAAAAACATTAGTACAGGACATCGTTTTTTTTTTGAGAATTCTTAAGAGATTCACTGAGTAGATGATAGCCTAATTTTCCTGAATTTTTTTCAGTTATATGAAAATACCATACCTAATTTACAAGTGTTGGTATACTACTTTATTATTAAGGACTGACTTTTTTTATAAATCACAATTTGGTCCTATTAAAACAACTTTTAAAATGAAAAAGAAGTACTATTGATTTTAAACTGTATTGTATTAACATTAAATTCTACAAAATAATGATGATACATAATTTTGCACCACAACCATCCAACCAAAAAATTCAGGGTAGACTTTGCTGTATAACCATAAAATACACAGAAAACTTTTCTGTGTGTGTGTGTGTGTGTGTGTGTGTGTGTGTGTTAGCACTTAAGTAGTTGTGCTATAATCTATATTTACTTTAAAAAAATGCTACCAAAAAGCCTAGGTTAGGGTAGACTGAAGAATATAATCTCCTCTCATAGTATCATCATTGGTGTCAAATAAAAATCCATTTACTTTTGAAAATCTAGTGAAAATTTTTGAACTTTTAAATCTGCACAACCATTGCTAATCATATACAGTACTTTAAAATCATAGTTTCAAAACAGATATGCGTTAGTTTTTTTTATAAATCAGTTAATTTCTCTCCGAGTTTTCAGAATATAAACACCAAAATTGTAATACTGTTAAAACTTATTATTTACAAGTTTGATATTAATTTATATAATCCAGGTTAAATTTAGGATCATAATTATTGTTTTTTTTTAAATACAATTGATTATACTGATCAGTCAACAAACTTAGCATATTTTTCTTTATGAATCTATTCACTATTAATATTTTTTTACAGAATTACACAAAAATGTATGTAAGAATATGTATGTTAATTGTATTTTAGGAACAGAAATGCATGTTATTAAGCTACAAGCTGCCCTGGGCGCTGTGGCCATGCCAACACATGGACGTAACTTTAAATGTAATGAAAATTGTTTACATTGCAAATGAAGAGACAAAAAGGCGCTCAAATCTGATAAATCCAAATTATTAAACATTCTTACAGTAAGTAGAATGCAGTCGATTTTATTCATGTTATTATATGCTTTACTATAATTAACTGATTTAAAAATCTATAAATATAATTTTTACATTCCCTATTAAAACGTCCAGATTTTTTCGCACCTTTCCGCAACGTATAGGAACGGCGAAAGGGTAACTGACATTGCTCAGAGTCTAAACCTATTTTTGAGGAGTGAGGGGGAAAATGTTAGATCTCATAAAGACTAACAACATTGCTAACAATCGTGACCAAATATTTCTTTTCGTTCTGATGGTACTGAATTAAGAAAAATAGTTAATGACTTTAGGAGTGGGGTGAGAATGACTGGTCTGCCACCTCTATAATGTTTTCCATCGTGCCATAAACAACATTTTTGTGAAATCTGGTGTGAATGTCTCAAAAGATAAACACTTATATTTGGAAACAAACAGATACCTTCAGTTTCATTTATATATAAATAGGCACTGGTGTGCTGAAAACGTGATGGATGCCTACTAATATATTATTATTATTACTATTATTTGTCTAAACAAAAAAATCTAATGTAATGATATGATAACAACTTGTAGAAGTGCCTGGTGCATGTGTGTGTATATTTTGTGGCATTCATAAGAACATAAGAATGATAAAAATGTTGCAAAATAATAATATTCTTGCACGGTTTTACTCATTAATGTATTTAAAAAAGTAATCCAAGATTAAGCAATCACAGCCTACCAGACACACTGATGAGTAGCTTACTATAGGCCAATCAATGTGTGTATTATTTAGTTTATTAATTTTCCATTAAATTTTTTTTCTAAAATAAGCCTACTTTTGTGGATCAACAACTACTGCAATTAGACACATGAGTAATCAATACTTTAAACAAAACACACAGTTTACAGGAAGTATTGAAAGATTTTTGACTATATTACCAAAATTTATAAATATTATAAGACCTAATCAAAATTGTTCTTCTGCCCACCCATGTAGCACAGGTTACAGAATGTAAATTGACTAAGTTTTTTTAGTACAGATTATGTAAAGTAAATTGCTTTTATGTGAAACCATGTAGTACATATAACACAATACAAGTTGTAGCGCAGTAATCAAAATATAAATAGCTTGCATTAACATCATCATAGCGTTTGTACATAGCATTATGCTAAATTTATATGAAAACATGAATTGATAAAATTTACAAAAGTTAAAACAAAAACTTTAAATGTAGTAAGAATCTAAATTTTAATGTAAACTTAGATTCAAGCAAAAACTAATAACACTTCTGACGTAGGAACTTTTGTGATTTCATTCGAAATATTTAAAATGATACCGTCTGTTTTATATAGGCTAAATATTTATGTAGGCAAAAATATCCATCCGCAACCGAAGTAACAAAACAGAAAGAAACCATTTTATTGCACTAGCTACAAATAAATTTCAATATATTAAAAGATAAAAGTTGAAATGCAGATATTAATATTATTTTAATTAATATGTAGTTTGAGAAATTCATAATTAAGAGAGATAAACAATTTGATATTTTTAAATAATAAAAATTGATTAAGAGTGAAAAGTGATTATAATACAAAGAAGTATGGGACAACTGGTACACTAATTGACTGAATTATTGAATAATGGTTGTAGATTAGATATTGTTTTAACAAACAGAATAAATATAGTGTGACTAAAATAAAATATAATAAAATAGTAAAACAAATGTACAACACACGGCAAGCTTTTATTACTAATTGGAGTAAAGATTTTTTTTGATTTCTGGTCTTACAAATATTACTACACAAAATAACCAGTCTGGACTTATTTTTGTTTTCTGCAGGTTTGTTCTCAAACTATAAACTTCTTTTACATTAAACTCCATACACTGACATGTGTAATTAATCGTCAAAATAATACATTCAACTCAATACTTCATGCATAACTCAAAATTGGAAAAAAACACCTTTATTTCTCAGCTTGTTGACAAAAATTTTAAAGCAATACCAATATGGCAATATCAACATCAGAAAAAGAGTTGTATCCCTTTGTTTTACAAAAAAAATCTGGTAAAAATATGTAAGGTAAGCAGAGAAATTTTAATGGGGTTCAAAGCTTTTTAATGTTTAAATTTAGTGTGAATACGAATTACACACGATTATATTGAAATACCATCCTTGGTATTTGTTATATATAAGAAATATATTCATCTTTAATTTATATAATAACACCAAGCAGGTCTACACATTTCCAAACAATATTAAATCTAAACAAAATAACAAACTGCTTATATAATAGCTTCACTGTTGGATCAAATTTTTGGATTTTGAACAAAACAAATCAGTCTACTATATCATTTGACTGTAACGGGTCTGAATTTCGGACAAAAATACAAACAAAAACAAATAACTATTTAAAACGAAAAAAACTAAAGGTTCTCAAAGTGCTAGTGAAAAACAATGGCAGACAACTTGTACAAGGATTGGAAAACCAGTCTGAAGCAAATGCTAACAAAAAGGTCCTCATCCAATATATTTTGCAAATAAAGAACTAAAAAATGTTAGTTCTTAACTTTTTACTAATAAATCTTTTAACAATGCAAAAAAAATATTTTTTTATTTATTTTATCATTACTGTCTTAACATTATTCAAATATTAATAAATACATAATAATATCTTGAATAGTTAACGTTTCAAGACACTGACTGACTACTAGGTGTTACATGAGGAGCTGTAATGCATAGTTGTGATTTGTATTTGTATATCGACTACATGAAAACTACTTTTGCTACTGACTAAAACATTTTTAGATAGGCTAAGCTTAAAAAAGCTCAAATTTTCCAAATGTTACTGTGATAATAAATCAAAACACTGGCCTTTGTAAGTGTGGTATGACTGTGCAAACCACTAAAACACCAATCACAATCCACCTCCACAGAGCCATAAAAGTATGGTAGCTCTTCATCCCTCATTCATGAAGGTTTTAGTTTGGAACTGCAGGGCTTGGGTTCCTATATATAGATGTCAAAGAAGGCATCACATTAACGAACTATTTATGGGAAGTTGGTGAAACAGCCGGGAATCAAGTGCTGGCCAGGATGTTAACTGACCTGAATATTCTACAATATTCCAGAATGTCCATACGATTTTGGACCTTCATGGGACTTTCTTTACAGGAATGTTCTAGAAACTGGAAACAGAAGCACAGAATCTATTGGTATGTTCTAGTGGTGGGGATACATTCCAGTTCAGAAGAAATGTTACACTGATGAAGCGGCTAAAAATCGAATACTAAGTGGCCAAAGACTGGCCAGAATATTCCAAAATGTTTGAGAATGTTATAAAACCTCCTGAAAGGTTTAAAAATGTTGTACAAATAATCAAAATTTTGGTCAGTTTAACAGCTATAAATTGTTTATTCTAAGAATATTTTCAAAAATATAAACCTGGGTTAAACTGGCAGTTATACATATTATATACATACCAGAAATAAACATTTAAAAAAATTCTAAACTGTATAAAATATAATTTAGGTCATCAAATTCTTGATGAATTTATCAGTTAGAACTCAAA
Source organism: Callitettix versicolor (assembly GCA_022606455.1). NCBI lineage: Eukaryota > Metazoa > Arthropoda > Insecta > Hemiptera > Cercopidae > Callitettix > Callitettix versicolor. The sequence continues at coordinate 18,720,824 of CM040184.1, read as the reverse complement.
TACTTGAAACATGTTCAACTTACAATCCGAGCTAAGCTGGGATACATACATCATATGCATAGAAAACAACCTGCTAAGAACACCAGCGGAATGGGAGGGGATGTGCGAGTGAGAGGTTGAGTTTTACTGTATCTGTATCAGCTGGCAGCTGATAAAAACATCGTGTAAAGTGTTCGCAATTTTGAATGTGTTAAAGCAAATGAAACAAACTTACATGTTGAAGAAACCTTTGTTTAGTAAACAAACTTTTAATAATTACTTTGTTAATGTAAGAATATATTTGTATAAGTAGATACTGAATAGATGAAACATTTTTTTCTCTTTCAAGTAAACTTTGTAAAATGTCAAGTATTCATGAGTTTTTCATTTATCAAAAATATATTTCTTCAAAAGTTTATGAATACCTTCAGTTTTAAATTTTAGTAGATACAGCAGTGTAGTCAATTTGTTTTTGGTATATCATGTTCCCAGCTGTTTTTACTTGGTTTTTTAATGTCACCAAACAGTAGGCCTAATACATTTCAAGATTTTTCATGTTAAAAAATTAAAATGGTCAACATTATGAAAATATCTGAAACAATGTCTTTGTTTTTAGTGTGTATATAATATGTTATTTTACTAACATGTCTACAAAATCTGAACTTAATAGCCTACATATATTCAAAGTTGTAACATTTAGAAACAAAACAGCAACTGGCCAAAAATGGCCATTTCCTGGATTATGTTTACTAAACTTTTTCCTTGTTTTAACCAGGAAAAACTTTGTGTAACATTTTTATCATCTTCTTTTACGCTTAAAACATTCTCCAGTGTCTTCCGATTCCTAGTTTTCATTTTTCTCCGTTGTTCCATAGATCCAATCCCCTCATCTCACTTCCTTATCACAATTCCTTCTCTCGTGTAACACTATACCATATACAAATTTAAATACCTGTCATTATTCATTGTTTTATCTTTTATTTAGACCTACTGTTGTTTAATTATTTTTATGAACTCTAGTAATCCTCATTCTGTTTTGGTGAGATTAAGTGTTACACGAGAGAAGGAATTGTGATAAGGAAGTGAGATAGAGGGGATTGGTCAAGATCTATGGAACAACTGAGAAAAATGAAAACTGGGAATCGGAAGACAGTGGAGAATGTTTTAAGCGTAAAAGAAGATGATAAAAATGTTACACAAAGTTTTTCCTGGTTAAAACAAGGAAAAAGTTTAGTAAACATAATAACAATAAACATAAAGCCGCGATGATCTACATAAAAATCGTTTAAACCCACAACTTATGCTGTACTGTGTAATGCTAAAACAATGATAACACGAAGCTACAGTTTGTATCACTGGACTGTTGGTAGAAGCTTACTGAGCAGCTGGCCAATACAACTAGTAATGAAATAAATACTTACAGAACAAAAATGCTAACAATGATTATATTTTTCAGTTATAAACAAAATATTTTATTATACTTTTAGGGTCTGTACATAAAACCAGGACTTGTATAAATTTGCACAAGATGCTCTAGTCTGTTTGTAACACACCTTTTACTTGAAAATAAGTGACCAAGCACTATAACATTTGGTGACAATGACCTTTGTAACACCCAGAAAACCAGGAAAATACAAGAGTTGACAGCAAAAATATTTAGGAGGTAGTTAAGCAGTAGTAAAACTTTAACATTAAAAATATATTTTTTTAAATCTAGTGTACGATGTCATATATATATATATGGTTCTATTTATGGACATCACACCAAAAAAGCATGTTTTGAAAAACTGACCAACAACTTTCGGTTTTTTTTACACCACTTGACTTTTTGCAGTATGAGTACAAGTCATAGGTACTGTAAAAACAGTAAACAAGAAGTTTCACAAAATTTAAAATTATTAATCTAAATTTTGATTAGAATAAAACAAGCTTTACTAACTAAAAAATTAGCAAGCATCAAAATGTATGTTAATTTTATTTTAATGAAATGAGAATATTCAGTTATTCTATCAAAGAAAGAAACTAATCCTTCCATTTTTCAAAAGCAACTACCTATCCTTAATTACAAAATATCATTAATACTGACACATGTTAAATAAATAATCAGAAAAGGTAATTTGTTTATATGAAAACAAGTTATTATATCACACCTGTTACTGCTTTTGAAATCCTTTCTGTAAAATGTGTTTCACAAATAGTTTTTTATCCCTCCCCTTGTGTAAAAATGTCATTGCTTATGACAGGTAAAATCATACAGTTCTTTTGTCCAATATTTGAATGAACTATACTCGAATAAACATAAAACATTAATCATAATAGTGAAAACTAATAATGGAAATCTGAAGATTTTACATCAAACTGAGGCCTGGGTGGCCTTTACATCAAACTGAGGCCTGGGGCCTTTACATCAAACTGAGGCCTGGGTGGCCTTTACATCAAACTGAGGCCTGGGTGGCCTTTACATCAAACTGAGGCCTGGGGCCTTTACATCAAACTGAGATCTTGGTGGCCTTTACATCAAACTGAGGCCTGGGTGGCCTTTACATCAAACTGAGGCCTGGGTGGCCTTTACATCAAACTGAGGCCTGGGTGGCCTTTACATCAAACTGAGGCCTGGGTGGCCTTTCATCAAACTGAGGCCTGGGTGGCCTTTACATCAAACTGAGGCCTGGGTGGTCTTTACATCAAACTGAGGCCTGGGTGGCCTTTACATCAAACTGAGGCCTGGGTGGCCGTTACATCAAACTGAGGCCTGGGTGGCCTTTACATCAAACTGAGGCCTGGGTGGCCTTTATATCAAACTGAGGCCTGGGTGGCCTTTACATCAAACTGAGGCCTGGGTGGCCTTTACATCAAACTGAGGCCTGGGGCCTTTACATCAAACTGAGGCCTGGGTGGCCGTTACATCAAACTGAGGCCTGGGTGGCCGTTACATCAAACTGAGGCCTGGGGCCTTTACATCAAACTACTCGTGATAACAATATATATCACTTGACTTGAAACATAATACACTTGACTGTATTACAAACAATGCTACAATAATTTGTTCCAAGCCTGTGAAATTGGCTATGGACAATCATTCTTGTCAATATAACAAGTAGAAGCTAGGAATCGGAAGACATCGAATAATGTTTTAAGCCAAAAAGAACAAGAAGAATTTTAGTTACATGACTTTATTTATCCCACCAGGAGAAAAATTAATATTAAACTGTATCTCATTGCTGTATTTTATTGCTAGAGGTGTGTACAGTACAGTATAAAGTTCTGACACGTAAAAAGAATTTTTTGACTTTATAACAAGAAAATGAAGTACAATAATATTTGCCTTATAATATTGGTATTACAAACCAAAAACATGTCTTGACAAGTAAGCAATACAATTAATTTATACTTGTTGGATGCATATTTTAATTAACGGAATTGTAGAACTTCATCTATTATAATGAAAATAAAAGTGAAAGGTTATAAGGCTAGTTATACAAACATTTTATAAAAACTGTGCACCTACTGTCATTCATTTTTAAAAAAATATCTTTCCAACTCAAATCCAGTACTGACAAACTTAGACAACTTTTGAGAAAAATTTTTAAAAAAACATGATATATAGAACAAGCCAAACTGTACTTGGCCACATAGACTAAACGAAGTGAAACAGTAAATGTTTAGAAAATAAACGATAATAGAGGCTTATTTATTGTTAAGGTGTCAGGTGTCACTATGTCAATCAGTTCTTATAGAAACTGTTCAATTGCAATGTTGTTTATATTAATAATGCAGCTGTTGTTAGTTGTAATAATGAATAAATCAAAAATATAAGTCTTTTCTCTATCAGACAAAAAACATATTGTACATATCAACTATACTGTACACGTATAATTACAAGTAAGTATAATTACAGATACAGTACAGTACAGATAAATTGTTGTAAATAAATTGTATATGTGAATTGTTGTAAATACACTTGATTTTTCAAATTTTCTTCTTTAACAACCTCTACATTTTGAACTCGCTATATTTCGCCACCCTCCAAAATCCCCCCCCAAATCTCTTCAACTATAAAGTATTGAGTGATGACGTGGTATTTAAAGTTTTGTGTATAACTATTTATAGATTTTGTTAAAAATTTTAAAGAAATATGCTTTGTATGTAACAAGAAGCCAACATTTGTTGGCATACACTAACTTCTTACAAATCATATTAGTCATATTAATTTGATTATTCGCAAGTGTCTCCTGTTTCAAATTTGTACCTACTCAAGTCTGGGTATAAGTCTCAAGGGTGGTTGCTGCGGTTACTTTTTTCTATATATGGGAAGCCTGCCCATTGTGAGATACAATCTGTGAAGTTTATGGTGTTCTTACAATGAGTGATAGTAAAGTTAGGAAGTGGCTGAGAAAATGTGCAGCACTAGCCTCATTCTGGGCAATTACCTTCTGCAATCTTTGATAATTCAGTACATGCAGTTGACAACAAAATTCATGAGGACCAAGATTTTACAATTTCATAATTTTTATTTCAAATGACACTAGTTTCAATATCAGTTTTGTGCAGAGATCAAGACTGTATTCTCAATGGGTTTGTGATTCCTATCACAAAAAAAAAGGTTGGCCACAGATTTGTTATTTTTGATTCCATACGATCAGTAAGGAGATTAATTGTTGAACAACATCATTAAGGGAGATAAGACTTGGGTATCTTGCACCACTCCAGAGTCCAAACAACCAACAGAATGGCTGAACACATCAAAGTAAAAATCAAACAATCTCAACAAGAAAGATTATGGCAACTGCTTTTTGGAAAAGAAAAGGGATTTTGTTAGTGGACATTATGCCAAGATTTTTTTTTTCTTTTGGTGTTTAACGTCCGACTATTGTGCACACTTGGGCTAATGCAGCAGATGGGATGATTTTTAGTGTATGAAAATGCCAAGCTCTGGCCGGGAATCGAACCCAGGTCCTCGGAGTGAAAGCCTAGTACGCTATCCACTAGGCCACCGAGGCGGCTAAGGGATGATTTAAATTGGTGATAATAACGGCTCATTATGCCAAGAGGCACAACAGTCAATGTATCTATAGTCTGTACAGAAAACAAGCTATGTGGCCTAATATTTGCAGGTGTGCCTTTGTTACAAGAAAAGCGAAAATGTGTTTCTGCACAAAGGTATGATCTGGTCTTTAGGAAGGAACAATTTGATGAGCTACCTTACAGCCCAGACGTTGCACCCAGTGACTACTGTTTTTTCCAGTACCTAAAGGAGTTTGTTGCTGACCACAATGACAACAATGAAGTGAAACTACATGCATGGGAATGGTCTTCCTCATTTGTGAGTTTTCTTCGATGTTAGAATGCAAAAGCTTCAGGAATACGACAAATGTTTGAACATGGACATTATGTACACAAAATAGTTTTAAAGTTTGTAAAATAAAATAAAAAATATAATATTTACAGTTGTTTGTTATTACAAAACAAACCTTACATACAACAATAACCCACTTAATTTGATCATAACAAACAATAGATAATTGTAAATAACTAAAAATAAATTCAGTATATATTTTATTTTTAAATTTAAGTGTTAAGTAACTTTTTAGTATTTTGTACTTTTGTTGATGATTGATCATCACATGCTATATTGCAGAATCACAGCTGCAGTCTGTATTGTACAAGGTCTATACAATTTAGAAGGAGAGCAGTATTGTATAACCTGAGTGGTATTAAATCGCTGTTAAATGAACACAAACCTACCTGTTACAATATGCTTCCTCCGAAGATATTGGCAGCAAATATTGGATCTTCATCAGCAAGCTGGAATAAAACAAATATGTCACGACCATGGTGCTAGCCTACATAACTGTGACCAATTTTTACTCAACCAAGATTTGTCTTTCTTATACCATGCAATTTTTTTTATTAAAAAAATTTTTTTTAGATTATATCAATAAATGAAAAAAAAAACACTATTACCTAAATTGTGCAGGAAACTAAAAATTAATGAAATACCACAAATAAAAAATATTTTGTGAACATTTGAAAAAGTCTTGATGTCGCTGCCCAACACCAGAAGGTACGAACACAAAAAGAAAACAATTCTACGAGTGTTTGAAACATACCTGAAGAGAAGGCACGAGATCATCAGTTGAATCAATGTTATCAGAAAGCGAAGTCATATCATGAGACTCTAAACCTGACATATCTGGTCCAGGAGTACCTCCTTCTGAAAAAAAACATGAATATAAGAGTATAATATGGTGTGTGTATAGGTTTATAATCCGCTCAAACCAAAAACAAATAGTAACTGATAGATATATAATTTAAACAATTTGTAGGCAAAAATTACCATACTGATTACTGACAAAAGTAAATAAAGAACTCATTAAGTTTAAATTTTACACATATTTAAAATACCAAAAAGCATAATATATTTCAAAAGTGATTCTCAATTTTGGATAAATAATATAAAAAATTCTACACAATCATTAACCTTGGGATAATGCAACTTTCCAGTTATAATTACTTTTGCTTGATAACAATTTACGATAAATTTGGCAATTGCACTAAGCTAAAGGTACATGTTAGTACTGTGCTAGTAACATGACTGTTGTTGTAATTTTCTAAAATAACAACAATCAAAGAAATCCGTTTGCTGGAACTAACAAATAACTTACCACTGACTCCATCCATGTTGTCATCCATGGTAGTGAGAAAGTCCTCTGGAGTGTGAGGAAGGGAGTAATTGTTACCCATCCCCAATCCACTGTCAGCAGATTCCTGGCGCGAATGATCGGTCAGACCTGACAGGAACGGGTCCATCCCTGAACTAGCACCATCGGTGGAACTCTGTCGCAGCATCAGTTCTTGCTGCAATAAAATATATTTATTACAAATTAACTCCAACAAAAAGATCTCAATATTTAAAAACTACTGGGCAGATATTTTTAAGTTTCAGCAACAATGTACGAAATAACGTTATTATGTATATGTATACATAATACATATACAACTGATTCTAAATATAACTTTTATATTGCTTCCAAAAATAAATTGTAAATGCACTTCAATTTTATGTACCTCAAATGCATAACAAGCCATGTTTTAAGTAAGGGCTGTTTTGACATCAAAATATATATTAGCAGTTTCCGCCATCAAATTCAAACATTTTCACTGTGAATGTTCCATGTAAATGCATAATTTCCAGCTAAATATTTCATTTAAAAAACCTTATTAGAAATTTAAAAATAAGAGCGAGATGTTGAATGACTTTCTTCGGTTCAATTACATTAAACATTTTCGATCTCTGCATGACATAGATTTGGTTGTACATCACATACCCCCACACACATTTCCTTTTATTATATATATACATACATACATATATACAACACACACACAAAATACTTTCCTACATATTATTCACCATTATCAGCAATACATTTTTTGATATTGGGTTCATATTCTATTAGTTTTACTAGCTTCATTATTCCAATACTGAAGAATTCTCTCACCTCTGATTTAAACTCTTTAAATTGTGATTAATTACTTTGTTTTACAATTCCTTATCATCTTCAAACTTCCGCAATGCAAGCAATGAGATCATTTTAATTATTGAGTAATTTGAGGCTCATGTTAGGTCAAGCTTATAGTGGAAAACAAAATCCAGTCAGACTGTTGTTTAAGTTACGTAAGTGTTCCACAGAAATATTGGCATTAACAATTCTTCCAAGTTTAAAAAAATTCAGTCATCAACATCTCCTTAGCATATCAAAAACCAGTAGTAATAACCTTTTTCACTGAATATTTTCACTTAAACTTGTGGTTTAGAGCTGATTTCTACTTTGTCTCCTCACCATCCATTGTTCATACAGGTTGTAATGTGTTTCAATAATTCATTACTTTTATTTTCTTAGTATATGAAATATGAATAAGCTGCAGCAAGACGGTTTTCTTTTGATATTTCGTCAACCAGTTTTGTTTGTTTTTAGTTAGTGTCGTATAAATTAATTGCTGATAGTGAAACGAAGAAAATTCAATGAGTAAATGAGAACCAGTTGTGTTTCTATCAACGTTTCTGGTGCCCATCTGGAACAACTTTCTGTATTCCAGTTTTATGGTTAAAATGTTATATAAATTACTACATTTTCCGCAGTTTGATTAAGTAATCAGTTGATTAAGTAATCAACTAACTGTAAAACAAAAAAAAAAAAATTAATTATTAAAAATAAACAGTAAGCATTCTATTTTCACAGATTCTGAAAGTGAAAACTTCTGTGGCTGCAGTTGACAAAACAGGGTATAAACATTTGCTTTTGTGTCATACTTGATTCTATAGAGCATACCTCAACAGCATATATTCCCTGCTAGCTGCAGTCTACACCTATTGAGAGGATTTAACCGTCCCTCGCGGTACCCAAGTCTAACACACACTTACAACACTACATTTATGACTTTAACACTTTACACTCACACTTACATTTAGGAAGGCAATAATAGCCTCAATGTGCTTTTAACCTTAAAAAAAAAAAAATAATACTATTTTAATTGAGGTTACGTTTATTGCTCTTGTGATTTTAAAAATGTATATTTTTTTAATCTGTGCAGTTAAATTATTTAATGAATAATACCTATACCAATTTTTGAATCCAAGAATCTCAAATATTATATTTATTATTATACTTAAGACTATTAAACCCTTTCTTCCATGCATTTAAATTTTTATAAAAATAAATAAATCAATGAAAAAGTATAGTCAGACATGCCAAAAGAAGTAGTCACGTCTGTTGTTCAGTCCCGTGACTGCCTACTTTTTTGTAATTTACACAGTCAACTTATGAAGCGGCCTATATATGTTCAATATTACTGTGCAATGTGGGTTGCACAATATTTTGATGGCGGCCCCTAGATGGTCAATACAATATTTTTGTTTGTACAAAAACTTGTACCGCATGGAGGCGATGTTGAAGGTTGTGCAATATATTGCGCAATCGCGAGCACAGACGTACAACCACATTTTGCAAACAGTCCCTGCCAGACTTTCATGGAAGTCAACATGTTGAGTGAAAAAAATTGTTTTGTGTGATAATTGCTGTGGCCACAAGTGCGAAAAAAGGACTCGCAGAAAGATAGAAAGATAGAAAATGGGCCAAACAGTGGTTTATTGATAGGGAGAAGTATACCCACGGAAAATTACTGTGAACTGAGAGTAATTGAACCAAATGATTTCTGCAACTTTTTACGGATGGGCGGAGAATTATTTGAATTCATCACTTTGGTTACTCCTGAAATCAGTAAAAGGAACACTTATCATGCGTGATGCAATTCCTGCAAGTCAACAGTTGTCCATAACACTACGATATCTCGCAACCCGGGAATAGTTTTGAAGAACTTCATAGTACTAGGCCTGGACACGGGATACAATGATATATGGGATATTACGCAATGTTGCCAACAGACGGCACAATATTTTTTTGTTTGCACAATATATTTTCAAGATTTTGAAAATCATACAATATATTGCACTTTCAATATCACCCACACGACCAATTATATTGCACAAACCAAAATATTGCGCAATAATACTGAACGTCTATGGGCCACAACGACAGTCATGATCACTACATTCTTTGTTGTATTTGTTCTTTCCTCTCCAAACAAATGACACCATTTATGAATTTTACCTTTATACAAAATACTGGATTCGTTAACATAAACAATATATCTAAAAATGTTAGCAGCAGATTACACTTGACATCTCACTGGATTTTATATTTTTAGCACTTTTTACACAGTTAATATAAAATAAGGTGAGCTATTAGTTCAAACCTATTATTGTTAATCGAATAAACATGCTACTCTACTGCCATCTAATGGCAAGAAATTTAAAACAGCCCTTACTTAAAAAGACATGCCTGGTATATTATCTACTATCTATTTATTTTAGTGATTTTCCAATAGAAAATTAGCTACTGGAGCAACCATTATGGTCACCTGCCAAGCCCTGTTCTAACATCTCCTAGGACTACTTGTCTTTCTTATACTTCTTCCTATGTTCTTAAGGTAATAAAGTTAATCCCCTCATGATTTGCTCCTATGCTTCACAATAATTATGCATTTAATTACATCTCCGTATGATTCATTAAAAATATTAATAAAAACAAAGTATAACATTTACCCAAAATATTTAAACACTATAAATTTTAATACTTTATGATTCTGACTTGTGTTATTGTACTAATTTTAAGTATTAAGTTATTGTGGTTTAAACTTGAACACTGAGAAAACATCACCCTGAAGTAAGAGTAGTAAGGGAGCCCAGGAACAGCTTGTTCAAATATAGGTGGCAATAGTACACATAAAAGCAATGCAATATTAATTCATATTGTTGTAAGTAACAAGACGATGAAACTTTATAAAGCTTATCATAGTGCTAAGAATGGTAATAACCATACAAATGGTAAAAATTACATTGCTTTGTGTATAGAAGGCTACAAAATGTAGGTGTGTAGCCGCCTTGGTGGCCTAGTTGATAGCGTACTGGGCTTTCACCCCGAGGATCCGGGTTCAATTCCTGGGCAGGGCTTAGCATTTTCATACGCTATAAATCATCCAATCGTCTGCATTTGCACAGTAATCAGATGTTAAAAAAAATCTACAAAATGTGTATCAAACGCGTCTATTTTCACAAAGTTAATTCAATACAACTTTCACACACTTCAGTTTCTCAAAAATTACAGTACAATAACCACTGAAAAAAGTAAATAAAAAATTATTTAATATTTTTTGAAAATTCAAGCTGATGAAAGTACAGACACTGTTATCCTGGTCAGTCTTACTAGTTACAGCAAGGTGGTCTAATAACGATAAAAATGTGAAGAAAATATTTTACTGTGATTATTTCATTGAGCATGTATGATTACAATGGATGCATACATTCTACATGTGGAGTTAAATATTTGCATTACAAAAAAACAAATTTTTACTATTAGAACGTTTATTTATGAGTATGGTTCTGGGGTACTGTTTTAGTTAAATATAGAAAGTTAGAAACCCTTGATTTCAGAAAATAAGTATCTTGTCTATACAGAAGAAACAGAATTATTATCAATGTCAAAGTCAGGTAAAGTTAAGGTCTGTTGTCCGCATTAAAGCTTGCAATTCAAGTTCAATCACCAGGATCAGACTATTGTGACATAACCATTGTACAGTCAAGAGCAGTTCAACAGAATAGCTTTGTTATAATAGCCTACAGACAGGTCTCAATTACACGCTTCATATAATGTACAATACTTTTTACATTTTAGTTTAGTTTTTATAATTTATTAATATCTTATCATTTGGTTTATTTACGTTATTTAACTTAAGGCCTAAAATTTTAATAATGGTGTTACTCAACAAAAGACGAAGTCTGTTTATAAAAAATTTCTCACTAAAAAAAATCCTTTTGTATTTTAAATATAAAAATTTAACATACTAAGGTTAACATTTATGACTAAAAATATTAATTATGTTATAAAATAGCATTTAACTGTATTTTTACATCTTTACATCTTCAGTGTGCCAACCATTTGTACTCAAATATTTCTAAACAATAAGTATAGATATGTTATTGTGATTTCTACCACTTCATCACACACACACACACACACACACACACACACACACACACACACACACACACACACACACACACACACACACACACACACACAAACAGCACTATATTTATGAAATCATTTTAGTTACTCTTTGTTTGGACAACTATGAAAGAAAAAGCAATATGATCTAATATATGGTTGCCATTTTCTATATTTATGTTAGTACAGATTTATGAACAGTGTTCCTTGTAGAGATGTTGGACAAGTTGAGTGTAACTGAATGGCAACTAATAGGAAAGACAGTAACAATCTAAGCAATCTATGCAGCTTGTCTAGCGTCTACCTTTACAAGCATACTGTGTTTACTTTTCTTCCAGGTGGTTTCTCATTCAATGCTGCCAGTTTTTTAAACTCTGCTTAGACGACATGAAATATGCCTATAATAATCTCACTTTGGTAAATATTGAACTGAGATCAAAATAGAAGTGTGTAATCAAAAAACAATAATTATATTGTAAAATATTTAATTATGAACAGCTTAGCATATGCTATTAAAAGTTTACCGATTCAGATAACCTTTTGTTACAAAATTATTTACCAAGTACACCAAAAACTATCATTACAAATGTTTATTTCAATACCAAAAACTATCATTACAAATGTTTATTTCAATACCGATTCAGATAACCTTTTGTTACAAAATTATTTACCAAGTACACCAAAAACTATCATTACAAATGTTTATTTCAATACCGATTCAGATAACCTTTTGTTAGAAAATTATTTACCAAGTACACCAAAAACTATCATTACAAATGTTTATTTCAATACCGATTCAGATAACCTTTTGTTAGAAAATTATTTACCAAGTACACCAAAAACTATCATTACAAATGTTTATTTCAATACCAGCATCTCAATAATTAATTATTTATGAATTATGACCACAGTGAATACAACAGCAAAATAGACTCTCAAATTATTACAACATAACCAATAACAGATTAAAATACTTGTATTAGCCTTTTTATTTTATCATTTACATACCAGTTTTTTCTAAATCTGGTACCTAAAACAGATGAAAGTTTTAGCGATTTGAAACTAAGCTTGACAATGAAATACGTTCCGGTCTACTGTTACAATATGTGGCAGGGGATGGGAGGTAAATGGGGTGGTAGTGATTCAGCAGTATGGAATGTAAACATTGTATTGATCAAGTGACACTAATACATTGCAACTTACGATAAAACACCACAAATGTGATTCAACATTAAACCAACAATATAACAGTGTTCACACACACACACACACAAAACAAAATGATGAGATAATACATATGCCTAAAGATTCAGTGATAAATGCTTTGTTAAATTCTTAACTAATCTGTTGTAACTTATGATTGCAGAGTTGTAAAACACATACCAATGTAATAAGCACCCCCCCCCAATGTCCTGAAAACTAATGAATCAAGTAAATCGGTTGTAAAATGTGAAATAACATCTTTAAATGAATTAAGTTTATTTAATTCAAATAAATTTATTCCTCATTTTACTTTCATGCTTTTGATTTAGCAAATTCGTCAATGGTCCCATGTTGTGTACCTCTGTATCTTTAGTCATACACTCGGGAAGGTCATGCAGCAGTTATCAGTTGTGAATCTCTGAGAGATGGTAGGGATGGTTGCTAAAGTGAGCAACTGTGATGATTTATAGATTTATTATTTTATTACAATTTTGTCTTTAAAACATTGAAAAAATAAAAAGTTCCTGTATCATAAGTGGGTACTTAATAGTTTTTAAGAAAATGGTTTCCACATATTTGTTTGACTTTCAGGAATTAGTTGCCTTCCCTTCAGGTGGCTCTAATTAGCTCTATAATAAACCCTCTCACAATTAGGAGTACATGCTAAGAAAAAAAAGAACAGAACAAAATCTAAAAAATGTCTGTATTGACATTAATAAAATTTGATTTAAATAAGAACCTAAATAATTCTTTCTTAACAAACATTCTGGCTCAGAAAATAATCTCAAATGGAAAAACCTAAGAGGACTTGCAGAAACAGCTTAACTGGAATGCTCCTGAACAATTGTAAGACAGTTTATAATATCTGGTTCAATACGTATAGAACAGGACTCCTAGTAGGATAAACGAAAAATATTTTCTTTCAAGACTGGTTCATTTATATGCATACTTCGGCATTTTTCTTGAATGAATCGTAACAACAATACATTATCGACTAGTTCATTTGTAAGTTTTTTTGATGTACAATGTGACGATAACAATTTTTTTTCTGATTCAATTTGTCTGCAATAATCTTGAACAGCATTCTTATTTCTGTGCTAGTCCTTAACTGTTATTATCCTGACACCAAATTCAATACTTAGAGTTTTAATGATTCAATACATTGTTTTCATTTTAATATTGTCACTTTATATTTTATAAAACGCACTCGCTGTAGTGCTAAATAACTACCTCAAAGAAAAAACCGTAGGCCTCATAACACACTCACAACCATCACATAATAACAGGAGAGAACAACTGATAACTGATCCTAAATATCAACGAAACAAAAGTGGCTGCTGTTGTACAGTAAAAGTCTGTACTGTATCTGCACATGTAATGTAGGCCTTTTGCGACAAAGCGTGGTGATTAACCTGACTGACGGTTAAATAATACCACCCACTGTCGAAAGTCTAAACAAAATAATTTTGGTTTTTGCTGACTGTTAATTCTTTTTTTTTTTTAACATCCGACTATTGTACACACTTAGGCTAATGCAGAAGATGGGATGATTTTGATTTATAGCATATGAAAATGCCAAGCCCTGGCCGGGAATCGAACCCAGGTCCTCGGGGTGAAAGCCCAGTACGCTATCAACTAGGCTACAAGGCGGCTAAATTCCCATTCCATTATGCTGAAGGTTTACTATACAGTTTTTATGTTTGGAAAACTTTCATATTATTAATAACTTCAGATAGTATGAAAATGTTTAAAACTTGTACTGTATAATACCTGGCGCATTATCTCCTGTTGCCTCAGTTTTAGTCTTTCTCTTTCCATTTGTAGTGATTGTAGACGAAGTTTTTGTTGGCACACTTGAAGGGATTGTGGTTGTATCCATGAACTTATACCTTGAGGCAAAATGGCTCCTGAACCTGGTGCCCTTTGAAGATGTGCCGCTGGAAATAGAAAACAACGAAATCAAAATTTTAAAAACAATCAAACTAGCCAACTAAATTTTAGAATCCAGTTTAAAAAACAGAAAATTAACGGTTCAAAAAATATCTGTACCGTCACATTCAGACCAGTTCATAATTCCACATTGTTTTACCATTATCATACTTATATTGTACTTTCATATAAAGGAGAAAAAATATTAGCTTTTAATTTTGTGTTTACACGATTGATGTAAATTAACTGATCTCTAAAAAGAGGAAAGCAACCTGTAAACATTTTCCTAAACACAAAAAAAAATACAAATTTCTCTTAATTTTAAGGAAAACCATATTTCGAGTCCTGTAGCGATAAAAATTTACCAGTTATATTAATTTAGGAATCAAATTATCTGAAAACGAATTTTTATTATTGTTTTTTTATCACAAACATATTATGTTTTATGATTTTACTACATTATTTATTTGTAATACACCAACAAATAAACCAAAATTGCTTTGCATAAAGCACAAATACTAGGTTTATGTAGAGGAAACTGGACCATGACGAAAATTGACAAACAGAAACTCATTTTTGAAATAATTGGGAGAAAAATTTATGTTAAGATGAAAGAGAAAATACTTGGGAGAATTTGTCTGAACAATCATTTGATTATTGTTATTAATAAAATGCAAAGCAATATGATCAAATACATAAGATTATCAAGATGAAGTACGAGAAAAATAGTGAATAACCATTAGAAAACGAGCTCGACAATATCTGTAACAAGTCACATTCAGACCAGTTCATAATGCCACATTGTTTTACCATTATCATACTTATATTGTACTTTCATATAAAGGAGAAAAAATATTAGCTTTTAATTTTGTGTTTACACGATTGATGTAAATTAACTGATCTCTAAAAAGAGGAAAGCAACCTGTAAACATTTTCCTAAACACACAAAAAAAAATACAAATTTCTCTTA
Source organism: Callitettix versicolor (assembly GCA_022606455.1). Classification (NCBI taxonomy): domain Eukaryota; kingdom Metazoa; phylum Arthropoda; class Insecta; order Hemiptera; family Cercopidae; genus Callitettix; species Callitettix versicolor. Next base: position 18,705,116 of record CM040184.1, on the reverse strand, counting down.
ATTTTAAGGAAAACCATATTTCGAGTCCTGCAGCGATAAAAATTTACCAGTTATATTAATTTAGGAATCAAATTATCTGAAAATGAATTTTTGTTATTGTTTTTTTATCACAAACATATTATGTTTTATGATTTTACTACATTATTTATTTGTAATACACCAACAAATGAACCAAAATTGCTTTGCATAAAGCACAAATACTAGGTTTATGTAGAGGAAACTGGACCATGACGAAAATTGACAAACAGAAACTCATTTTTGAAATAATTGGGAGAAAAATTTATGTTAAGATGAAAGAGAAAATACTTTGAGAATTTGTCTGAACAATCATTTGATTATTGTTATTAATAAAATGCAAAGCAATATGATCAAATACATAAGATTATCAAGACGAAATAAGAGAAAAATAGTGAATAACCATTAGAAAACGAGCTTGAGCAGCCACTACAGTAAGGCCTGAATAGGAAACCATTAAAAGTGCACCACCCTTCATTCATAACATGGTCTGATTTAATAAAAACTCAGCAAAAAATTTAATTTTGGAAATACAGTAGTTTGGAAAAACTTCTAATTTTCCAGGTTTTGTCAAAAGATCCTTAACTTGAATTCTTAGAGAAATAGCAACTCATAATTTATATTTGTACTTGAAGATTACATTTGAATCAAATTTAATCAATCATATTTATTTGTTTTAGCCAAAGAAAATATATATTTTATGTTGTTTTATCTTATGACAACCAAGTTACTCTACAGACAAATACAGAGACTTGCTCCCCCCCCAAGATCTCAAAACAATCAGCAATAAAAAAAAGAAAAACAGGATAAGTCGTCTAAAAGTATATTTCTTGCAACTTATTACATCGTCATAAGTTCGGTTACTTCAACAAGTATCTCTAGAATGTAACAACATGGATACTTGAAATTCCCACTGTTGTTATGAATAGCGCCAACCATGACAGATTGCCAACCTTGCTTCATTGTCAATGCCAGTTAGTGACACTTGTTAGACCATGGAAAATTGATGAAAGAAAGTCTGTTCAACGATTCTGATTCTCGATTCTTGTTTTACAATGGGCAACTATACAGGTCATTTCATAGAGCTCAGCTGACTACTTTGATATAATTGCCTAAAAAGAAATAAATGATAATTCTTCTCTTGAAACAAGGAAAAAATTGTTTTACTATAACTTACACCAATCTTATTTTTAAATTCTTCTTCTTTTCTGCTAGGATTACTATCACTGTGTTCAGTATAATGATCTGCCTTCCCTAGCTTCGTCAATTCTACTTTCGTTGACGCATTTCGGAGAACCTCCATCTTAAAAAACTATATCTATACTGGTCACCAATATTATGGCTCGTCCTATTTATAATTTTCTATCTCCACCTTGTACCCCTCCTCTATTCAACACGTGTACATTAAACCTGACGTGCTTGCTTCTGATTGGCTCTTCAAAATCATACGTTTTCGCTCGCTTCTGATTGGCTACTTTCAAACTTTCTCTTCAATGTCCTCAGACGTTATATTTCAAAAATTAACAGCAAGAACGACCATTGAAGAGAAAGTTTGAAAGAAGCCAATCAGAAGCAAGCGAAAACGTATGATTTTGAAGAGCCAATCAGAAGCGAGTCAGGTTTAATGTACATGTGTTGAACAGAAAGGGGTACAAGGTGGAGATAGAAAATTATAAATAGGATGGGCCATAATATTGGTGATCAGTATAGATATAGTTTTTGAAAATGGAGGTTTTCCGAAACGCGTCAACGAAAGTAGAATTGACGAAGCTAGGGAAGGCAGATCATTATACTGAAACTTAAGATTGGACTTTTAAACTCTAAATTTATTTTGCCTCGGTCTGTAGCACTCTTTGTTGCATATTATCTAAATCTTCTAATCTCTATTTTCACTTTTTGGGCTAAAACTAAAAGTTACATAACAATGTTTTAAATAATCCTTCCTACATTTATGTAAGAAACAAAGAGTACGTAGATCTTTCTCATAACTAACTGATGTAGTTTCATTTTTCAGTAAAGGACTACCATATATCATGGGGAGTCAGTTTTGAGTATACACACATTGCCTTTTTTCTTCAGTGTGATTCAGGATGTGAAATTACAGATACTGAATTAAATAGTCGGTCTTACTTCATAAATATTTCTTTAAATATTCTAAAAACAGCAGTTATTTAAAATAGCTATTTGTAAGGTAAAATAGACTTGGCGCTAGTGGTCTACTTGGTGCTTTTTTTATGTAAGATTTTATTAATTAATCATTTCTTGCGCGCTGTTCTTTTCTTTGTTCCCAGTATGCTTTCTTGGTGCTTTTAATATGTAAGATTTTATTATTTAGTGTTTTGAGTGATCCGAATTAGCACAATCAAAAATTGTAAATTGAAATATTGTATAAAGAAGTAGTGATTGCATGTTAAGATAATTTTTATCTCTGTATTTGACTCATAGTAAGGAAATGAATATCTCAACAATACTAAGTCTGAAATATTATTTTTTCTACAAAAGTAAGTTACCTACACAAATTAATATTATTTACAGACTTTACTGATAAACCACTAATATAAATGCATAATTAAAAATTATAACGTTTCAAAATAAAAGTAGAGCTCTATTAATTGTTGTTATATCTAAAAAAACAATT
>CM040184.1:18654963-18697463 GCA_022606455.1 Callitettix versicolor | reverse complement strand
TATAGTACTCTTGAGCGCAAAAAACTGCTAACACACTTATGATTGTATAGTACTCTTGAGCGCAAAAACTGCTAACACACTTATGATTGTATAGTACTCTTGAGCGCAAAAAAACTGCTAACACACTCATGATTGTATAGTACTCTTGAGCGCAAAAAAACTGCTAACACACTCATGATTGTATAGTATTCTTGAGCGCAAAAAAACTGCTAACACACTCATGATTGTATAGTACTCTTGAGCGCAAAAAAACTGCTAACACACTCATGATTGTATAGTACTCTTGAGCGCAAAAAACTGCTAACACACTTATGATTGTATAGTACTCTTGAGCGCAAAAAACTGCTAACACACTTATGATTGTATAGTACTCTTGAGCGCAAAAAACTGCTAACACACTCATGATTGTATAGTACTCTTGAGCGCAAAAAAACTGCTAACACACTCATGATTGTATAGTATTCTTGAGCGCAAAAAAACTGCTAACACACTTATGATTGTATAGTACTCTTGAGCGCAAAAAAACTGCTAACACACTCATGATTGTATAGTACTCTTGAGCGCAAAAAACTGCTAACCCTCTTATGATTGTATAGTACTCTTGAGCGCAAAAAACTGCTAACACACTTATGATTGTATAGTACTCTTGAGCGCAAAAAACTGCTAACACACTCATGATTGTATAGTACTCTTGAGCGCAAAAACTGCTAACCCTCTTATGATTGTATAGTACTCTTAAGTGCAAAAACTGCTAAACACTCTTATGATTGTAAAGTACTCTTGAGCGCAAAAACTGCTAACCCTCTTATGACTGTATAGTACTCTTGAGCGCAAAAAACTCTAATAAGATTATAAAGAGTATTATGTACTCTCGAGTGTAAAAAACTGCTAACCCTCTTATGATTGTATAGTACTCTTGAGCGCAAAAAACTCTCATAAGATTATAAAGAGTATTATGTACTCTTGAGTGCAAAATACTGCTATCACACTTATGATTGTATAGTACTCTTGAGCTCAAAAAACTTGCTAACACACTTATGATTGTATAGTACTCTTGAGCGCAAAAAACTAATACGTTTTCCATGTTTTAGTTTACTTCATCTTTTTGGATAACTTTCACTAAAAGCTGGCTCATGAGGGGATGCAATCCAGTGTTCAGAAATAGTTTACTCTTTACTGCTTAGCTTTTGCAAAACATATGTTATTTTAACAGAAACTTGTCCTAACCTATTCGTTTATATGTCTTTTATTAATAATTATTCAACCACCAATTTTTTACTTTTGTCATAATCATTAAAATTATACTATTTCAGGTTTTCAAAAAAAACTTCAACATTTTATTAACACGAGCGAATCAAGTGCTCCCTCATGAGCAGGCCACTAACAATGGTCTTTCGGAGACCACAGGCCTGCTTTTACTATATTACTCAGTAGCTCACTTGCATTGTCTTGACGTTTATGTTTTCATTTATTAACATTTCAGTATTAAAAAATATTGAGAAAACCCACTTCTCAATTCAGTATGAATTATAAAAGATTTTTTGCTTTAGTACCTATATTAAAGTAGTGTACACATTAATATTTGCCAATATTTTGTTTTTTTTTTAAATAAAATATTAAATTCAGCAATATGTCCACATAATGCAATGGCAAAAACAACATATTTTGTAAAATTGTTTTTTAACACCCAACTTTTTTTAGCTCCACTATTTTGAAAATATGTTTATAACCACTAAATACACAGTAGTATGGTTCCTGGGTGTTTGGACTTGGACACTAAACAAAACAGGTAAATATATGTCAGCACTAAGAAGTCGTCTTTGTGTAGGCTAAACCTACAGATGCCTAAAATTCTTTGGCTTTCCTTTTGCTGCAACTGGATTGAATGAAAACTCTATAAATCATCCATCAATTTAATTATTTAACTTACCATATTATTACTCCTCCAATTCAAAATGTAATTTTTGCTCAAATCATAAATTTTAACATTTCTTAAAGAAAGCACACATTTGCTAAGACAATTTTAATTTTACGATAAAATAATCCATTAATAAATCTTTTGAGGCAAAAACAAGTTGGCATGTAAAGGTTCTTTCCCATTATACAGTATACAACACTGATATATCACTTGTATGTATAAGGCTGGCCTGTCAATCTTGCGTTTACTTGCCTAGTTTCAGACGTCCATAAGTCTGCTAAGAAAAAAAAATCACGTTTTTTTGGGTGAAAACTAGCTAAACTTTTATTTTGATACCCCATACTATTTATTTATTCTTCTATTAAAAAAAATGTTAAAACATTTTAAAAAGTTGTTATTAATTTTGTATAAAATGATATAATACAACTTACAAACGTTCAGAATGTTGTTAGTACTGAGTATCCAAATTAGAAAAGAAACACTTAATCTGCCAAACTGTTCATAGCTCTGTCTCTGATTCACGTTATAGTGTAATTTATTTTTGACCACATTTTTATGTATACGTTTTGAAAATGTGTTTGACACCACTGTTTTCTTCAATTGTCTCTGACATTTGTTTCATAATTTTCTAATTTAGTGTTTATGATCTAGATGGCTGTTATCAAAGATAAAAAGAAGACACTGCAAAACCAGCAGGATCTCGGCGTATTACTAAGGACCCTAAAATAATAAAACATTACGCATACAAGTTTTTAATTTTATATACACTCATCCTTGTATGTCAATATGTCATGTCTCATAATTTCAGTACCTAATTTTTCACTGAATGTACTGTGAACATTGTTTTTTTTCTCTTAACATCCATACTTTACGCCGCAGGGACGAAGGAGACATAGCAGACTGATCGGTGCTTTACCCACATCAACCACCGAGCCCTAGTGTTTCGCTTAGTGAACATTGGCTGATAAAAACTAATACCTTATGTAACTATGTATTCCAGTTTTAGAGTGTTATATAAAGGAAAAGAACCCTGTACAGATTAACATTAGACTTCTGGGAGAAAATCTCTGATTCTTTACTACAAAGTCTTAAATATAAACATTAGTCCAATGTTTACGACTTTGCCTTATCTTAACTTACGTATTCTAGGGTCAAACCAAGTGGTGGTCATGGTCTGATGGTCGATAAAGTATATTTCACCTTCACGAGTAGCTGCTTGCTCCCACCCCTCGGGCAAAGGGCCTAAAGGAGCAGGGCTTGTGGCAGGGCTGAGTGCACCCCCTTTGGTTCCTGCAACAAAACAATAAACCTTTGAAAGGTTAACAAAGTAACTCACAGAGCTAGCCTAATTCTGCAACAAACCACAAAATTTGAACACATTAGCTGTCACGGTGGTTTGATTGGGTTGACAAAATATGTGATGGTCTCAAGAGAACAGTGTGTCAAAGCATAGTAAATAAAACAATATTTGCGGTTAGAATATGAGCACCACAAGGCATATTGGGAATCCGTAATTGTCAGCAAACTCTAAATGAGGATTCCATAAATAAGAAACCTTAGCGCAAATCCCACTATAATCTAGTAAACTGTAGCCGGACAACTAACCACTAGAAGTGTAGCACCAAATAGCTTTACTTATAAAAGTGTCATAGTAACAAAGCATAAAGGATGCCAATAACAAGTTGCACATTATATTTTCTTAGCACTGGAATAAGCATCTACGCATTTGCATTTGAACACATACTTTTATTGAAAAAACTCTTTAATCTTTTATAAACAGTAATTAAGAATTTTTTTTTCTACAACATGATTATTGTAACGTATTTATTTCCGAATGAGCCAAATCTTAAACATTTATAAAAATCAACTAGTCCATTTTACAACTACGAGGGTTGATCAAATATAAACGAGACTGACTTACTAAAAACTTTTCCGTTGGACATTGAACTCTAAAGGGTGGGGTTTCAGGTAGCCTGGGAGGTTTGGGACGGGCGTAGACGGGCAACATTTCCGTTCGGACCCTTCAGTATAAAACTATACAATGAGTGAGAGTGGAGTGCACGTTTCCGTGGAGCAGAGAATTATTATTAAGTTTTTGGAAAAGGAGGGGGTCAATCCGACTGAAATCTTTCGTAGATTGACGGCTCAATACGGGGACAGGACCCTGTCAAGAGCTCGCATTTTTGCTTGGCACAAGGAATTCACCGAAGGACGGGAAGCAGTAGAAAACCTGAAGGCCTAATCACGATCGTCGGCCGGGAAGGTAATGGCCACTGTATTTTTCGACAATCAAGGCGCCTTTCACGTCGATTTCCTCCATCAACGACGCACAATAAATGCACAATATTATTGCGATGTTTTAGAGGCCGCAAAACAGTCTTTTCATAGGAAAAGGAAATCTAAACCGGCGAGAAACGTCATTCTTCTTCACGATAATGCCCGACCACATTCGGCGAACGCTACGAGGCTTAAACTCGATCAAATTGGCTGGGAACCAATGGAACATCCCCCATACAGTCCAGACTTATCACCCTGAGACTATCACCTGTTTGGGCCACTCAAAGAGGCGCTTGGAGGCCAGCGTTTCGAAGACGATTCTATGGTGGAGACCTTCGTGCTCCAATGGCTCAATGAACGCCCGAGAACATTTTACGAAAATGGAATTAAAAAACTTCCAATCCGTTGGGGAAAATGTGTTACTCGTGCGGGAGACTATGTAGAAAAATAAGTTGTAACAAGAATAATTTGTAAGTAAACAATAATTTTTTTAAAAAATCAGTCTCGTTTATATTTGATCAACCCTCGTATTTCAAATTTGAGGCTTTAATAATGAGCAAGTCAAACATATTTAGGTTTATAAATAAAAACACAGTCCCCCCCCCAATATTTTTATTTCTCACTATGGGTTTTGACCTTTACAGGTCATTTACGAGTGATGTTACTTCTGTAGTACTGTACTATAACAGTAAGTCTATATCACTTGTAAAAGTCAAAACCAATAATGAGTATAAAGCTCTGTAGGAGATTAAAACTGTTTTTATTTATAGACCTTAGTCCATTCTTTACATTTATAAGAATATAAAAAGCTTTTCTTATAAATGTATATCTAAATAAGTAATTATTAAAAAATACAAAAGAAAATACAATGTGCTGCTTATTGATAAACTAATTGTTTTCTTTATATTATTTGTCTGTTATCAAGCAACAGAGAGTTTGTTTAAACATTTGCTTCTACATGCACAAGGAATAAAGATGTCATGGACCTACAGGTTGATTAGATTGGCTCAAGCATTACACCCACAACATGAAGCTCGACTACTAGCTCTAACTTAAAGTTCTTGAGAAAACGTATCAGCTGTAGCTTACGTTATTTTAAAAATCGAGTGTAAAAAAAAGCAAATTAAAAACAAAGCTGCTACAATTATTATTATTAACTCTTACTTTACTATTAACAACAATTACTATATACATTATTATTACTATATTGCACCAAAGTTTCAGCCATTTTGGATGCACAGTTGTTATGTAACAGTCGTTTGAGTGAGTTGATGTATTTTTATGAAAATGGACAAAATCGAGTATCGAGCAATCATTAAATATTTGCTTTTGAAAGGCAATACGCCTACGCAAATCAAAGATGAACTGGATTCCGTGTATGGGGACTCTGCACCATCATTTACCACAGTGAAATTTTGGGCAGCTGAATTTAAACGTGGCCGTAAGAGCTTGGGAGACGATGATAGTTTGGGACGTCCAACAACTGTAACTACCGACGAAAACATCGCCAAAGTTCACCAAATAGTGCTAGATGACCGCCGAATTAAAGTGAGAGAGATAGCAGACGTTATGAACATGTCAAAAGAACGTGTTTGTCACATATTAAATCAACATTTAGACATGAGAAAGCGGTCCGCGCGTTGGGTGCCGCGTTTGCTCACGTTAGACCAAAAACGTGTTCGAATGAACATTTCCAATGCTTTGTTGGCGCAGTTTAGGCGCAATAAATCCCAGTTTTGGCGCCGATTAATTACTGTAGATGAAACTTGGATACACCATTATACGCCTGAAACAAAAATACAGTCCAAACAGTGGACTGCAAAGGGGGAACCGGCTCCAAAAAAAGCAAAAACTTTTTTCGGCTGGGAAAGTGATGGCCATGGAGTTTTTTGTGATAGTCATGGAGTTATTTTAATCGACTATCTTCAAAAAGGAAAAACCATTACAGGGGCATACTACGCATCATTACTTGACAAGCTAAAGTCAGAACTTGCGGGAAAACGGTCACATTTGCAGAAAAAGAAAATCCTGTTTCACCAAGACAAAGCACCGTCTCACACATCAGCGGTTGCCATGGCGAAAATCCACGAATTACGGTTTGAACTGCTTGACAATCCGCCTTACTAACCAGATCTAGCCCCAAGCGACTTCTTTTTGTTCCCTCATTTAAAAATTGCGCTCGGAGGACAGAAATTTTCGTCAAATGAAGAGACAATCACCTTCGTGAACAATTATTTTGCAGAGAAAAACGCCGAGTACTATTTGGACGGGTTACAGAGATGGGAGCATCGCTGGGAGAAGTGTGTAGAGGTACAAGAAGACTATGTTGAAAAATAAAAAAAAATTCTAAAAAAATGTCTTGTATCTTTGTTAGGTCGGAAACTTTTCAGACCACCATGTTTTCAGTTGTGTTTGCACTGGTAATATTTAGTTTCCTATAAATATTGAAATTTGACAACTTATTTTCTATTTTAAAAACTAATCTTAGAACTTTGAGTATATTAAAAGCAACGTTGACTAATTCGAGCTAGGTTTGACTGGTCTGTTCACCTGAGCGCTGAGACTACTGGAGCCAAATTTAACCGACAGCTGCCAAGCTGGCAGGCATATCGCATAGACCACAACAATATTGGAGTCTTGTCAAAACACGTGGTCAACAATAAAACAATTAATTTTCTTACACCCCATCGTCATTAAATCACGACCATTACGCTTGGGAACAGCTGTTAACGTTGGAACTGACTACATTCAACGTTATAAATATTTATATGCTTTGCTGAAAATTAATAAACAACTAATTTACCGAACACATAAAATTTTGCTACTAATTCCTACACGACTTGGGATTAATTGCCGTGCACTGCAGCTCTGTAAGTGGCCATGTATTTTATACATAGGCCTAATTGTCAGTAAATATGAGTTTGTTTGCATTTTATAGGCTAATTTAAGGGTGCACTTACATTAGCTACACTGCATACAATAACTAATGTGCTGTTCTCTCATATATATGTTCTGTTCTGTTCTAACTTTTCATTGGGTTTTATGAGTTCATTGCTGACATTAACATCAGCAATACTGCCCCCAGCTATCAGACAAATAAATGATGGAACAATAGGGATATTATTATTAGAAGAAACAGTATATTCTGTAAGACAGAAATAAATATAACTCGTTTTTCTAAACTATTAGTTTAGTAATATGATCAATATGAATTTTTAATAGAAATTATCAGAAAAAATTGCTTATTAAAAAGCAAATTTTAAATTTAATTTTCCAGGAGATTTAAGAAAAGGTGTCTGCAGATGAAGCCCCTAGTTGTAAGTCATCCATCGCCAAAGCAACAAGTCCAACAGAGCTAGTGCAGTGACAATTCCAATTATAAACTAAGTATAGAGAACAACATTTAAGTACATGAAAACTTCTGCAGCTTTGCACTGATCTTTATTATTGGTGTCTTATTTTAAGTAGTTTAACAGGTATGTTTGAAAGAAATAGTTAATAACACAGTTGACTTTTTGCTTACTAAATGACTAGATGTTTCTAAATGTTATTGCTACTGACTTATTACAGAAGGCAGTAGCAAATCTAAATAGGCCTATGTTCTGGCCTTTTTATTACGTACTTAAAACTTCAATTAGAAAGAACAGGTTACACAGTATGCAATCTGCAAATTGTATTTCTTGTTAAGTAAATTCAAAAAAATAAAATTGAAATGTTATTAAACAGAATTTTGTTTTATGGCAAAGAATAATTTGATTTCTGAACTATCAGAACTGAATTTTAAAGTTAAAAGATCCTTTTTTATTATGTTTACAGGAATATAAAAAAGTTTTAAAAAATGAGCAGGAAAAACTATTGCTGCTGAGATTTCTGTTTCTCAATTTCATTGTAATTTAACAATAAAATTCAAAGTATGAATTCTTTATGGTGCTGACCCAAAGAACATTCCAGGTACTACATTTTTTGATTCAACTGCAATGATTGTAAGTTATTTAAAGTAGCTCACATTTTAAAATTGCATTTCAATAAACTTATTCTGAATCTGCCCCCACAAGAATACCATTTATTATTGTCTACCTATCTACTGGAAATTGCAAGGTTAAGAAAATGTAATTCCTGATTTTTTTTATATTAATTTTAAATTTGTCTCGAGAATAACAATAATACATGCCAAATTGCAATGAGCAATTAGTTCATACTTATTACTTCTGCCAACCTAACAGATTTAAAATTTTCTTTTTACTTCTTACACTATAATAAGAAAAGTTAAACAAATTTTTAAAAAATTGATTAAAGGACTCTTTTAATATGAAATAATATTTTTCAAATAATAACATTACACACAGTAATACAAAGTACTATTACATTAACAATATTCATTACAATTTTTTGCTTCGATTTTGGTCGATTTGTGTTTCTAAACTTGTTACTGAAGTAACTTAATAAATATTTTTATAGTGCTTATTCCTCTATAAAAACGATGACTTTTTGAGAAATGTTACAAATCAAATTTTTACTTCTTTGAAGTATGGTTTTATATAAAACAGGAAATTTTAATTTTAATTATTATTTCAAATAAATTTCTTCAAAAAGCATCCGATTTCTTCAAGTGTTGGTATCTTAACAATAAAAAGACTCAACAACTGTGCTACAAAATTTTAAAAGACTGTATGCTATTTCAAGTTTTTTTATAAAATACAAAATAATATACAATAACTAGCATGATAAAACTGTTTATTTTAAACCAACCACTTTAAATACATTTTTTTTTATCAACAGGATTTATTCTCAGTTTTGCTAAGACTCAATGAAGCTATTCACATTACTAATACTTATAGCACCAGGTGGCAACAAATGCAAAAAAAGGAGTAAATGGAAGCAATTTTTGGTTCTGCGGTCTACACATAAATAACACTAGGAGTAGCTAAGCTATTTTAAAGTGGCTACTATAGAAACCTCTACTCTATACACACGTGAACAATTATCAAAAATCAAATTTAACAAGTAGATCATCTAAATCAAACCTAATGGTCGACAACTTTTGGACAAATTAGGGGAAACCATGAAGCTTTAGGGCCTACATAGTCACATTATTCAGCAAAACATAACAAATAAATTTGTTAACAAATACAATATAATGTTTCATTAATACAATGTTCAATTTATTTTTAATTTTTAAGTATTTTATTTTGAACTGATAAAACTTTTTCACATACTTTTTTCTCAGTTCTGGTACCAAATCAGTGTTCAAGAAAGCGTAAAAACCTAGATTAGATCTATTATGTACTGTATTTAAATTACGATGCAAAAATTGTGTGCTGAATCTAAAAATAAGGCCTTATTTATAACGAAATAATGAAGTAAATAAGTGATGCAAGACTAAAGTCTGTAGATTATAGTAAGCAACAAGCGTTTAAAATATGTAAAATATCAGGCACTGACTCCTGCATGCTAATCATTGCTTTTTTAGAAGCAAAACCTGTTCAGTTGATCAACTAAGTGTAGAACCCTACTCTTCAGTATAGACAACAATTGCTTTTAGCTATATTTGAGGAAAACATTCTTTGAGGCGCACATGCACGCACGCACACACACTCTGCTTTTTTCTGATAAGTAATTTTGTTTTATATACATTACATGGTTGTCCGTTATGTGATCGTTAGCCTACAGAATGGTAACAGCCATACATGTGCTTATCGTACTTTTTTGTTTTGCAAAATATTTTATTCTTTCCTTTCACCGTCATCAGTCGAAAGACATCAATTTGTTGATTGCCACTTAGCCGATTTATAGATTCCTACAGTGCAGCACCATTTCACACTGTTTAAACTTTTATTTGTATTATTTATAATGTAGCATGTGCAGTAATCATATCTTGTAGTTACTGCACTTGTGGTGTGTACAGGTTAGGTAAGTCTCATTTGTGCACTTGTTTATCTATAAAAGTTCCCCAGTGTTTTAAGAGAAAATTCAAATTTTGAAAAAAGCAAAATTTTCAAAAACCAAATTTTTAAAAAACTTTGGTTTTACGTTACTTAATTTTCACCCGCGATATCAATACCGATCATTATCGCAGATAATTTGGTTACCTGTAAATGTTAACATTTTTGGTACGCTAGCTTTTATGTAAAAAGTGTGTACACAGTATTACTGTACTGTATCTAATTGTAACTATGTAACTACAGTAATACAGTACTTTGAAAAATTACCTACTAAAAAAAAACCTTACAACACATCTAAAATATTTTATAAATAAAGCCATTGGGCATTTTCATGCTTTGCATATCGTGATGTTAATCTACGTCAAGGACCACCGCATAAGTCATGTTTCCTTGTCTACCTTAAATATGTTCAAAACAAGCAATCACCAGCAAATATAATAAGGAAAACCCCTGCCTACTTTGTGGGCCAACCCCATGAAACATCTGTTTATTTAAATTTAATAAAGTAAACTGTTACCAAAGAAACCAATATTAAAACAATCTACATGTAGGTTAATTTCACAAGACAAAATTTCAAACAATATTTTGAGAGACTGGTAAGTTGCAGAAAGATGGTTGAGAGAATTTATTAAGGCCTTGGTCTTAAATCTGAAACTATACATTTTTCTTAATTAAGCACTTGTTGGAAGGCAGAGAAAGTTTCTGTAAGAAATGGATGGTTAAAGACAATAATTAAGTTCTAATGTGTTTATACTAACAAAGTATAATTTTATAACAGCTGTTGAAGAAATGAAATAAATCTGAGCCCTTGTTCTTGTTTCAGTTGAAAAGTGAATGTCCCCAAGTCAGGATAAATATTGTCTCCATCCTCGACTGTATCAAAAGGTAAATATCAAACAGTTGAATGGATAAATTAGGTATGAGTTTTAGTTTAAACAAAGAGCACTAATGAAGACCTGATGAGATTCTTCTCAAAATGTGACATTTTATTGACTTTTTTTGGAGATTAATTTCTAATATTGGTTTTTATGGTAAAAATATAAATAATTTAATGCAAACAAAAACATTTTTCATGGGCTTTATCCACAGTATTCTGGGGTTTCCTTCAATGCTTATTAATAAATGTTTTTTTGTGTTTAACGTCCGACTATTGTTCACACTTGGGAACACATATTTATAAAAATGTTGTTTACTTAACAGCTATGATGGTAATTATACCTTTTTACCATAGAAACCAATAATAAAACATTTAAAATTTCGTTTTTATACAACTGTTATGAAAGTAAACAAATCGTAGGGGGGAATAGGAATTTTGAAAAGTAAACTGTTCCCTTTATGAATAGTTTTTTTTTTAAAAAAAAACCTTTTTAGTGTGCCTATACATTACAAATTAAATTTATCCTCAATATTTGAAGCCTAGCTTTAACTGGCATTGAAGTCAGTCAATCAGGACATTGCATTTTACATTGCACACACACATATATATATATATATATATATATATATATATATATATATATATATATATATCTTTTTCAGTATATATACAAATAAATCCTCCTGTTGATTTTTAACCACATATCACTGTCCATGGTGTAACTACATTGCTACCACCCACTACAATTAACTAATTTTTTTTTATTTACAAAAAAAATAACTTGCCAAATGAATATTACTTAGCCAGATACCTAAAATATTGTTGTTTTTAAGGATACTGATGATTCATATACTGAAACTTCATATAACTATTATCAGATAATGTAACACAGTTATTCTAAAGAAGAAATAAGTAATACTGTATTACAAAATGTTTAAAATTATTTAACTTTAAATATTACTTTAGGTAAAAATGTTGCACAGATGAAATTCTGTCCTTAGTAGAAAGCGATTACGGGTTAGGAATTTTTTTAAATTATTATGGTGTGTTTACATTGGAATACATGTATGAGGATTTGTATGAGATACAGATATGAGCATACAAAATTTGTATGATCACAGACATCCTCACACGTCAAATAGTTTGTAAAAATTCACCCTGCATTTATACTCATATGTGAAGTACATATATACTTGCTACAGTGTGGTGGACTTAGACCGAGCAGAGGACGCCAAAGAGTCTCTGACTAAAATTCAGAGGCTGGTCTGCCTGTGCATTATCTATGTCTATGAACACGATACCCATGGCAGCTATGGAGATTGTTCTTGGGTTTCCCACCCATTGACCTTTACGTCATAGATGAAGCATGGTAAAGCAGAATATAGACAGGAAGGTGGCGTCTGGTGATCCTCAAATTTGGAGCATTCCAGAATCACAGAAAAGATTAGTGACCCGATTCTCATGATGGGACTTATCAGATAGTTTCTAGACCCTCTGATGTCAAGTTGATGTTTGAGAGTGGGGATCATGTCTTGGGAAAATCTGAAGACGTAGAATGGTAAACAGATTGCTCCAAGACAAAATATATATATTTTTTTTTATGACGAAAAGCACAGTGAGGCTATTATCGCCTCCCTATGTGTAACAATAAAAGCACTTGCAGGTCCTACAATTCAGTCCAAGCTGATGTGGGAGTGTGGGAAGAACCTCAACGCTCTGTCCTGGGTAACCGGGTAATTCCACTGGGTTTCAGAGCATAAGGGGTTGGAGCTAATGAGGACTGAAGCAGACTGACTGGCTGGACTGGGATCTGCATATGAGTTTGTTGGACCTGAGCCGGCTTTCTCTGTCGCTGACCAGGTCTGCTATTAACAAATGCATTAATAAACAACACCAGGCAAGATGGAATAACCTTCATGGATATTCACACAGTAAGTGTCTCTTAAGCAAGGTTCCATATGGAGGGCTTAAAGGGGCAGCAGATGTCTTGGACACTGTGGTCTGACGCACATGAAAAGGACAGGTATGTACCACGGAGAAATCGTGTGTAGGTTGTGCACTAAAGAGGAGAAAACTGCAGGATACATTATCCTTGATTGTCATGAGGCTCTTGCTAGAAGGTGGTTTCCAGAATCCTATGGATCTTCAGCAGAATGATCTAGTCAGTGGATTGTTGGAACTTACTAAGGACATCAATATGCCAAACTAGTACTTAAGATGTTCAGTTGCACAACAGGTCTATGACACAGAGCCTGGGGTTGTATTATCCCTTCCTCTTGTCTGAATCTAATCTAATCTACATTTATACAATTTATTCATTGTTTGTCAGTGCAATAATTTATCTTTTAAGTAAAAATATTTAAAATCTTTACAGTAAACAAATGTTTAGTAATGAGACGGTTTTACACTTTGCACTGTTGTAAATAAAATCTAAAAAAAGAACTCATAGCTAGTGGCAAAGAGAATTTTTAAGAAAAACAATTCATGATGCATAGGCCTACCATGTTGGTTAATGAATTCGTTTTAGAAGATGGAACAGGATTAAAAACTGTACAACAAAATAAAAAACCAAACTATACAAAAGAAAATTTTAAAACCAACTAGCCTACTAAAATCAACTAAATTTATGAACAAGTCAAAGTCTGTCAGCTGAGTAAACAGCTGATTAAATCTAATAAATAGTAAAAACCTGCCATAACCTAAAAACACATGAAAATAAACATACAATTCAAAATATATGCCATTCTTTGCTCGTACAAAATGTGAGAAAATATTTGAGCTCATAAAATTTGTATAAGCATTTGTATGAGATGATGTGATTTGTCAATTTGACTTGCATCTCTTACAAGACCTTATACATGAATCCTAATGGTAAACACACCATAAAGGATATTGTTCATATATATGGTTTGTTAGGAATGTACTTTTAGCAAGTATCAAACTAACAGTAAATTTTTAATGGTATGAAGATAAGGAGGAATAAAAAAGGGATAATTTAATTTTTTTTTTTTTTTTTTTTTTTCCGACTATTGTGCACACTTGGGCTAATGCAGACGATGGGATGATTTATAGCGTATGAAAATGCCAAGCCCTCGCCGGGAATCGAACCCGGGTCCTCGGGGTGAAAGCCTAGTACGCTATCCACTAGGCCACCGAGGCGGCTAAGGCATGATTTAAATTGGTGAATTAAAGGATAATAACGAAATCCACAGAATATTAAACAAACATGCGTTCTTACATTATACGTTATAACAAATTAAAAACAAAGGACAAGTTAAAACTCAGTAGAGTTAACTACTTTCACTATAAGGAAATAAATGTGAGGCTAGTTTACCTTGAGGCTGGGGTGAGGTCGCGGGGTGAGGCGATGTGGCAACAGTGTTAAGTAATTCCGCACTACGCTGTTGCTGATTCTGTACTTGAGCTGCTAATGTTTTGCGAGGGTCTTCCCATTGTGTGGTCCTAGTCACGTGACTGAAAAAATAAAAACCAAGTTAGATCTCAGAGTTTAAACTAATTTACTGATTATACTATATATTTTACTTAAAATGGACAATTTAAAAACAATAAATGACAAAAATTATGGCACGAACTTTCTTAAACGCAATAAATATATACATTTTTAACTACCTACGGCATTTTCAATAAAAAATGCCAAACAAAATATAAATTCACTGAAAACAACTTCAAATAATTTTGAAAACCTGGTTCACATACTACCCATGCTTGAAGTTTTTTTTAAGTTATTCGAGAATTTTTTTTGTTGATGTTTAACGTCCCACTATTGTGCACACTTGGGCTAATGCAGTCGATGGGATGATTTATAGCGTATGAAAATGCCAAGCCCTGGCCGGGAATCGAACCCGGGTCATCAAGAATGGTGAAATATTCTTGAATTCGTATATAAATATAACACGCCCCAAAATAAAATAAATAAATTGAGTTATTGGGAAAACTCTGATATATTGGTCTAATTTCTCAAAACAGGTCCATCATATTTTGCTCATTTAATTGCCACATAACTCTAGTTAGTGCAACAAAGTTGAAATAAAAGAAATTTATGTTTGGTAGAAGGCCTAAGTAAGGTTTTTTTTGTTCTTTATTTTACTTCAGAACAATAAATGTCTTTCATTTCAGATTTGTTACAATGACTTCAGTTATGAGTGATCTTATATATGATTAAAATTTTAGCAAAATCTAATAAACCGATTTTGAGACATTAGGCCGACTTGCCAGTATGTTTGTCAGTTAGCCTCCGAAACGGTCTTTTAGTCAAATAAATGAATGTGAAGAAATGTAATTTGTTTATTTTTATTCTATAGCAGATAATACATATACAGTATAAAAACACATAAAATTTAACGATAGCTCTTGAACCAAAACTTTGGAGAGAAGGGAAGGAGAGATGGGGAACCCATACTTCTCTGAGTACTAAAGAGTACTCAGTCATTTAAGACTTTTATTGAATAATTTAATTGAATATAATTGTTAGTGATATTTTCGCATTACTCATTGATTACAAAGAATCGCGGCTTGCAAATGTCTTGTTGACGCCGTAGAAATGGATTTTCAAAAAACTCTAACAACACCGGATTATATGTAAACTGATTACATAACGACAAAAACATATATTTTTAATAATCTAATAGCGTACACAATTCCACCCGCTTCAAATTAGCGGGTCATTCAAAAATTTTAAAAATACGAAATGAACCCTGACCCGCCGTCTGAAACCCAATCGCAAAACGCTTTCTATAAAATAGTTTAAGTAGCCGGCGCCATAAGGTCGTTGGCCTGTCAACTGTCGGGTGAGGGTGGCACCTTAGGGTGGAGCCTCCCATTCATCGTTTCTCACTCACACACTTTGCCAAACAGATATAATTAGCACTGGGAGGAACACTGCTTGCCAAATCCCGTCTGCGAAGGTCGGCTCTTAATTAACGTGTGTATTCTGAAAATGTTACAATTACTGCGTTATTTGTCACACATCTCGTAGCCCCCGACAGCAGGTGGAAGACGCAGTAGATGCGAGGCAGGGGCGAGTGCCGGCGGGGGCATGGAGGCTCACTATTGTAAAAAAAATTGATTCATTATAAATACAACAAGAAAATAGCAGGAAGTATATTGTTTAACTACAACAAACAAGTTCTCCGTTCTTCCGGTGATAAGACACCACCGCGACATTACGTAAACAATGAGCAGTAGCTCAAAACCAAAACGTAAACAGCCGCCTCTGTGGCCTAGTTGATAGCGTACTGGGCTTTCACCCCGAGGACCCGGGTTCGATTCTCGGCCAGGGCTTGGCATTTTCATACGCTATAAATCATCCCATCGTCTTCATTAGCTCAAGTGTGCACAATGGTCGGACGTTACAAAAAAAAAAAAAACGTAAACAAACTTGCACTGTTTATAGTGATTGGCAAAGTCGCAAAAGCACGCTGTTTTCCATGTGAGAAACGAATACAGTATTTTCAATATTCCGTAGGTTTTTGTAAGGCTATAGTAACTCAGCAAAGATTGGCACGCAGCTGTCTCGCTGAAGTGACAGTAACTAATTTCCAAAAGTAATTTATTTGTATTAAGATACCCATATTTTAAAATACTGATTTCACCACCATAATCAGCATTAAAACCTGAATTTCCAATGGAAATTTAAATAACCGTATAAAATAGCATATTAAATTACAAAACCTTTATAAGTTTAACGACAATAGATAACGTTCAAATAACTTTGCACGAGCAAAGGAAACAATCTGTCGTAAAAATTCCGCTTTCATCCTCTTGGGGACTTGAACAGCACTGCATTATTTAATTCTTAACTAATTTCCATTGATTAAACTGTAGCAGCCCTCACGATATTTTGAAGAGAATTTTAGGTGTGTTAGCACTGGTCCGATTTGATTCAAAGTTAGAACACAAATACACTTTGGGAAATAGTTTAGAGGTTTTGGATAATCTTATTAACCATCTGTTTCAAAAATGGCTGTCATTCAAATTCTTTTTCGGTTGGCGAAAATACATGCCACACAAATTGTGTGTGGGGGGAGGGAGTGATATATATATATATATATATATATATATATATATATATATATATATATATATATATATATATATATTATATTATTATTATCTGCGTATAGACCCTGTTGGATCACGCAAAGCACTTCGACACATGTCTCGCTCCTTCTAATCCTCCACACCTCCCTCATCCTGTCCCCATGGATCCTCTTCCGCTCCTCCGTCCATTTTACCCCTGCTCTCTTTGGGATTTCATTCTCTGGGACCTTCCAACCGAGCATCTTTCTCCTGTATGCGTTCCTGTCTTCAACATCTGTTGAGTCTATTCCTGCGTCATGTAGGTCTATTCTGACTTGTGCGATCCACGACGTTGTTTATTTGACACCTTGTATATACTTAAGGATTCTGTTGGCAAGTCTCGTTGTTGGGAGTCTACTGATGTGTCCATAGAATTGAAGCCTCCTTCTTCTGATATCTGCTGCCAGGTTCGATATCTTCTCTGTGGTCTTCCGGGAGTGCAACCTGTATCCATCTTCTGTTAATCTCGGGCAAAGGATCTTCCTCAAGATTTTGCGTTCTTCCTTCAAAATATCCTCCATGGTAGCTTTTGTGTGAAGTGCTAGCGTCTCGCTTGCATATCTATATCTATATATATATATATATATAGAGAGAGAGAGAGAGAGAGAGAGAGAGAGAGAGAGAGAGAGAGAGAGAGAGAGAGAGAGAGGAGAGGGAGGGAGGAGAGAAGAAGTTGGGGAAAGGGGAATAGTAAGTTGCGTAATAATACATTAAATTTAAATATTTTTACTTTCGCGACCGCAAACAGCTGTAGGCCTACAATCTGCACAAATTAACAGTTTCAATGCAATATGAGAACTTTTAAGTGTTATAATCGCATGATTATGATTATGAAATCAGCTTTTTCAAAAAATGAGTAAGTTAAAACAAATTTTAATGTTCTACTTCTATAAATATGAGAATGTTATGTTAAAGTGTTATAAAAAAGTTCGAGACAATATATAATTTGGTATAACATCCGACATAAGACATAACCTAAAAAGAATATGATTTCCATTTAACGTAGTTTTAGGTTATGTTACAGGTTAACTATTTATTTTGTAGTAATGTGACATCTCGATTTCATTAAATGATCTCGACAGTTGATATGTATTATGCCTCATATATTCTGTCAACTGATTAGGTAGTACAGAAACTTAAAGACGTAAGCTAATAAGGGTGGCACGCACATGACTCGCATATCTGACTGAAGCAATTTCTCAAAAGCAACAATACCACAGGCCTATCTCATAAACGAACATTTTGTAGGCTATAAAGGTTTGGTCTCTCACGCGCGCGCGCTCACGTGTGTGCAGTGGCGTGCGCAGTGTGGATACCGTGGCACCCCCAAATGCCCCGAAAGGGGCGCCGAAATGCCAGAAAAAGACGAGAAAGAAGGAGGAAAAAGAGAAAAGAAAAAACTAGCCCTTGCGGAGAGGTACTAGTGGAGTAGAAATGCAAGGCATGCACAAATTAAAATAATAATTTAACGTAATTTAATAAGCCACGGAGAAAAAATAAATAAAAAAACCTATTGTTCTTGGGTGATAGAACTCAATTTTCAAAAAAAATTGTGAGATTTGGATGGGGGTTTATCTAGGGAAACAAAAAAGGCACCATTTTTGGTATTGGCATCCACAAATTCAAAATCCTGCGCACGCCCATGCATACAATGGCGGCGGATCTAGAACTTATACAAGGGGGCAGGAGCAATCCCATCTCAAAACAATTTAAAAGATTCAACGAAAATTCTGTCTTTTTGTATATAACACACACACGCGCGCGCGCTCACACGACAAAAACCATATTCTGTAGTTGGCATAATAGGTTGATTTTCTGTGCGAATCTTTCGCGTCGGATTTATTTAGTGGAAATAACTGAATGTTAGCTGTGTTTAATGTTTTCGAACTAGTTCAGGCTGCGTAAGGCAACGTGTACGAGAGTCTACCGGTGGGGTGCCGGGAGAAGCCGGCCGGGTGACGAGTGGGCGGTGCGGAAGAGAAAGGCCGTTCGAAGGACACTGCCAATCTCTCTGGCACCGGCGTTGTATTCACGGAAATTAGATCACTGTCGGTTTAAAGTGCCATTATTTCCGCTACACGCTGTTTTAAAATAATTAAGCACATTAATTAACAGTCGGGGGAGTTTTAATGAGCCTCGGAGTCTACTCTACCGCAAGACCAGAATATAAAGCCCGCGGTATGGTAGATGGCATTGCGGTTTAAATTTCAACAATAGCATATTTAAAATTAAGGATTGTTTGATACAGTTCTTATTGTATCCGCATGTTAGTGGTAATGCAAAGGGCTGTTCAGAGAAAATTCACGCAGAAACCCGTAACCGCAATGTCTCAGAGCAGTTACTAGGCCACTACGTACAAGAATAGCCCTTATAAATGATTATAAAGATACGTGAGAGCTCGGTGCTGGTGGTACCTTGCGGCAGTGTGTTGAACTACACTTAAATCAATAACAATATTGTCTATTTCCTCACACGTTTCCCCCTGTCCTTGCAGATTGCAGTGTTCCTAGCGGCAAATAGTGTAACTACTTGACTTTAGCTCCTGATATCGAGCACGCTTTTTATAATGGTGCTGTACTTCTAGTCCGCTTATATTCAATGACAATACACGGATCCAACGTCGACATTGCTTATAGGCTACACTGTCTAGTGGGTAATGTCCTTATGTTGTGTCGTTCAGAATAAGTCTTTTGCTCGGACAAAGTCAACCCTAATGAGGCAATACCCATTACTGATTAGTGTGTTTTAGCCGCCTCGGTGGCCTAGTTGATAGTGTACTAGGCTTTCACCCCGAGGACCCGGGTTCGATTCCCGACCAGGGCTTGGCATTTTCGTACACTATAAATCATCCCATCGTCTGCATTAGCCCAAGTGTGCACAATAGTCGGACGTAAAAAAAAATGTTTTTGATATTTTGCAGAATAGTTAACAAGTGGCGTTTTGTAATTAATGAATGAAATCCAGTATTTATAACAAACTTCACTACTTTTTCCTGCAGATTTATTTTAGTTTTTTCAATTTTCGGTAAAAAGAGTAGATAAAATTTGTTTGACAAAATTGTCTGCACTAACTTGAGTTTTAAAGCTTACAATATAGTCACAATAAGAAAATCTGATTTTGAGAAATTGGCAAATTTTCCAAATTCTTTGCCTATCTCTCCCGAACTTTGTTTTTGAGGAAAGATATCTACATGTAGACACAGAACTACATTTGTCTTGTACCGACGTTTGGTCTGAGTAGCCTACTAAGACCTAGATTTGATAAAAAATATTATCAAAAGAAATAGAAAAAGAATTTTTTTTCGTACTTTGGCTAGAAAAGTTTTGAAAACTAAATTTTTGTTTTTTTTATGTTCTCAAGAACATAGAGAAATTATATGTGCATGGCAAATTTCTCTGAAATACGTGCGCGCACGACGACAGATACAAGCTAAATCAACTTAACGTTTTTGTACTGTAGGCTGTTATTTATCACAGTGAAATAACCGTTATTTTATTTGTAACCGCTATTTTTTTCTAAGTCTGGGTTCGGATATTAAATTTTACAAAAAAAAACTGCCACTTTTACAATTTCCCGACTTACAGTTTTAGCCCTCAATACGAGTATAGACGCAACGTTTGCACGAAAACTTATGAGTTCCTGATAATAACGTTAAACTAAAATGTTTGTACCAAGAATACAACAATAACATGAGTTCTTGTAAAAAGAAATTGTATTTCCTTAACACAGATTGTCTGTTTCTATCTACTTCGTGCATAACAGCTGCCTAATATGTCATTGAACACATGGATTTAAAAATAAATATTGTAGCAATAGAGAAGGACGGGGAGGGGATTCTATAATTAGGAGCAATAACAATTTAATGACTTATCAAACAAGTGGCGCCGAACGCGTCAAAGGAAGGAACAACAAATACATTTTCATTTCAATTCTGTTCCTTGCACTTGTGACATTTAGGTTCAAAATGGCGCCCGACAAAGCTGGCGTTCGTCTGGGTCGTTCATCCGATACTCAGTCAATAATGACTTAAAACTTAAATAATAATGACTTAATCATTAAACGTAGTCAATAACCTAATGTAGCCTATTAGGTGTAAATAATATATTATATACCTTAAATTGAACAAATCTCAAAAACAAATTTCTTACGTATATTCTTTGCTTTTGATTTTTAGCCAACAAAAAGTAAAACTGATTAATTTTTTCACAAGTACGCCTAGCTAGCGAAAAAACGTAATGCTTCAAATTTTTCGTCATAGTCCTTTAAAAAATTATGGTTATGTAAAGATTAGTTATGAAAGCCGTTATAGAAAATTAAGATCACAGTAAGGCAGAATGGGTCGAACGGACGTTATAATGTCTGAATGTTTGCGATAATAATAAACATAACTTGAAACAACAACGAAAACCTGTCTGCAGTTGCTAGGTCAATGAGAACGATTTTTGTATTTATCTCTCAAGCTTTTTTGCGACTTTAATTTTCTTTAACATAAAATTGAAATTCACGTTATGACGTGAGTAGGCTTTATGACGTTACTTATGAGTAGGTCTTATGGCGTTACTTATGAGTAGGCCTTATGGCGTTACTTATGAGTAGGCCTTATGGCGTTACTTATGAGTAGGCCGTATGACGTTACTTATGAGTAGGCCTTATGGCGTTACTTATGAGTAGGCCGTATGGCGTTACTTATGAGTAGGCCTTATGGCGTTACTTATGAGTAGGCCTTATAACGTTACTTATGAGTAGGCCGTATGGCGTTACTTATGAGTAGGCCTTATGGCGTTACTTATGAGTAGGCCTTATGGCGTTACTTATGAGTAGGCCTTATGGCGTTACTTATGAGTAGGCCTTATGGCGTTACTTATGAGTAGGCCTTATGGCGTTACTTATGAGTAGGCCTTATGGCGTTACTTATGAGTAGGCCGTATGGCGTTACTTATGAGTAGGCCTTGTGGTGTTACTTATGAGTAGGCCTTATGGTGTTACTTATGAGTAGGCTTTATGATTACTTATGAGTAGGCCTTATGGCGTTACTTATGGCCTTATGTTACTTATGAGTAGGCCTTATGGCGTTACTTATGAGTAGGCCTTATGGCGTTACCTTATGAGTAGGCCTTATGGCGTTACTTATGAGTAGGCCTTATGGCGTTACGTTACTTATGAGTAGGCCTTATGAGCGTTACTTATGGCGTTACTTATGAGTAGGCCTTATAACGTTACTGAGTAGGCCTTATGGCGTTACTTATGAGTAGGCCTTATGGCGTTACTTATGAGTAGGCCTTGTGGCGTTACTTATGTTGGCGTTATGAGTAGGCCTTATGGCGTTACTTATGAGTAGGCCTTGTATGACGTTACTTATGAGTAGGCCTTATGGCGTTACTTATGAGTAGGCCTATATTTTTTTAATGTAGAAATTTTTCGAAGAAGTTTCAATTAACTAAATTGTACGTATTATGTGTAAAAAGATGGTGGGGATCGGAAAAATAAAACTGTGACCGATATCGGTTTTAAATAATTTTGAAATTTAAGGTTTAAAAATTTGTAATAAAAGTTACATGTACAAAAATAAATAATAACGGTCCTAATTTAAAAAAAAACTACTTTATTATTATTTATTCGCTACTGACTTTTACAGTGCACAGGCTGTAAGTTACGGCAAATATAATACGGTAGCGTACTCTAACAAAGTTTCTTGTTTTAATACGTTTATATTGTAAATATATTACGTGAGAATTACTAGACTATAGGGAGTGCCCCGCGTAGCGTTACACTTGTGACCTCGCACTCGCACTCGCACTCACCGGTGAGATTAGATAAGTTTTAGTGTGGACGCGATAAGATGAGGATCAGGCTACGGCAAAGAAACAAAGCACTGCTTACAAAGTTCTACTGCGTACTTGTACCGCAACAAAACAAAGAGCAAAATGTCCGATAGATAACGTACGCCGCTTGTTGAGAAACAGTTCGTCAATAAATATCTATAAATATGCTCCACAAAAGGTTCGAACGATCCACAGGCGCCGAAGTTAATTCTCATGCGGGCCGGTATCCCCTCTCCTCTTCTTTCTGACGTGCCGACATAATCTTAATACAGTACACTCCAGCATAAAGTATCAATGATCCAAAGGTATATTGTACGGACTTATTTCATTTACCGTTGTTCAGTCTTGTCAGTTTGCCTGCACACTTACAGATTCATAGAGGCATACCATTGTTTGAAGGTACAAAACAATTTTACTTGTGTCGAGTGATCACTAATTACAATAAGCTGTTTAAAGCCGTACCTAGTTGTTTTACACTTGTCCTTTGCGTATTTACAACATGAAAATTAATTATAAGGCCCTATTCATTATTTATCACAAACTGGCCTAAACAAACTACTTTTTTGGACAATTGGGAAATGTTTTTACTGGAGATTTGACTGTGCAAGAAGCGAGATATCTTATTTAGCCAAGCTCGTTGAAAGTCCGACCTGTGATACCTTGAACATAGCCTTTTAAAAAGAACAGACATTAATTCTACGTGATGACTCCCGTGAAGAGGATGGGCAGTGGACTAGTGTAGTGGTGGGTCAGAAAACACAAACTGTTAAAAAAAACTGCTTTTCTATAAACGACAAACTGTTAAAAAAAACTGCTTTTCTATAAACGACAAACTGTTAAAAAAAACTGCTTTTCTATAAACGACAAACTGTTAAAAAAAACTGCTTTTCTATAAACGACAAACTGTTAAAAAAACTGCTTTTCTATAAACGACTAACTGTTAAAAAAACTGCTTTTCTATAAACGACTAACTGTTAAAAAAACAAACTGTTAAAAAAACTGCTTTTCTATAAACGACAAACTGTTAAAAAAACTACTTTTCTATAAACGACATAAACGACAAACTGTTAAAAAAAACTGCTTTTTATAAACGACAAACTGTTAAAAAAAACTGCTTTTCTATAAACGACAAACTGTTAAAAAAAACTGCTTTTCTATAAACGACAAACTGTTAAAAAAAACTGCTTTTCTATAAACGACAAACTGTTAAAAAAAACTGCTTTTCTATAAACGACTAACTGTTAAAAAAAACTGCTTTTCTATAAACGACAAACTGTTAAAAAAACTGCTTTTCTATAAACGACAAACTGTTAAAAAAACTGCTTTTCTATAAACGACAAACTGTTAAAAAAACTGCTTTTCTATAAACGACAAACTGTTAAAAAAACTGCTTTTCTATAAACGACAAACTGTTAAAAAAACTGCTTTTCTATAAACGACAAACTGTTAAAAAAACTGCTTTTCTATAAACGACAAACTGTTAAAAAAACTGCTTTTCTATAAACGACAAACTGTTAAAAAAAACTGCTTTTCTATAAACGACAAACTGTTAAAAAAAACTGCTTTTCTATAAACGACTAACTGTTTTTTCAAACGGAAACAAGCAGTTTGATTTGGACTGGTTCGTGATTTGTTAAACAAGGAACAGCTGTTGGGACTTCCCCACCACCCACGTTCTATTCGAACGTTGCCGCAAGCGCTAAAACTGTTTTCCTGCTAACTGCTTTTCTTCAACCTGCTTTTATGCTTTTTCCCTTGATTTCAAAGTTGCTTGTTGCTTGTAGTGAAGTAAGAACTGTTTGGGCGTTGTCAACGTTTATCTCTATTTTGTTGCGAGTTGTTTGAAAGTTTTAAATGTAAAATTTGTTGTTCAAACATTTTTTAAACTGTAAAATCAGCCATAATTGTGTTTTATATTAGTTTTTCTCCGTAGTTTACTTTGTATTTAGAAACTTAAAAATATTTAGTGGACAATTTTGAACGTTTTCTTTTACTTTATTACTATGTTGTTATTACTATATTGTACTTATTAAGGATACTTTTTTCAATGTTGAAAAGTGAAAACCTACTTTCTCCCAAATAAAAATATGACAGTAACATCATATTTTGTAAATACATAACCTAATTTTATTTAAACGTATTTTTTTATATTCATTATCAATCATCAATATTTTTTAATCGACTAAAAATATTCAAAATTGTTTGCATTTTTCAGTAAATATGCAAAGGACTATTTAATTTTTTTAAGTAAAAAAAAGAATGCTTCTATTAGAAATTCATTGCATTTTGTAAATATAAAATGGCTACATATATATTACGTTTTGAGAATGTAATTTAATTATTACTACACTTATAAGGATTATTTTTTTCTAAATGCTTTACACCCAAAAACAGTTACATGGCGGTAATGGGAATGAAAAAGTAGTCTTAGAAAACTGAACGTATGTGCTTTATGTTTTAGCTGCTAATACAACTTCGAGTTTCGGTTTTCTAAACCTGTTTTTTTTCAACTGTTTTAAAAAGCAGCTTTTTTCCTCAACAAACAGTTTGTTGACGTTTTGTAAAAATAGGAGAAACGCTCTCCCCTAGATAGGCTACAATGAATTCAAGCCATGATGTTCGAGAGAGATTTCTTCACGGTGGTCAGGGTTCATTTTCGTCTTTTCAATAAAAGTTTATGCAGTTTAACACTGACTATGAGAAGTAAAATTAGGGTAAACAAAATAATGAGAAATTCTTTGAATTTACAATGCTCATGGCTAATTTTAGTATTTTTATTATTAAATTTGTGTGCCACTTTTTGAAAGTTCGCTTCCATCACGTCAGCACTTCAGCTGCGTACAACGGTTATTACGTCATAGGGTAAATAATATTCTTAAGGTCTTGCCAGCGCTAACGTACCTGGCAATATTACAATAATACTACTACTGTAGAAGTCTTGAGAACATTGTTAATTTTTCGTACACTTTTTAACGAACATTGTAGAGTGCAGTATTTACAAGTACAAAATGTGCAAGTTGTAAAGAGAAAGGCCAGGAAGACCACCCGGTAACATGAGACCACCGCAATACAGAGGTTAACAGCTCCAGGCACCTGTTGCCCAGTGTTGCCAGTTTCAATATATGGCAACGTCGCTACTACTCACGCCAGTCTCCTGCTTCTATATTCTCCAATCTCCATGCCCATTCTACGCTTACGTCTCAGCAGGTTTTCTGGGCTGAAATAGTATTTAACTGTGCTCTCATTAATTAACGGTCGTCTCAATTGTATATTTCCTGTGTGAGTATTCAACAAGCCAGATGATTTTTACGAAGAGGTGAAAGAAAATTTCTCTATAATATAAACGTAATATGGAGTCATAGACAGACTGTGCATGTTGAAGGATAAGAACTGGGGAGTTTTCCATTATCGAATGTCCTTTCGAAAGAGAAATTCAAGTGTTTTTCAAAAGTTCATAAATATGGTTTTAGCGTCTGTGCTTTTGAATACAAACAATAATTGCCGTTTTTGCTAGCACTGCCCATTGATACTACAACAAAATTAAAGGTGCAATCAAAAGCCACTAAGTTTTTCACTTGGCATGTGGGAATACGTTTCGTTATACAGTAGCCTACATATATTGTTTGTAAATATTGTACTTAGATTACAAGCGAAATAGATATGTGCAATGAACAAATAACAACAAAGAATATCTATGTTATTCCTTCACTGGAAAATAACCTCAGAAAGTATCTGTTGATTTCTCTTTTTTTTACGCAAAACGTGAAACAATTGAACTATTTTTTTCAAGCTTCGATTCTTTAAATCATATTGTACACAGAAGTGATTTGTTGACTGATATCAAAAAACTGAATTTTGCCGGTTAATTTTTCGAATCTGTTGCTCCTGATCTGTGTTGACTGATTTTGAGGAACTGAAACTTTTGCCGGCTAATTTTCCGATTATTAATCTATTGCTCCTGATCTGTGTTGACTGATTTTGAGGAACTGAAACTTTTGCCGGCTAATTTTCCGATTATTAATCTATTGCTCCTGATCTGTGTTGACTGATTTTGAGGAACTGAAACTTTTGCCGGCTAATTAATCCTATTATTAATCTATTGCTCCTGATCTGTGTTGACTGATTTTGAGGAACTGAAACTTTTGCCGGCAATTAATCCGATTATTAATCTATTGCTCCTGATCTGTGTTGACTGATTTTGAGGAACTGAAACTTTTGCCGGCTAATTTTCCGATTATTAATCTATTGCTCCTTATCTGTGTTGACTGATTTTGAGGAACTGAAACTTTTGCCGGCTAATTAATCTATTGCTCCTGATCTGTGTTGAATGATTTTGAGGAACTGAAACTTTTGCCGGCTAATTAATCCGATTATTAATCTATTGCTCCTGATCTGTGTAGACTGATTTTGAGGAACTGAAACTTTTGCCGGCTAATTAATCCGATTATTAATCTATTGCTCCTGATCTGTGGAGACTGATTTTGAGGAACTGAAACTTTTGCCGGCTAATTTTCCGATTATTAATCTATTGCTCCTGATCTGTGTTGACTGATTTTGAGGAACTGAAACTTTTGCCGGCTAATTAATCCGATTATTAATCTATTGCTCCTGATCTGTGTTGACTGATTTTGAGGAACTGAAACTTTTGCCGACTAATTAATCCGATTATTAATCTATTGCTCCTGATCTGTGTTGAATGATTTTGAGGAACTGAAACTTTTGCCGGCTAATTTTCCGATTATTAATCTATTGCTCCTTATCTGTGTTGACTGATTTTGAGGAACTGAAACTTTTGCCGGCTAATTAATCTATTGCTCCTGATCTGTGTTGAATGATTTTGAGGAACTGAAACTTTTGCCGGCTAATTAATCCGATTATTAATCTATTGCTCCTGATCTGTGTAGACTGATTTTGAGGAACTGAAACTTTTGCCGGCTAATTAATCCGATTATTAATCTATTGCTCCTGATCTGTGGAGACTGATTTTGAGGAACTGAAACTTTTGCCGGCTAATTTTCCGATTATTAATCTATTGCTCCTGATCTGTGTTGACTGATTTTGAGGAACTGAAACTTTTGCCGGCTAATTAATCCTATTATTAATCTATTGCTCCTGATCTGTGTTGACTGATTTTGAGGAACTGAAACTTTTGCCGACTAATTAATCCGATTATTAATCTATTGCTCCTGATCTGTGTTGAATGATTTTGAGGAACTGAAACTTTTGCCGGCTAATTTTCCGATTATTAATCTATTGCTCCTTATCTGTGTTGACTGATTTTGAGGAACTGAAACTTTTGCCGGCTAATTAATCTATTGCTCCTGATCTGTGTTGAATGATTTTGAGGAACTGAAACTTTTGCCGGCTAATTAATCCGATTATTAATCTATTGCTCCTGATCTGTGTTGACTGATTTTGAGGAACTGAAACTTTTGCCGGCTAATTTTCCGATTATTAATCTATTGCTCCTGATCTGTGTTGAATGATTTTGAGGAACTGAAACTTTTGCCGGCTAATTAATCCGATTATTAATCTATTGCTCCTGATCTGTGTTGACTGATTTTGAGGAACTGAAACTTTTGCCGGCTAATTAATCCGATTATTAATCTATTGCTCCTGATCTGTGTTGACTGATTTTGAGGAACTGAAACTTTTGCCGGCTAATTAATCCGATTATTAATCTATTGCTCCTGATCTGTGTTGACTGATTTTGAGGAACTGAAACTTTTGTCGGGTAATTTTCCGATTATTAATCTATTGCTCTTAAACCGAAACTTACAGTTTGCGATCCGATTTTTTTTATTCAATAACAACACACTCAATAAAAATCGTTTCTGTTACACTTTTTACAGCCAAAAAGTCCGACGTAAATGTTAAAAATTCAAGTTTTAATAAACAGGTCGAACAGTTTTTGCTTTAGGGGCGTAAACTGCGCCGACTTACATCCAAAGAAAAACTTTTTTTGAGAGAGTGGGACAACCACTCCCTATTGAAAGATAATTTAACATTTCCTAGACCGAGTATATACGATAACATTGCACAAAACGAACAGCACTTCAAGAAGCGCCCGCGTCTGTTATTGACAACCTAATTGTGAATATGCAAGACGAGACGACCTTGATATTACAACAACTGGAGCATACATAAACACGAGGTAGAGACAAAATGGGAGCACACGGTTTATTGTGATGGCGGAAACAAGTACTGTAGGCCAGGAATACCAACATTTAGTTTTGAAATCGGGACAGGGGGCTTAGTAACATCGTTTTGTGGTTGTTTGAAAACCTTCGAAACGGTTTTGTTTGATATCTTTTATTTCTCAGTATTTAAAAAAATCTAGAAAGTATTGCAATCGTGTTAAGAAATTGATGAGCAAGGAAAACGTTTACGTGGACGGCCGTTATCCAAACATCCTTAAAAACTACAGGACGAATAAAGTCCAGTTGGTTCTTGGACTTAGCTATGGTTGATGTTATCTCCCAATAGCTCCGATTTGGAAACTATTATAATTAGAAATATGAAAATGTGTAAATAAAAAGCCAATTCCTTAAAACAGGCTCGAAGAGAATTTGCTGACATTCTGCCACAGTGTGAATTCTGATGAAATATTTACCTTATTGCTGTTTATTCTTATATTTGCCATCATTAAATTTGTGTAGACAGAAACAATACGCGACGTTTCGAGAGTATGCATCAGTTCCCGTTATCAAGTGAAAATTAAAACTTAAATAGGCAACTAACTACGATATAAACCTATGTTGTAACACCAAACATTTCTCAGTAGTCCCGAGTGTTTGGTCTTAGTTTTGATATATTTATATGCTTCCTTCCAAAATCAATAAGTACATATAAAAACAAATGGCCACATAACATAATCATCTAGAAATTAATGTCACGCATTGCTATCTATAGTCGAACAATGTGAACTAATTATTCCAAACAGCTTCATAAACATAAAAAACTAATTTCTGTAGAACAAACAACAATAAGCCTGATTTGTACTTTGATCTGTACAACACACACACACACACACACACACACACACACACACACACACACACACACACACACACACACACACACACACACACACACACACACACACACACACACACACACACACACACACACACACACACACACACACACACACACACACACACACACACACACACACACACACACACACACACACACACACACACACACACACACACACACACACACACACACACACACACACACACACACACACACACACACACACACACACACACACACACACACATACTTAATGGCCTACAATCAAAGTAACCTAAAATTGAAAGTACAGTTCAAAAAAATTACTAAACTACAAAATGCAGTCAAGAATACAACTGAATAACACAATGACAATAATCAAAATTTTACTTATGACAAATAAATCTAAACTAGTACCCTCAGTTAATAACAATAATAATAAAACCATATTACTATGACCATTCTTTTTAACATAGGCCTAGGCATCTGCATTTATATTCTAGTTGCATGTTTAGGATTTAAGTTTGGCACTTGAAGGCGAGTGTGATACCTTATTGAGATACGTGAAATTGTTTCTAAAGGTATAGCCTATACGCGTATTATTTTTAAAAATTTTTTCCGGCGAAAAACCGATGCAGTTATCATCGCCGATACTCAAAATAAAAATAGAAAAGAACGAATAAAATAAACAAAAATTTAAGTTTAATAAGAAAACAAACTATAATAACAAAAACAAATAAACAAAACAAAACAAAATAACAGTTATAGATATATGACTAAACTAGTTAACAATAATATAACTAAAAACAACAACGTACACACAAATTATTGTAGGGCTGTAAATTGGCCCTACAACAATAAAAATAAAATAAATATAAACGTACCTAAAACTAAATAACAAAATAAAACAAATATAAACAAAAAAACAAAACAGCAAATATAAACAGTCTTTTCAGGGCTGTAAAGGGGCACTACCATAAACAATAACAAAAATATAAATTAAATTTTATTTAAAAAATTCAGACGATGAAGGAAGTCTAGGACCCGGTCAACGGCCGAGGCACTATCTCCCAATATCGTCTGCAAACCATTCTTTAGTCCACACAATAAACACGCAAATTTCGGAAACCATCACAATCGAGCAATATGTGCTTTATTGTGATGGTTTCCCTACAGAACTCGCATTCAGTATTATACAGGTATACATTTTTTTTTTTTTTGGTGTTTAACGTCCGACTATTGTGCACACTTGGGCTAATGCAGACGATGGGATGATTTATAGCGTATGAAAATGCCAAGCCCTGGCCGGGAATCGAACCCGGGTCCTCGGGGTGAAAGCCTAGTACGCTATCGACTAGGCCACCGACGCGGCTTACAGGTATACAAATGAGCAAATGAACAGAAATAATAATATAGCATGAATATTCACAACTCACTCAAGACAGTGTAAATTAAATTAAAAAAAAGTTAATTTGAACCTTGACTAGCATTTTAGTAAGTAACTTTCATGAATTGCGAACACGAACTCTCCGTTATAGTTACCATTATTTGTTTTAGGAAATACTTTTACTGTTCACGAAACAGTTATTTTTCAATCATGATAAATTATTGTTATTTTTTATAAAAAGTATGCCTTATTAACTGCTAAAGATTTAGCTGGTAAACCGCTATACCGACTGGTAGGCCTACTTCAGCGGGTCCCGAGTAACAAACCGAAGTATCGCATCGCTGTACGATGACACCTTACCTTTATATCTGTCTATCAAATTACAAATTTTTCAAATACGTAGAAACGTGTAAATAGGATAGCGGGAAATCCTAGAATTTTATTTCAATTGACTATTTTTAAAGCGAGGTACTGAATTAAATGAAAATATATTAAAAAATAATGTAAAAAGTATTTTGAAAAAGATAATTTTAATTCAGCGCTGATACGTCGTTTGATAAGTTACTATTTGATGATAGATCTCTCCATTTTAAAAGAGGTGATTTATGAAAATGTAACAGTTATTTTTTTAAATGTAACAAAGATATTTCAATGATATAGTAGTAACATTATGCTGTTCTTTATTAGCACTCGCAGCTTGGCTTGTGATTTCTGCATTGATTTCCATCTCGGGTGAGCGATGTGAAACGAAGGAATGTACGTTTCTAAGCATCGATTCTGTACGTCTGTATCTGCACAGAATACAGACCGTCTTGACTGATTACGTCACTTCCGGCGGGCAGCGCAGCAGCGGTAATTTCATTGACCTTTCTCCAAGGCAACATCGGCTTTAGGTCTGTTTCACTTTCTCAACGGAGCCCCCATAAACCGGCGCGAATCTGGAGGACGTTAAGCTCCAGTGAACGCGTCGTGTTCTTCGAAGTTTCAAGTCTGAAGCTATCCGTAGACACCGGTGCAAGGACGTTGCAAAAACGGTCGCAATGCGTTTATTCTTTCGGCTTTTCAATTTTGAAAATTCGATTTGATTCAATTTTGAAAATTCGATTTGATACGACAAAGAGAAAGACGTAATATTTAGAACACGAAGCGTTAGAGCACGAACTTTTATTACAAGAAATGTTATTCCTCTTAATACAGTTTCTTACAATTATAGATGTCTATTTCTTGCTTCTTAAGCGTGTTATTCTGGAGATATAACAACATAAGCGTTGTTGCTGTATCCTCACGCGGACTTACAATTATCGATGTCTATTTCTTGCTTCTTAAGCGTGTTATTCTGGAGATATAACAACATAAGCGTTGTTGCTGTATCCTCACGCGGACTTACAATTATCGATGTCTATTTCTTGCTTCTTAAGCGTGTTATTCTGGAGATATAACAACATAAGCGTTGTTGCTGTATCCTCACGCGGACTTACAATTATCGATGTCTATTTCTTGCTTCTTAAGCGTGTTATTCTGGAGATATAACAACATAAGCGTTGTTGCTGTATCCTCACGCGGACTTACAATTATCGATGTCTATTTCTTGCTTCTTAAGCGTGTTATTCTGGAGATATAACAACATAAGCGTTGCTTGCTGTATCCTCACGCGGACTTACAATTATCGATGTCTATTTCTTGCTTCTTACGCGTGTTATTCTGGAGATATAACAACATAAGCGTTGTTGCTGTATCCTCACGCGGACTTACAATTATCGATGTCTATTTCTTGCTTCTTAAGCGTGTTATTCTGGAGATATAACAACATAAGCGTTGTTGCTGTATCCTCACGCGGACTTACAATTATCGATGTCTATTTCTTGCTTCTTAAGCGTGTTATTCTGGAGATATAACAACATAAGCGTTGTTGCTGTATCCTCACGCGGACTTACAATTATCGATGTCTATTTCTTGCTTCTTAAGCGTGTTATTCTGGAGATATAACAACATAAGCGTTGTTGCTGTATCCTCACGCGGACTTACAATTATCGATGTCTATTTCTTGCTTCTTAAGCGTGTTATTCTGGAGATATAACAACATAAGCGTTGTTGCTGTATCCTCACGCGGACTTACAATTATCGATGTCTATTTCTTGCTTCTTAAGCGTGTTATTCTGGAGATATAACAACATAAGCGTTGTTGCTGTATCCTCACGCGGACTTACAATTATCGATGTCTATTTTGCTTGCTTCTTACGCGTTTATTCTGGAGATATAACAACATAAGCGTTGTTGCTGTATCCTCACGCGGACTTACAATTATCGATGAGATATAACAACATAAGCGTTGTTGCTGTATCCTCACGCGGACTTACAATTATCGATGTCTATTTCTTGCTTCTTACGCGTGTATTCTGGAGATATAACAACATAAGCGTTGTTGCTGTATCCTCGTGGACTTACAATTATCGATGTCTATTTCTTGCTTCTTAAGCGTGTTATTCTGGAGATATAACAACATAAGCGTTGTTGCTGTATCCTCACGCGGACTTACAATTATCGATGTCTATTTCTTGCTTCTTAAGCGTGTTATTCTGGAGATATAACAACATAAGCGTTGTTGCTGTATCCTCACGCGGAAATTGACAAAACCAACGAAATACGCACGTTAGGAAGAGAGTAAGGACTCTGTTTATTTACGGTTGGCGAATCACGATTACGCTAACCACATATCCCCCAACAAACATCCGACTCAAAGATTTCGACCTTCTGTGGTCAGTACTCTGTTAGGGCAGAAGATATATAACTATCCTATACTAGTACATATGCGAGCAGTAACCTTTGTTATAACTAAACATAGCCTACTAGAAGTTCATAGGACAGTAGACCCGGCAGTACAGTATAGCCTACGCAATTAATAGACAGAGTGCTCTCATGAGCTCGTTATCTCTTCCGTCATTTAACCGCTAACCATGACATGTACAAACAAATATTATTGGGCCAATTTTATTAAAAATTGTATGCTCTTCCTCTAAAAAGCGGTTAAAATTATGTCGTTCAGCAAGTAATACAGGAAATAACGCGCAAATACACTTCGTCGTACAATCAGAACCCCCGCCATCTTGAAACGGAAGTGAATGGGAAACAATCTTACGCATACGTCTTTCGGGCTTTATACAAGGTAACGTCGCAGCAAATTTCAAAACAATCGGTCAATACGTTTAGCTGAAACTGTCACACACACACACACACACACACACACACACACACACACCGAATGTTGAACGGTCGAGTTGAAATAAAGACCGGTAAATTCATTACGGAACTTTCTGCTGGTTTCATAATGCCATAAACAATACTCAGAAACAAATTTTAATTTTACATACATATATTTTTCTTGTTTATTTAAAATATCACTATAAAAATTTCAATTATTTTTATTACTATAAAATATTTAAAGTGTGTAACTTTTACAGTTTCCTTCATTTTTTTTTTTAATTTTAAAGCGAAAAGCACATTGAGGCTATTATCGCCTCCCTAAATGTAAGTGCGAGTGTAAAGTGTTAAAGCCGTAAGTGTAGGTGTGTGTTAGAATCGGATATCCCGAGGGACGTCTAAATCCTCTCAATAGGTGCATCTAGTCTGCATCCCCCGCGGGGATTGTTACCTTCAAAATGTCTATAGATACAATGTAAGAATTGTAAAGGAAAATATCACGAACTTCGTGAAGACATTTCAGATTCAAGTCATTAACGAAAAAGTTCAGCATTATATGTAATCCATATTAATTACCACTAATTAAAAGAATCCGGTTCTGGATTAATTGTGACAGTAACGGTAAGTACATAAATATAAGTGCAAGGAGAACGTCCTTAGGCACTGCACTGGTTACCCTTGAGGCATTGGTTTCCTCAATAAAAGAATAGGTTGCTCCATCTCAATTAGATTAATGGCGACGTGTTAGCATTGACTCGGCTTTGGTTAATATCAAGGTGACTGTGAACTTGGTATACTGTAGCCTATCGGTGTAACAGGAGGCTCCTAAAAAACAACCATACACCGTAAACGTTTTTGATGAATGCAGTACACCAAAAATTTAACAGACCATCAGTGACAATAGGCAGACTGCAACCCTATCGGTGTAACAGGAGGCTCCTAAAAAACAACCTTACACCGTAACGTCTTTGATGAATGCAGTACACCAAAAATTTAACAGACCATCAGTGACAATAGGCAGACTGCAACCCTATCGGTGTAACAGGAGGCTCCTAAAAAACAACCTTACACCGTAACGTCTTTGATGAATGCAGTACACCAAAAATTTAACAGACCATCAGTGACAATAGGCAGACTGCAACCCTATCGGTGTAACAGGAGGCTCTAAAAACAACCTTACACCGCAAACGTCTTTGATGAATGCAGTACACCAAAAATTTAACAGACCATCAGTGACAATAGGCAGACTGCAACCCTATCATCAGGTGTAACAGGAGGCTCTAAAAACAACCTTACACCGTAACGTCTTTGATGAAAACAACCTGCAGTACACCAAAAATTTAACAGACCATCAGTGACAATAGGCAGACTGCAACTCATCGGTGTAACAGGAGGCTACACCTAAAAACAACCTTACACCGTAACGTCTTTGATGAATGCAGTACACACAAAAATTTAACAGACCATCAGTGACAATAGGCAGACTGCAACCCTATCGGTGTAACAGGAGGCTCCTAAAAAACAACCTTACACCGAAACGTCTTTGATTAATGCAGTACACCAAAAATTTAACAGACCATCAGTGACAATAGGCAGACTGCAACCCTATCGGTGTAACAGGAGGCTCCTAAAAAACAACCTTACACCGAAACGTCTTTGATAAACGCAGTACACCAAAAATTTAACAGACCATCAGTGACAATAGGCAGACTGCAACCCTATCGGTGTAACAGAAGGCTCCTAAAAAACAACCATACACCGTAACGTCTTTGATGAATGCAGTACACCAAAAATTTAACAGACCATCAGTGACAATAGGCAGACTGCAACCCTATCGGTGTAACAGAAGGCTCCTAAAAAACAATCATACACCGTAACGTCTTTGATGAATGCAGTACACCAAAAATTTAACAGACCATCAGTGACAATAGGCAGACTGCAACCCTATCGGTGTAACAGGAGGCTCCTAAAAAACAATCATACACCGTAACGTCTTTGATGAATGCAGTACACCAAAAATTTAACAGACCATCAGTGACAATAGGCAGACTGCAACCCTATCGAGTTTAATCTTGTCACCTTCACTAAACACGTAGAGGACTTTGTGAAGCCTCTACGTGTGCGACTTTTGTTCCCCATTCAGTGTGCGAGCTCGTCAGAAGGGTATCTGGACAGAAGCTGTCAGAAGACATTTGTAAGCGAAATCATTAGTTAAACCAAATCGATATATGCGGTATCGATATATCGATCGTAATTAAATCGATATATCGATGGTGCCAAAACAGCAAATATTTACAAAATATTCTGTAGAGAAACTACCCGCAATACAACACTTTCTGTTCCGTAAAAGCAATTCAAGAAAAACATTCTGAAAAGTGATCTTGTAGCATCGGAAGATCATTTTGAAAAGTAGTGAGGTTATTTGTTCCCGTAAACTGACCATCTTTTTTTTGTTATTTTAAGGCGAAAAGCACATTGAGGCTATTATCGCCCCCTAAATGTAAGTGTGAGTGTATAGTGTTAAAGTCGTAAATGTAGTGTTGTAATTAAATTTAAAAAAATTAATAATTAAAAAATAATACTTTGAAAAAATTACAAAGTTAGTTTAAACTTTATGTTGGCCGCCATTTTGTTTCTACAAACATCAGTCAGATGCAATTCTCACAAACTGTTCTGGTACCTTCTTTAAAAAGTAGGTCTATGGAGGATCAAATGCGTAAACTTCTTTGTGGCACACACTGTATATAAAATTCAGTACCGTGTTTATTTATTAAAAATGACCGTGTTCGGGTTGGTTAAGGCTAATACGCTTCTGAATTTGCTCAAGGTCGTAGGTTCGAGACTGCAGTAATTAGTCTAATTATAAAATATGGATATTTAGCAAATAAAAATAAATAAGTAAATATAATTTTAAGCCACCTTCCCCTAACTTTAACATGAACACTAGGAGCTTTTGATTTTGATGAAATTCTACTGAAATCTAGCCCTCAGCAGCCACCACTTAACTGCAATGTTTGAAGACACAGTGACTCGCTTCTGTTTTCACATTATTAATTGCAAACAATGATTGGTCAATAATTAGTACCATAATTTCTGTTGGTAAAATTTTAGTTCGTCCTTTATTTCTCCAATATTATGTCACACATATTTGAGGGCATGTAGTTTTCTCAAGACTCGTTGAAGCGTCCGGTGAGAGTTTCAAATAGGCTATATGTAGGCCTACAACATTTGACGAAAATACGACATACACATTACTGCTATCACAGGAAACAAATGTCAACCTCTGCTTATACCGGAAACATTTATTCGTGTACACAACACAAAACAAAAAATTCAACCTTTTTATAGGGCCTAAACTGTTTAAACACTAACTGATCGTTGCTTATAGACGTATTTCAGAACAAATTACTTAACCTTTTTTCAATGAAATTTAAACACTTTATTATACAACGCATAACTTTTAGAACTTTTTCTGTTCATTATTTATTAAATTTTTTGTTGTTGTTATTTTAAGGCGAAAAGCACATTCAGGCTATTATCGCCTCCGTAAATGTAAGTGTGAGTGTAAAGTGTAAGTCGTAAGTGTAGTGTTGTAAGTGTGTGTTAGACTAGGGTACCGCGAGGGACGTCTAAATCATCTGCACCCCTGACCAATTAATATGTCTTACAAATACGTGAAGAATCTGTTAACCAGTCTGACCGTAGGCAATGTAGTTTCGGTACAATTTCAACTGATTCTTAACATACTTTTATCGATCACCCAGTACAGAAACTGTTTTCCTTTAATCAGTGATTATGAAGCCGTACCTTCCACGAGTGGTGTAAAAGCAGTAGATTTTGTAGCTTTTCCAAACCGTTAGTTAGACGAAAGATAAACCGGTTTTGAAGGAATCTAAACAACAGCTAACTAGAAAGTTACAGACTACGGTTTGTTTTCTTCCTATGCCCACTAGATACTGTAATATATCCTGTTCATATAATCACTGTACTGTTGTAGAATTGCACAACGTCCGCTCTTCCAACACATTGCAGTTACTGTTTGATATTATGAAAAGAAAGAAATATTTAATTACAAAAATTAAAATGTGGATTGCCCTTAAAAGACGGAGCATTAACAGTCATGAACGCTATAAATTCGTGAATTTACGAATAATGCCACCAGTAGGTATTATTTAAATCTTTTTTATAGGCTACATTGCGGTGACTGTAATTACCTTTTGTGAAAAGAACAGAATAGTTAATTGAGAAACTAAAAAGTGAAACTTAATCAAAAGACTGAGCATTAAAACATACAGAAGAAAAAGCTATAAACACATGAACGGGTGATGAAAACACGAAGGTTTATTAAATTAAATAATAAAAACGACGCGCGGTACGGATTGTGCGGGAACTGTATAATGCATTTCGCGTCCTTCGGAGTAATATGGAGTTGGACAAATACACGAACGTCCTGTTTGCTCTCTCTTAATCTCCAAAAGCGGTGCAATTTGGAGGGACGCCTAGAATTTAGGAAAAATTCAAAATCTTCACTTTTTTGTGTTTAACGTCCGACTATTGTGCACACTAATGCAGACGATGGGATGATTTATAGTGTATGAAAATTCCAAGCCTCTCGCCGGGAATCGAACCCGGGTCCTCGGGGTGAAAGCCTAGTACGCTATCCACTAGGCCACCGAGGCGGCCATCTTCACTTGAAATACTCTCGGGGTACGCTAACTTATCTATAAAACAATAAAGGCTGCTCTGTTCTACCGAAATTTTATACGAGTATTCACATTATTAGTCTACGTTACAAAACAACCACAAAAAGGATAAATACATGCAACCTCTTACCGTACTGATAATTTTTCAAAATACATAATACAAAACGAATGCTTAAGAACTTTTAAATTAAATAACCTGTAACAAATAGGCCGACAGCACATTGAGGCTATTATCGCCTCCCTAAATGTAAGTGTGAGTTAAATACAGAACTTCTTTACCCTTAGACAATTTCTTCTGTA
This sequence comes from Callitettix versicolor, assembly GCA_022606455.1. NCBI lineage: Eukaryota > Metazoa > Arthropoda > Insecta > Hemiptera > Cercopidae > Callitettix > Callitettix versicolor. The sequence goes on along the minus strand of CM040184.1, from coordinate 18,657,920 downwards.
ACTATTTTTATTTTCGATTAAACTGATCTTATAAAAGTAAAATTATTTGTAGGTTTAAAATATTTAACCCCAATATTTTCGTTTTATCATCACAATATTTTAGTATGGACCCTCCTTCACCACCTAAGGTATTCCATTGCCTGGTATTTCAATCCCTGACCCCTTCCAACCGAATTAAGAATTCTTGGGGTGTTTGCCCCCCGTAGGTAAAATACTACGAAACTATTGTATACTTGCAGATAAATACGACTCTCGTAACTTAAGATCTTCTTAAAAACATTTAACATATGACTGTTATTATCTATACGCTAATAAAAAAAAAATTATTTAATCGACATTATTAAAATATTTCAAAAATTCTCTCGGGGCTAACTTATCTATAAAACAATAAAGGCTGCACTGTTCTACCGACATTTTATATTCACATTATTAGTGTACGTTACAAAACAACCACAAAAAGGAAACAGGAAATACAGAACAACAATTAATCGCTGAACTGGCTCAGACTGAAGTTGAACACGATCAGGAACATGCAGCTGAGGGATGGAAATTATTTTGGAACACTTGGAAGTAAATACGTCGATCCGATTTTACTGACCATTTAAGAAAACGTAGATTCTCCGTTTGTAAGTATACGTATACGTATGTATAAAGACGAAAATGAGTGTTTTTTCCGAATATATCTTTTGAGATATTCGCACAAAATGTAGCACAGAGGTTGTTTAGGGTCTGAAAAAATGACTTCTTAATTCAAAATAAAATTAAAACGAAAAAAAGAATATTTGCTCGCTATCTTCATAAGACCTCATTTCCTCATCGGGACGACCTCTGATCTCCGACATTCCATCAATCCATAAAAATTAAATTTCGTGGAATATGATTATAAAAGTTTGTAATTATCTACAAAAAAGTTTACAAAACTTTATTATTAAATTATAATAATTATTACAAGTGGGAGAACAATACATTCAGATAGTCAAAGAATTCAAATATCTTGGGGAATGGATCAGCTGGAACGCCCTAGAGAAAAAAGCTATGGAATCTAGGAGAAATAAAGTTGAATTAGCGTTCCAACTTACCAAAGACACATACAACAAGAAGTCCCTCTTCTGGAATACAAAGATAAGGCATTATCATACGTTAATTAAACCAGAAGCCTTATATGCGGCTGAAACATTATCTCTCACAACCCAGGGCCCGCTTGAAAGGCTGGAGATCAAAGAAAGAAAGATATTACGAAAAATCTTAGGCCCCAAATTCCGTAACAACCAATTACTCCACATCAGTAATGAAACTCTTTACCAAAAAACTGAAACACTATCAGACACAATAAGAAAAAGGTGAATTGATTTTTATGGACAAAAATAGATCAACCAAAAAATATTTGACTAATTCCGCAGTAGAAGAGCCAAACCACTTTGGTTTAGAGAAACGGAGAAAGACATAACAGAACTGCAAATCACTGACACTATGCTCATGGACAGAACAGCCAAAACAATAACGAAGGACAAGAAGCAACGGTTCCAAGGCAAAGTCAAATCCGAGCGAACGATCCAAATCTCTGACGAAGAAAGAAAAGCAAGATCACAACGAATGAAGCAATACTGGGCTACGAGGAAGGCACAGAACATTAAAAAGTGATTGATTTAGTGTACCCCAAAGTTGGGTGAAACAAATAAATAGAGAATAATTATTACAAAATTATTATTAAATTTACGAAAAAGTCTGTAAATTATCTAGTAACTGTCTACTTATCACAATTTAGACCGGAGCAACTCGAATATTTGCAACTGGTTTGTTATAAAACTTAGGCTGTGCGTGAAAATGAGTAACATAGTATTTTCAAAACTGAAGTCCTAAGAATGAGCTTAATGAGGAGCTTGGATCACATGTAAAGATTATTCTGAACACAAAATGAGCCACAGAATGCACACAATAACGGAGTCGACTCCGAAACAGGAAAGTAACTCTTCCTCTTGCAAGTATGGAGCGAGAGAAGTAATTTTTCTTGATAATTTGTGCGCACCTCAGTTAGACCCGCCAACTGGCACCGCTGTACGTATAACTGGGAAGTATACGAGTAGACGAGTAGGTGGGATGACTGAATCATGAGTCACTCGGATATAAATGTGTTATCATTACAGTACGCGCACGCACACGCACACGCATACGCAGACACAGTTCTCACGGGACAAGTGGGAACTCATTCAGTGACAAGTTATCACATCCAACCCGGCAAACAATGTTTACACTCAGATAGGCTACTTACCGCATCAAGTTGTTTATAAACAAAAACACTTGTACTGTATTTCATTGTAATACACTCGACTGAAATCAGATTCACGCTCCTATTGTTATTACTTTAATAAGAAATAACAATAAGGGGGGTGTGCGAACACAATCAAATAAACACAGCCTTTTGAATAAGAGTATTTGGGGTGAGGGCACCCGTTGGAAGGAAGGTAAAACATGTTTACAAAATAAATCCAAAAGCGATCGGTTTCAAATAATAACCATAACTTTATGAATCATTGTAGTGCATACACGGTATGATTCAATATAAGATATATAACAATTCAATACAGATACCTGTATTTTTAATAGCAATTTTTACAGGGCATTACAATACCTCTTTGTAAACTGTATTTGATATAAGAATGTAATCTTCTTGTACTTAATTTTCTTTAATGGATAAAACATGTTAGTTTATTCAGTTACCCTTGAAAAGGCTACATACAATTGTCCGTGAGTAAAGACGGCATTTGGTAAATACAATCCTGCTCTTTGAAGTGTTTGTCCCTGCGACTTGTTTATAGTGATAGCAAACGCAATTTTAATAGGTAGCTGTCTTCTAGTCAATTGTATTTTGACATTTTAACTGTATTTCGTATTTTATGATGTCCGTATTAACAATAGATAAATGCACGATGTAACGAGGAATCACAAATATGTTTGTG
>CM040184.1:18642463-18649963 GCA_022606455.1 Callitettix versicolor | reverse complement strand
GGGTAACGAACCTGTTCAAGTTATTAGCAAAATCGCTTTTTAAACATATCGGACAAAAATGGCGGTCGCTGCACTTACACACAACTGTATTCCCGCCCTACTCAAAAAGTGATCTAGAGGCTAGACAGGCCTGGGTCTTGCTACTGTGGCCGTTGCAATACCTTACTTTCCAGTATCATTGTAACGTCCGCACGAAATTGACAATTTTTTTTAAAGAAACTTTAAGTGTACACAATTTTCGAATTAATTCAATGAAAAAATAAATTGGTGAGAAAATGAAATTTTACCGAGAAAATACTCCATATGGGAAGTTAAAAGTTTGTAAGTCCCACGTGGTAACAATTATTAGTCTATTATTATTGTTTATTTGTATAATTGAAAATGTTGGCACGAGTTAAAATAGAAAGATTTTACAAAAAAAGACAAATCCGGTTTTGACAAAAGAAAAAAATAATGGAATTTTAACCGTAGAAAAATATTTACAAAAACTGTTTACTGTATAAAATCAGAAAAGAGGGGGGGATCAAATAGGTCCTAAGTCACTAAACAGATAAGTGGATAAAAAAGATATTACGTAATACAGTAGCCTATATTTCCCTGAAAACCACTCATTCTTTATTTTCTTCTTATTGTTATTTAATAATTATTTCATGTAATTAAAGATTAGTTGAATAAAACAATACTAAAAATGTCTAAATACAATAAAGTTTTAAAAATAAATTAATATTTTTAATGAAAAAAATACGTAAAGGTGTTTCAAATATTAGAAACAATTTTAACTGGTTTAAAAAATATTTTAGATTTCTATAGACATCTTTTATTAAACATTGTGTATTCTATACGTGTTACCACATTAGGCCGGCTTGATAACAGTCATACGAAGGACTTCATTCTCATACAAGTCCTATTGTATTGTATTGTAAAATCCAATTTACCAATGGATATAAATACCCAATTTCATTTAATTTTCCTCCAATGGGCTGACTGTTTTTTAAACTGTTTACAAGTCTTTCTATCTCTATTGATATTTAATTGCACTATACATTTGTATCTGAACTAAATACGATCTGCAAACTATTTCCGAAGAGATTAAAACTAAATTATTTATTCTGATATAATCGCATTTTGTAATAAAACTTTGATTTGAAAACTAAATATTGACACACTTTGGCTTGAAGCATAATTTTAATTTAATTATGGCGATAATATAGAACAAACTTGTTTCTAAATGTATGAAGTCTGAACACAACTAAAACCTCCTCCGACTAAAAGAGGCCTACTACAACAATGTCTTCACAACGCCTGTGGGTTTACACTTGTTGAATTCTTGCAAGGAATAAATCTGCTCACTTCTCAATTTTGTGTTATTTTTTTAAGCCCGTTTACAGACAGAAGATTTGTTCCGGACACTGTATGGAAAAATTTCCTAGTTTATCCCATAACAATTACAGTACTTAATGCTTTCCTGTTTTCTCTTCGGCCATCCATATAGGCAATCGCTTAAAAGCCGCCATTAACATTCAAAATTTAATGAAATACAGAACACACATAACCAGTAATATACTTTAAAAACTGATGTGTTTAAAGTTTCATTTTGTTTTCATGTAATGGTGACCTCGATGAGAGTCGAGTCGTCTGAGGTCACGCATTAATTCCGAAACGGTTAACTAGAAAATAGGAAACAAATCAAGTACGTCACTAGACGTATATAGAAATAAATGGTGCACAAATATGACATAATCTTTATTATATTCAACTATTTCTCTAAAATGTCTGGCAAAGTCTTTGAAAATCGACCCAATTTCACAAAACCGAACTAGATTTTTGTCATAATCTGCTAACATACAAGGTATTTCAAGAAAATATTTGTTTTCAAATTTGCAACAATGTATTATAATGATACAACTCATATCAAAATAAAACGATTTTGAAAAAAATAACAAATTTTTTATTCCCCGCCCCAAAAAGCTTCCAAACCACATTTTTGGAGTTACGGCAATCCTTACAATTTTGGGGGTTAGGCTTCTTACGCATATCTGAGCGAAATTTGATCAAAATCGTTAGATCAGATTTTTAAAAAATCTGATTTTTTAACAATTATTTGGACAAAATTGTCCAATTTTTTTGACAATTTTGAAAAATTAAAAATACGTGTCCCAAAAATTAGCCAAATGAGCCTACTTGTCCAATTTCATTAATGTCGGTCAATTAATACAGCTCCAAGAATTTTCGCGCGCGCGCACACACACGCACACGCGCACACACACACACGCGCGCGTTAAAAGAACTTGTGAACTTAAAATAAAGAGATTCATGAAAATTTCAAGATCATCATACTTCGGTGAGGAAGTAAAACAACGTATGTCAAACTTTCGCGTTATCTTCTACTTTTTTGGAAATATAAATGAACATTTTCAAATAGCCTGTACATACAGAGCCCTAAATACAAATGTATGCACATTTCAGAAGAGTACCCAGAAAGCCCCAGTTCTGGGTCTTGCCATAATGACAGCTCCAATACAACAGCAATTTTTCCAAAGCAAATTCGCTAAAAATATAATTTTCTAAGATAAGTTTTATTAATTTATTTATTTTTAGTTTGTATGCACGAAGTAGGAGGCTACATTACTTAATTTTCCTTTTCCTTACCCGAATCTCTTCCTTACAAATCTTTTGCTTTTTTATCACCATTAACTCTCATACGTGGCAGTCAGGGTAGGCCTATATAGGTACAAAAACCGAACAGCTCTTGTTTAATCCTTACAAACGGCACGGCAGGCTATTGCGTAAGTTACTAGGTATTGAACCAATCACACCGGCAGTAAACGGTCGGATATAACGAACAAAGAGGTGAGATACACATTATATTATATTGAAATGTTGGCCTGGCTTTGTAATTATACTGCGGCGAAGTTTAACCCACTTCCATCCGATAACTTGCCGAGCCGAGCCGAGCCAGCAGTGGGATTTATTGACGGCCCTCGGGCAATTCGAGTCCTGGTGTCTCTTGCTTCGTTGATAAGGTAATCAACCTCTCATAGGTCTACAGCGTTGCCAACCAACATTAATTAGGCTAAGCTAAACTGTAAAAAAAGTGGAAGCTGTGTTCTCCTAACTTGAGGACGGACTACCATCCCTCGCGGTATCCCGAATGAACATGAAGCAATGATTTTACTTTGACGTGATTATTTATTTCCTGAACGACATAAAAGTGGAACGAGCCTAAAATAAAAAAAAAAATTAGCAGTCAAGAGTAGTTTTTAGCGATTTTCATTAGAAATTTAGCAACTGGAGTGGCCATCATGGTAACATCCATACCCGAGATCTATGAGTACAGATCCTTGACCTATAGACACTTTTTGAGAGGTCCGATATGACCAAACTTAGCAAAGAATTCGATTTTGGTAATACGTAGCTTGGACAAGTTCCCTACCCAGCAAAATCGAAGTCGCTCTCCTGTTTGAAAATGGCGGTCACACAAATCTTTAAAAAGATCTTAAAACCGGTGGCCAAGGTTCATTTTCAATCAAGTTTAAAAGTTTGAATGCCGATTGTGCTGGTGAAACAAATTTTAAGAAAGTAAGATACACATTTATCGCTTCTAATCCGTTTTCATCACATCAGCGAGACAGATGCGTGTCGCGACACACACATCCGGTAGTGACGGAAGTTGGCCAAGGGTTCCGAAGGAAAGTTCACGAATATTTTAAAGCGAGTTAAACTAGAAGCTTAAGTAAATAATGCGCGGATTGTAACACACTATTAATGAGTAGGCTACTTTATCAGTCGTGGTACATCAGCTTTTAGAAGTGGATCCAACACCAAAAACACCTCAACAATGACTTTCTTCTATAGTACAGCGTTTTCAACCGTTTGATGCAACTTTGAATAGATTTGTTCGTTTGTTGTTGTTTATTGTTTCATTTTTGCAATTTTCACAAACAGTAAAAATACGTATGTATAACGACCGACATCATTTTAACACAAAAACTAATATTAGGATGCGTTTTGTTTAAATTCGTTTGTAATTATGCAGTCTAATCCAAAATGGCGACAGCAAAAGCCGTTATGGTCTTGTCAAATGATTATTTAATCAAACAATAAATTAATCTATTAACAAATTAATGATACAAGTACTGTTCGTTATGTCACAGAATAAATAATTTCTTTTTAATATGTTTAGAAATCGATACAGGCCCTAATAGTTTGCGGATCGAATTTAAAGTTCAGATAAACAGAACAGTGCAATTAATTAAAACTTTACTGAAGATTGAAATCTTTGTCAACGACAATTAATTGTCAACGACACAAATCTGTTGAGAATGTGCTGAAAACAGATAACCGGTTGCTAAGCGATATTTGTAAAGCTTCGATCGTGTGAGGCAGGAGGGTATTTTCATTTCAATTTACTCCTGCAATTGTAGGTTTATTTAATGTTTAACAATGACAAGTTATGTATCTTGGTACACAGCAACACCCTCGATTGTCCTAACTCGACAATAACAAACTCAATCCAGATAACCGGTTGCTAAGCGATATTTGTAAAGCTTCGATCGTGTGAGGCAGGAGGGTATTTTCATTTCAATTTACTCCTGCAATTGTAGGTTTATTTAATGTTTAACAATGACAAGTTATGTATCTTGGTACACAGCAACACCCTCGATTGTCCTAACTCGACAATAACAAACTCAATTCAGATAACCGGTTGCTATGCGATATTTGTAAAGCTTCGATCGTGTGAGGCAGGAGGGTATTTCCATTTCAATTTACTCCTGCAATTGTAGGTTTATTTAATGTTTAACAATGACAAGTTATGTATCTTGGTACACAGCAACACCCTCGATTGTCCTAACTCGACAATAACAAACTCAATCCAGATAACCGGTTGCTAAGCGATATTTGTAAAGCTTCGATCGTGTGAGGCAGGAGGGTATTTCCATTTCAATTTACTCCTGCAATTGTAGGTTTATTTAATGTTTAACAATGACAAGTTATGTATCTTGGTACACAGCAACACCCTCGATTGTCCTAACTCGACAATAACAAACTCAATTCAGATAACCGGTTGCTATGCGATATTTGTAAAGCTTCGATCGTGTGAGGCAGGAGGGTATTTTCATTTCAATTTACTCCTGCAATTGTAGGTTTATTTAATGTTTAACAATGACAAGTTATGTATCTTGGTACACAGCAACACCCTCGATTGTCCTAACTCGACAATAACAAACTCAATTCAGATAACCGGTTGCTATGCGATATTTGTAAAGCTTCGATCGTGTGAGGCAGGAGGGTATTTCCATTTCAATTTACTCCTGCAATTGTAGGTTTATTTAATGTTTAACAATGACAAGTTATGTATCTTGGTACACAGCAACACCCTCGATTGTCCTAACTCGACAATAACAAACTCAATCCAGATAACCGGTTGCTAAGCGATATTTGTAAAGCTTCGATCGTGTGAGGCAGGAGGGTATTTCCATTTCAATTTACTCCTGCAATTGTAGGTTTATTTAATGTTTAACAATGACAAGTTATGTATCTTGGTACACAGCAACACCCTCGATTGTCCTAACTCGACAATAACAAACTCAATCCAGATAACCGGTTGCTATGCGATATTTGTAAAGCTTCGATCGTGTGAGGCAGGAGGGTATTTTCATTTCAATTTACTCCTGCAATTGTAGGTTTATTTAATGTTTAACAATGACAAGTTATGTATCTTGGTACACAGCAACACCCTCGATTGTCCTAACTCGACAATAACAAACTCAATTCAGATAACCGGTTGCTATGCGATATTTGTAAAGCTTCGATCGTGTGAGGCAGGAGGGTATTTTCATTTCAATTTACTCCTGCAATTGTAGGTTTATTTAATGTTTAACAATGACAAGTTATGTATCTTGGTACACAGCAACACCCTCGATTGTCCTAACTCGACAATAACAAACTCAATTCAGATAACCGGTTGCTATGCGATATTTGTAAAGCTTCGATCGTGTGAGGCAGGAGGGTATTTTCATTTCAATTTACTCCTGCAATTGTAGGTTTATTTAATGTTTAACAATGACAAGTTATGTATCTTGGTACACAGCAACACCCTCGATTGTCCTAACTCGACAACAACAAACTCAATTCAGATAACCGGTTGCTATGCGATATTTGTAAAGCTTCGATCGTGTGAGGCAGGAGGGTATTTTCATTTCAATTTACTCCTGCAATTGTAGGTTTATTTAATGTTTAACAATGACAAGTTATGAATCTTGGTACACAGCAACACCCTCGATTGTCCTAACTCGACAATAACAAACTCAATTCAGATAACCGGTTGCTATGCGATATTTGTAAAGCTTCGATCGTGTGAGGCAGGAAGGTATTTTCATTTCAATTTACTCCTGCAATTGTAGGTTTATTTAATGTTTAACAATGACAAGTTATGTATCTTGGTACACAGCAACACCCTCGATTGTCCTAACTCGACAATAACAAACTCAATTCAGATAACCGGTTGCTAAGCGATATTTGTAAAGCTTCGATCGTGTGAGGCAGGAGGGTATTTCCATTTCAATTTACTCCTGCAATTGTAGGTTTATTTAATGTTTAACAATGACAAGTTATGTATCTTGGTACACAGCAACACCCTCGATTGTCCTAACTCGACAATAACAAACTCAATCCAGATAACCGGTTGCTAAGCGATATTTGTAAAGCTTCGATCGTGTGAGGCAGGAGGGTATTTCCATTTCAATTTACTCCTGCAATTGTAGGTTTATTTAATGTTTAACAATGACAAGTTATGTATCTTGGTACACAGCAACACCCTCGATTGTCCTAACTCGACAATAACAAACTCAATTCAGATAACCGGTTGCTATGCGATATTTGTAAAGCTTCGATCGTGTGAGGCAGGAGGGTATTTTCATTTCAATTTACTCCTGCAATTGTAGGTTTATTTAATGTTTAACAATGACAAGTTATGTATCTTGGTACACAGCAACACCCTCGATTGTCCTAACTCGACAATAACAAACTCAATTCAGATAACCGGTTGCTATGCGATATTTGTAAAGCTTCGATCGTGTGAGGCAGGAGGGTATTTTCATTTCAATTTACTCCTGCAATTGTAGGTTTATTTAATGTTTAACAATGACAAGTTATGTATCTTGGTACACAGCAACACCCTCGATTGTCCTAACTCGACAATAACAAACTCAATTCAGATAACCGGTTGCTAAGCGATATTTGTAAAGCTTCGATCGTGTGAGGCAGGAGGGTATTTTCATTTCAATTTACTCCTGCAATTGTAGGTTTATTTAATGTTTAACAATGACAAGTTATGTATCTTGGTACACAGCAACACCCTCGATTGTCCTAACTCGACAATAACAAACTCAATCCAGATAACCGGTTACTAAGCGATATTTGTAAAGCTTCGATCGTGTGAGGCAGGAGGGTATTTTCATTTCAATTTACTCCTGCAATTGTAGGTTTATTTAATGTTTA
>CM040184.1:18624963-18637463 GCA_022606455.1 Callitettix versicolor | reverse complement strand
TATTACTGATCTTATTGATATAATGAATTATACATAACCTTATATTAAAGACAATTGTCATTTATATCATGCACAAAATATAAAACATCAATCTTGTACAATAGGCTCTACTGTAAATCAGCTGTTCATGCTCCAATAATTGTGATGGCTGGCCAGACCACGCATTACTGAACTTATTCGTACATAATATGCAAGAATATAGCCTATATTAAACTGTAAACATACCGGGTCGGGTATGTGGTATAATAACATTAATTATACTTTAAATATTACAATTGAACTTATTACATAATTTTTTAATATGTTAATCGATAAGAGTTAGGATAACAATACAGCTAACCTTTTTCGTTTAAGAACATATTTAAGTTAAGTTAGATTTAACTTGGTTGTAAAAAAAATGTCAATAATAGGTTTTGAACTCACCCTTAGTTTCATACTCTGCATGGGGTGCAGACTATATACCTATTGAGAGGATTTAGACGTCCCCCGCGGTACCCGAGTCTAACACACACTCACACTTACAACTTTAACACTTTACAGTCACGCTTACATTTAGGGAGGCGATAATAGCCTCAATGTGCTTTTCGCCTTAAAAAAAAACTTAAGTTTCATATGGAGAAATCACAGTACCAAAACAAGAATGTAACTGGGTATAATCAGCACACTGGTAGAATTAATGCTCACTTCAAGAATAACAATTATGTGTTTAGGCATACGTGATGCGTTTTTATACATGTGTTACCGTAAAATTCACAGTACTCCCTCATAATTAAAAAGTACTAGGCTCCCTTCAAAAAAATCACTTCAAAATGTTTTAGAAAAATAATTGTTTTAAATTTAAATCGTTTCTCGTACACAATACTTCCAAGTACACATCTGATATTGTAAGTTACAATTGCAGACAAGCTGAAGAGTACTCATTTCTCAAGTTTTTTAATGCCCAAAATATTTGTTTACTTTACCAAACGGATGTCTGTCGTTTGTTCTCTTTTCAACTTTTTTACATGCTGAAGGCTACCAAATTAGCTGTTGCAATACGAATATTCTTCAAGTCGTAATGAAATCACTACAACACATATTTTAATGGAGTTTTAATTTCGCGAGTATAAAAAATGAACACTTCCAATGCAGACGGGCCATCATTCATCGGACACAGTGTAGTGGCGCTGGCGCTTCACATTGTGCTGTATTTAAATACAAGACGCACACTTCTGTCTGGACTAGTGTGCGCGCCCGTCAAGGCTAGAAAAAAAATTATAAAGGTCGTATAAGCGACAACCGGAAGTGAAAGATAAGTCAGTTCCGCCTATATGATTTATTTAAAGAGCGGTTTCTCTTGCAAAACTTGTCGCGGATTGAAGAGTTACAAAATGACCGTTAGGTAAAGCATGATTTAGGTTTAAAACTGACCTATACTCACAATGCATATCCTATCAGGTCAGGCAATAATATTCAATATAATATTGACAGTTACCTATTAATAATAAACTGAATTACTTTCTTTTGAATTTTGCAAAGAAATTAGGCAGATTTCCGGGTGCATGTTGTTTATAAACCTACAACTAGATTTTTGGGAGAGATCCATAAATTTTATTTGTGTACTTTAATATTACACGAGGAAAGTTAGACCAAAACATACAAAACCGTTATAGCCTGTGCGCTAGTTTTGAATATATGCGTTTTTGTTTGTTGTAGTTGTGGGATGAGGAAATATTAATTAATTAACGTTAACGACCGAGTTTCTTCCATTTCAAACTTGCTACGAAATTTGGCAGATTTCCTGGTGAGTGTCGATACACTGGAACTACAATTGTTTAGGTCTACATATTATTTGTGATATCAGGAAATTTACATGCCCCATCCGCCTAAAACGTTTCCACTTTAAGAAATTTTTGAAAAAAATATCTTTTAATTTTGAAATTTAAATCATTTTTCATATTCAATACTTCCACCGTATAGCTACACTTTTAGAAAAACTGAAATGTCGAAATTGGCGTATAGTTAAATTTATGGATGCTCGGTTGGAAGGTCCCAAAGAATTAAATCCCAAAGAGAGCAGGGGTAAAATGGACGGAGGAGCGGAAGAGGATCCAATGGGGATAGGATGAGGGAGGTGTGGAGGATTAGAAGGAGCAAGACATGAGTCGGAGTGCTTTGCGTGATCCAACAGGGTCTATACGCAGATAGTAATAATAATAATAATAATATATATATATAATTATATTATGGTATTGTATTATTATGTAATGTGTAATACCATTCACCTTTTAGGACTATACATACTGCATGCGTTATGAAGAACTTCTTTACAGGCCTATTCCAAAACCAAAATTATATGTGTTTGTTTAGTTTTAAAATTTATTAAACAAAAAACGGTTAAAGAATCATTTTTTGGCTTAATTGGTGTACTTCCTACAACCACTCACGCTAACAGATCCAGTTGATAAACACCAGTTATCTAACAACTACAGCAAGCTACTAATGTAGAGGCATTGGTAGCCTTTACGTAACGTGTATCGTGTATCTTGTCTGATACGCTATCAGCGTTTTAGTTACGTAATACTCTACAACTTGTTTGTAAACTTCATAGAGAATTTTTTAAACACATACATGTTTAATACTGAACAATATATCATACAGCCTGTGTGGGATAAGGCACGTTTCTTATTTGGAACTTTACACTAACTTACGTATTTAGAAAAAATACGATGCACATTTTACTGTCTGGTGGTTAGGTTAGGTCGTATTCCATGCAAAGACGGATTCAAAACGAGTATGCAGTACTCTCCTTTCAATCAAATAAATGAAAAGACAGACAGGCAGACAGACAGACAGACACAGACACGCACGCGCGCGCGCACACACACACACACACACGCACACACACACACGCTCGCGCGCGCACGCAGATAAGTTCCGTCCCAGCCCTTCAATACCTTGGCGTGTGGGTTGACGCGAGACTCTGCTTCAGAGAACATCTCAAGGCAGTTAGTGAAAAGGCGGCGAACGTGGCAGGAGCCCTTTGCAGGCACATGCCGAATCTGGGAGGTCCAAGACAGGCACTCCGCCGACTCCTGGCTGGGGTAGTAAGCTCGGTGCTCCTTTACGGAGCGCCGATTTGGAGCCAGGCTATGATGGTCGCGAGCTATGCGCGCAAGGTTAATGCGGTGCACCGCCGTGCGTTGCTGCGTGTCGTGAATGGTTACCGAACAGTTTCCTACGACGCTGCATGCGTAGTGGCGGGCGAACCGCCAATGGAGCTGATGGCTGATGAAAGAGCGAGGCTGTGCTAGCGCAAGCGAAGTGCTGAGCCGCGGTATAGTCATACAATGGCAATTACAGAGGAACGAAATCGGACCCTGGAGACATGGCAGCGACAGTGGGACGAATCAACAAATGGACGATGGACATACCAACTCATAGGTAACATCCAGGATTGGTGCAACAGGAATTATGGAGAGGTGGATTTCTATCTCACACAGATTCTCACTGGGCACGGTTGCTTCCGAGCTTACTAGTTCCGTTTCGGGCTGGAAACGGACTCGGCTTGTCCCCTCTGTCTTCCAGCAGTGGAAGAAGATGCGGAGCATGTGTTTTTCCGGTGTCGGAGATTCGACGAGGAAAGGATGAGGCTGCAAACATATCTGCGGGGCAGCATTGCACCGGAAAGTCTGGTTGCGACTATGATGGCTTCAGAGGCCAACTGGAGGGCCATTGCGGGATTCGCTGCAGTGGTCATGAAGAAGTTGAGGGCTGAGGATCGAGAAAGGAGAGCCAACGCTGTAGAAGAGTAGGCGTTGAGCCAGTCCATCTTCCCATGAAGTAATGCCTGGCGGCGGTTCCGTGGGGAGGTTTACAGACGAGGAATACTTTTGGTGGTTTTTTTAGTGGGTAACAATATATCTTCACTTGAGTCCCACACTCTGGGGTAGTGCGTACCCTACCCCAGGTAGTCTATAAAAGATTTTTTCCACCTTTTTTGGCATCGCAAAAAAAAAAAACACACACACACACAAAACGTACCTTAAAAGGTATATTAAAAGGTAATATTAAAAACTATTATTGTTTTTTATTACTGATGGTTTTGTAATTACAGTAATTAAAAAATGTCAAAAATGAAAGGTCATTATCATGCGCATATAAAATGTAGGGGAGTATATTTTAATGTATTGTTATTTTACGCATTTAAATTTTCTTAATATTTTTTTTATTATTAGTATTATTTATTAATTATAATTAAAGTTGCGTGGGTTAGCGCACAGGAGGTATACTTCTTTCAATTTCTACGAATTATACTCAAATTACAATGAAGCTTTAATAAAATTGATCAAAAATAAAATCAATATAATTATGACATTGCTATACAGTTTTTAATAGCCTACATTAGTTTTTAAACGAAAGTCCAAAAATCTACTAACCACGGAAAACGAAGTAAATATTATTGGATGTGTGTGCAGAGTGGAGTGTAGAGGTGACCACCTTAATATCTCGTATCCGTTTAATCACCCCAACTCGGTCAAGGAAAGGAGAGCCCAATATGCGTTCTGACGTGATCTAAATCGCATTAAAAACGACTTGCTTGTCCTCAGTCCATGAATTGGAAAACCCTTTAGTGTTATGGCAATCCCGTACTTACCAGATAGGCGTGTTGCTAGAAAATACACAATCCGAACAGCTTTCAATACAGAAAACACTGTTTAGGCAATACAAAACCACCGAAGGCAATCGCGGCAGTGAAGTGAACGTGACAGGCAATACATAGGCGACACAAAAAACACGCGACTAAAGCCTACTGAAGATAAAAAAATAGCCGTATATATAATACGAAAATCATTAATTTAATTGGGAAGCAAAAATAATACACCGTTATAAATAACTTATAAACACGTAAAACAACTGAAGCCTCATACATGAGAATAACGGACAATCTTATCAGCCAAACCGGTGCGGAAATAACGCCTCTATTCGGCTATCCCCGATTAAAAATTGAATTTGAAAGTAAAAAATTTGAAACTTAAGGGAAGGCTGAAGTTTACTGTCTTATACACACCTTTACTGATACTGATACGGTATTTGTTGTTGTTCAGCGTCTTCTTAAGGAATTGCGGTTTTCCGATCACACGCAAGAGATATGTTCTGAGTGTTTTTAGTGTACCACAGGCCCATGTTCTCGTTGCATGTTTACGTTTCAGTTACAGCATACTCTCGAGATATCGTCCAAATACACACAAATACTTATATACACAACTGTATCCGCAAATTATGGCAAATGCACAAATTACACACAAATTATGGCTTTATATACACAAATTATGGCAAATATCGCAATAAACGGCAATAGTAACATAAATAGTCATAAGTAATAATTAAAAAAAAAAACTAAACAGTAGCTTCTTCCCTATTGGGAACTTGATAAAACATCGTATAATATCCGACTCTGTTATTATAAAACATCGTATAATATCCGACTCTGTTATTATAAAACATCGTATAATATCCGACTTTGTTATTATAAAACATCGTATAATATCCGACTCTGTTATTATAAAACATAGTATAATATCCGACTCTGTTATTATAAAACATCGTATAATATCCGACTCTGTTATTATAAAACATCGTATAATATCCGACTCTGTTATTATAAAACATCGTATAATATCCGACTCTGTTATTATAAAACATCGTATAATATCCGACTTTGTTATTATAAAACATATTATAAAACATATAATATCCGACTTTGTTATTATAAAACATCGTATAATATCCGACTCTTGTTATTATAAAACATCGTATAATATCCGACTCTGTTATTATAAAACATCGTATAATATCCGACTCCGTTATATAAAAAACATCGTATAATATCCGACTCTGTTATTATAAAACATCGTATAATATCCGACTCTGTTATTATAAAACATCGTATAATATCCGACTCTGTTATTATAAAACATCGTATAATATCCGACTCTGTTATTATAAAACTCGTATAATATCCGACTCATATTATAAAACATCGTATAATATCCGACTCATGTTATTATAAAACATCGTATAATATCCGACTCTGTTATTATAAAACATCGTATAATATCCGACTTGTTATTATAAAACATCGTATAATATTATAAAACATCGTATAATTCCGATAAATAAAACATCGTATAATATCCGACTTTGTTATTATAAAACATCGTATAAATCCGATCATCGTATAATATCCGACTTTGTTATTATAAAACATCGTATAATATCCGACTTTGTTATTATAAAACATCGTATAATATCCGACTCTGTTATTATAAAACATCGTATAATATCCGACTTTGTTATTATAAAACATCGTATAATATCCGACTCTGTTATTATAAAACATCGTATAATATCCGACTTTGTTATTATAAAACATCGTATAATATCCGACTCTGTTATTATAAAACATCGTATAATATCCGACTTTGTTATTATAAAACATCGTATAATATCCGACTCTGTTATTATAAAACATCGTATAATATCCGACTTTGTTATTATAAAACATCGTATAATATCCGACTCTGTTATTATAAAACATCGTATAATATCCGACTCTGTTATTATAAAACATCGTATAATATCCGACTCTGTTATTATAAAACATCGTATAATATCCGACTCTGTTATTATAAAACATCGTATAATATCCGACTTTGTTATTATAAAACATCGTATAATATCCGACTTTGTTATTATAAAACATCGTATAATATCCGACTCTGTTATTATAAAACATCGTATAATATCCGACTTTGTTATTATAAAACATCGTATAATATCCGACTCTTGTTATTATAAATTATAAAACATCGTATAATATCCGACTTTGTTATTATAAAACATCGTATAATATCCGACTCTGTTATTATAAAACATCGTATAATATCCGACTTTGTTATTATAAAACATCGTATAATATCCGACTTTGTTATTATAAAACATCGTATAATATCCGACTCTGTTATTATAAAACATCGTATAATATCCGACTTTGTTATTATAAAACATCGTATAATATCCGACTCTGTTATTATAAAACATCGTATAATATCCGACTTTGTTATTATAAAACATCGTATAATATCCGACTCTGTTATTATAAAACATCGTATAATATCCGACTTTGTTATTATAAAACATCGTATAATATCCGACTCTGTTATTATAAAACATCGTATAATATCCGACTTTGTTATTATAAAACATCGTATAATATCCGACTCTGTTATTATAAAACATCGTATAATATCCGACTCTGTTATTATAAAACATCGTATAATATCCGACTCGGTTATTATAAAACATCGTATAATATCCGACTCTGTTATTATAAAACATCGTATAATATCCGACTTTGTTATTATAAAACATCGTATAATATCCGACTTTGTTATTATAAAACATCGTATAATATCCGACTTTGTTATTATAAAACATCGTATAATATCCGACTTTGTTATTATAAAACATCGTATAATATCCGACTTTGTTATTATAAAACATCGTATATAATATCCGACTTTGTTATTATAAAACATCGTATAATATCCGACTCTGTTATTATAAAACATCGTATAATATCCGACTTTGTTATTATAAAACATCGTATAATATCCGACTTTGTATATAAAACATCGTATAATATCCGACTCTGTTATTATAAAACATCGTATAATAACCGACTTTGTTATTATAAAACATCGTATAATATCCGACTCTGTTATTATAAAACATCGTATAATATCCGACTTTGTTATTATAAAACATCGTATAATATCCGACTTTGTTATTATAAAACATCGTATAATACCCGACTTTGTTATTATAAAACATCGTATAATATCCGACTCTGTTATTATAAAACATCGTATAATTTCCGACTCTGTTATTATAAAACATCGTATAATATCCGACTCTGTTATTATAAAACATCGTATAATATCCGACTCTGTTATTATAAAACATCGTATAATATCCGACTCTGTTATTATAAAACATCGTATAATATCCGACTCTGTTATTATAAAACATCGTATAATACCCGACTCTGTTATTATAAAACATCGTATAATATCCGACTCTGTTATTATAAAACATCGTATAATATCCGACTTTGTTATTATAAAACATCGTATAATATCCGACTCTGTTATTATAAAACATTGTATAATATCCGAGTTTGTTATTATAAAACACCGTATAATATCTGACTCTGTTATTATAAAACATCGTATAATATCCGACTTTGTTATTATAAAACATCGTATAATATCCGACTTTGTTATTATAAAACACCGTATAATATCCGACTTTGTTATTATAAAACACCGTATAATATCTGACTCTGTTATTATAAAACATCGTATAATATCCGACTTTGTTATTATAAAACACCGTATAATATCCGACTTTGCTATTATAAAACACCGTATAATATCTAACTCTGTTATTATAAAACATCGTGTAATATCTGACTTTGTTATTATAAAACACCGTATAATATCTGACTCTGTTATTATAAAACATCGTATAATATCCGACTTTGTTATTATAAAACATAGTATAATATCCGACTTTGTTATTATAAAACACCGTATAATATCTGACTCTGTTATTATAAAACATCGTATAATATCCGACTTTGTTATTATAAAACATCGTTTAATATCCGACTCTGTTATTATAAAACATCGTATAATATCCGACTTTGTTATTATAAAACATCGTTTAATATCCGACTTTTAAGAGAAAACCTGAAAAGACGGAAATCTCATATTTCGATCACGCTTGAATTGAAGAAGTCATGACAATTAATATTTACTATGCAATAATTTACATTGATCCCCTCTCTTGAGTCACTTTTAGAAACTTTGTCTCTAATGACCTAAACGCTCGAGCAAAAGACAAATGAACTGTATAAGCCTTACCATTAACAAATGTAAGGTTATGTATGGTACCTCTTTTCCCACCCTTCACTCAACGCATTGTTAACCTCTTGCATTACGATGCCCATCCTAATGGAAAACAATTAGCCTACCCAGTATATTAATAAATAGGGAAAATACTGGCTAATAATAAAACAGCACGGTTCACTTACTATAAGTCTCTTGGCGATAAGACTGTCTCGTAATTTTCTTAAAACTTTGTTGCTAAGATAACCTCAACAAGCAGATTAATGCTTTGCTTACAAATTTTCCAAGATCCACGATACAGTTTAAATATTTTCATTTTTCCATTGAAAAGTTACCTACCGTACGACCCTTCCCCACACGACCAACCAGCAAAAATGAAAGGCGTCGTTAAGGTTTTTTTTTTTAATACTGTAAATATATATATATATACGTGTGTCTTATCATTATAAAGACTTCGCGATATTGTCCTATTTGATTAAAACTTGGTACACAAATTTTATTTTGCTAACAGCTAAAACAACTGTTACCCACTAATCTGCCCATCGTTTTCAAAACGTCGACCGTCGACACTTTTTTAACAACTAACTTTTTGAAATATACAATCGTAATATCTTAAAATTAGCATTTTAAATTTTCACACTGACTGAAAATACAAAAAATTAACCCGATATAAATGAACAAAAACAAATATTTTATACTTATTTTCAATCGAATTTTAAAATGTTAAAAGCTAACTTACATAAATTTTTAACGTTTACTAACGATAAAATCAGATTAGAAAAAATCATTTAGGGCATATGATTTTCAACAGCAGTCTTTCTGAAATACACGAACAGATTTTTCAGAAATTTATTGATAAATTGCGAAGCTTATTCGGTTTTGCTTTTTTTAAAAACAGCCACAACAAATGACTTTCTAATAAAGCTATAAAACTATGAGGCGGGTTTATTTTTAGCACGAGGACTTTGTGTCCGTGTCGGCGCACCGCGCATGCGCGGCTTATTCCAACAAGAACATTTAGGTAAGCGTTAAAAAGCATTGTTCGTTATCGAGAACATTACTTCAGTGAACCTTCTCTAGTCCAGTGTCAGAAAACATTGTGATCGTTTAAAAATCGATTTTAAGAAAGAATGCTGGTTCCCTAAAACACAAAATATCATGTCCGGTATTGCCCACCATACCCCAAAACTAAAAAGTAAACTATTGCATTTACATGAACAATTACTTAATAATTTCTATTTTTTTTATAAAAACAGTATGCCTAATTTAAGCTCAGATATTTTTCCTTCCTATTGTATGACAAAAATCTAACCTACTGTTTTTAAATAATTATGATAATGACCTACGAGGTGTGTTCAGAAAGTAACGAGAATTTTTAAATTTCGCGGGCTTGGAGAGTCCGATTGTCAAACATTTTTTTTTATTATGTTGGTACACATACCCTTGAAGTATGATAAAACTTTCAGCTGTTTTCATTGTTGACTTTGTCTGTGACAGCCACTAAGGTTAGACGTGTATTTATGAACTCGGCGATTTTCGTTTGTTAAAAGAAATGTATCAAAGAATTTGTATCAAATTTTGCGTAAAAAATGGAATAAAGTGTAACAAAGTGTGTGAAATGTTAACGAAGGCCTATGGTGAGTCTGCTATGAGTAAAGCAAGAGTTTACGAGTGGTATAAGCGTTTCCAAGAAGGCCGTGAAGACGTTGAAGATGACGAACGCCTTGGACGCCCCAGCACATCAACAACCGATGAAAACGTGGAAAAAGTGAAAGAAATGGTTATGAACAATTGCCGAATCACAATTAGAGAGGTCGTTGATGATGTTGGCATATCGATTGGATCATGTCATGACATTGTTTCCAGTGTTTTGTGTATGAAACGCGTGGCAGCAAAAGTCGTTCAAAAATTGTTGAATTTTGAACAAAAACAGCGGCGAATGGAAGTTGCTCAGGAGTCACTAAATGAAGTCAACGACGATGCAGAATTACTGAAACGTATTATAACAGGTGACGAAACATGGATTTACGGATATGACGTCGAAACTAAGGCTCAATCATCCCAGTGGAAGCATTCTGGCTAGCCAAGACCGAAAAAGGCTCGACAAGTGCGGTCGAACGTGAAGGTTATGCTCACTGTGTTCTTCGATATTAATGGCATAGTTCATCATGAATTCCTGCCACCAGGTGAAACGGTCAGTAAGGAGTACTACCTACAAGTTCAACGCCGTTTGCGTGAAGCAATCCGAAAAAAAACGCCCGGATCTGCAGAAAAACAATTCATGACTTTTGCACCACGATAATGCACCAGCTCACATTTCATCGCTTGTTCGTGAATTTTTGGCCAAAAACAGTACTGTAACGATGCCCCAGCCTCCATATTCGCCAGACATGGCTCCGTGTGACTTTTTCCTATTTCCAAAAATAAAGAGAACCTTAAAGGGCCGTCGTTTTACAGCCGTAGATGACATTAAAAGCGCATCGCTGAAAGAACTAAAAGCTATCACAAAGATCGAGTTTGAGAAGTGTTTCGAGGATTGGAAGAAACGCTGGCACAAGTGCATAATCTCCAATGGGGACTATTTTTAAGGATACATCAATGTAGAAGAATAAATAAATATTTTGTTCAAAAAATTAAAATTCTCGTTACTTTCTGAACACACCTCGTATTTTCTTCCGTCTAGTGGCTTTTATCACACCTCATAAAGACCATCGCGGTTTCGAAACTTCACTGTTTCTTCTTCAAATCCCTTTGTTTTTAACGTAAGGGCGGCCACTGAAAGCGTAACGGGGCTTCGTCTAGGTTCGATTCTCAAGTTGACTCCGCTTACCCCACACCGTTGCAGTAGGCTTAAATGTTTAGATTTAATAGATACAAACGCGTTCTTTAAACTGACTGAACACCGGGCAGCTTCGTCTTGTAAACAGACGTTACACAAATAAAGGACTAACGAATCTGTAAGCTATAAGTAGATGACGATTAAAACAAAAATTCATGTGTAACCCCCCCCCCACATAAGTATAAAAGGAAAAAAATTCTGACTCAGGTACTACATCTTGTGTTTTATGTGTGGGATGTCACTCTATTATAGAATAAATTAGGCCTATATCGCAGCAATTTAAAAAAGTAACACTATTCACCTTGTAATGTTTGGCACGATTGAAATAATCAGTGTTTCTTATCATACGAAGCGATAACAACACTTTTGTCTTGATCGCACTAACTTACTGTCACCTATACTTATCTATAGTTTTATTAACAAATATCCATTGGCAGCCATAATGGCAAAAGCCAGACCCTCGACTTGAAATGAGCGCTGATTCTGACCTTAGGTTAGTTTTAGAGGTTGTTAAAAATTTGATTTGCAATATTTTTTTCTTCTTTATTGTCGTGTGTGTGTGTGTGTGTGTGTGTGTGTGTGTGTGTGTGTGTGTGTGTGTGTGTGTGTGTGTGTGTGTGTGTGTGTGTGTGTGTGTGTGTGTGTGTGTGTGTGTGTGTGTGTGTGTGTGTGTGTGTGTGTACGAGCGTGTGTGCGCACTATTCGGT
>CM040184.1:18447463-18622463 GCA_022606455.1 Callitettix versicolor | reverse complement strand
GCGTGCCGCTATTATTATTAAAATAATTTATTTTGTAATTATGCAACTACAAGACTGCCACTGGAGACGGACGAAAATGAATTTACAAATCGCGCCAATTACTTCCTTTTGCATTTGTCCCGTTCAACGATAGTGCTATAATCACGGGCAGACAGCGAATGGAAACAAAAAACGTTTAAGGATATTTTCTCCCGGAAATTAGTAGAGAGACTGCGAAATTAAAAGGCGCTTTATCCATTCTGCTCTGTAATTACTGAGCAAGACAATATGTAAAACTGGTCTGGGGAGGGGGGGGTCGGAAATGTTTAACAGTAGGCCTACATAACTGTTACAATTTCACTACGACTTTCTGGTGAAGGCTGAACTGCTTACAGCTTCTGCCTTGTTTGTCAGAGATTAAAGTATAATGGTTGTCATTTACTATACTCCATAGCTTCCTCTATTATATCCACCACTCTATGAACTTGTTCAATTGTAGAATGTTTTGCCCGAAAACCGAACTGATGAGCTCCCTATCTTCTATAATAACCTTCAGTCTTTTTAAAAGGAGTTTCTCAGAGCTTAGATAGTATTGGCAATAATGAAATTGGTCGGTATGAGGTTACCTCATGTAGTGGCTTAGGTAACATAATTACTTCTGCTACTTTCCATTGATTCGGAACATACTGTATCCTGAATGCTGCATTGATAATGTACAGCAGTCTCCTCAAGGCTTTCTCTGGAAGTTCTTTGATTATTTGCCCTGTAATTAAATCATATCCTGGAGCTTTTTTAGGATGTAAATTCTGACTGATTTCGTTTATTAGTTCTTGTAGCGTTACTGGTCTAATGTCTAGTTTATATATTTTGTTTACTTTTGGTAGATGTTCATCTGCCGTTTGCCTGGGGAGAGGACGGAATATTTGTTCCAGATGATCTGCAAATAGCTCAGCCTTTTCATATGCACTTCGAGCCCAGGTCTCTTCGTTTCTTTTAACTGGTGGTATCTGCACAACAGGTCTCTTGATTCCCTTGGTGGCACGCCATAAGGAGTAGTCACTGTCTTTTTCAGCTGTTAGGTTTTCTAAATATTTATTAATTTTTTAATAACAAGTTTTTCAAAATAAAGTATTGAGAACGATTGTCAACGCCCCTTGGTATGTGAGAAATGAAAACATACATAAGGACCTAGGTGTTGAATCTGTTCAGGAAGTCATTAAAAAGCTCTCGGTTAAGCATTATTGCAGGTTAGAACAGCATAATAATACAGAGATTGTCCAACTACTATGCCGCAGTGATAACATCACAAGAAGGCTGAAGAGGACCAAGCCAATTGACCTCTCCAGGCTGTAAACACATTGGGACCAGCCGTCGGACTGCACCCCAGCACACAGTGAACACAATGATAAAGAAAAATTACTAGATGGAGCACGCCTCAGTTGTTATATAAAAAAAAAAAAAAAAATTACTATACTGGCTTGACCAATAGGCCTAAATTCTTAATCAACTGCTTGGCCACCACTGACACGCTTGTAACCCTTTTCGCCAATTCAACCGTTAACCATAGGCCTATAATTTACAAGAAATTTTACTAGACCAACTTCACTGGAAATTTCATGCTCTTTCTCCGTGTAGCGGTCAAAATTATGATAGGTCTTACCGTTTAGTCAGCAGACTATTACAGGAAACAGCCAGCAACTAAACCGGAAGCCGCCATCTTGAAACTGAAGTGAA
The DNA here is from genome assembly GCA_022606455.1 of Callitettix versicolor. NCBI lineage: Eukaryota > Metazoa > Arthropoda > Insecta > Hemiptera > Cercopidae > Callitettix > Callitettix versicolor. The sequence continues at coordinate 18,620,750 of CM040184.1, read as the reverse complement.
TGGACGGGCTTTATACAAGATACCTTTGTTCTAAATTTCAAAAGAATCGGTCTGTGGGCTTGGCCAAAATTGCGTATATTCATCTAATGATGAATATTAAATCAGAAGCCGCCATCCTCAAATTTAAATGAATGGGGGGGGGATCCACATAGTTTAGGTTTTGGAGGTGCAAAAAAAATGTTATCAAAACTCCAACCCTAAAGGATTAAAACGAACTTTACGTTTTGCATCTGTATTTTCAGAACCAAGACGTTTTTAATCGCAGGTTAAAGTTTGGTGTGAACGATTTTCTTGGGCCAAACATCGTTAAAATGTATAAATGCAAAACCCCATTAATAATGTAAATGTTAAATAATTTATATTACTCAAAGGAAGTTCTACGCATGCGTAATAAGTAATCAATGCGATTTTTACTGTATCAGTCATAGTAGGCTATGCCTGTTGTATAGACTGAAACAAAATTTGTTTTTGGTGTTTAACGTCCGACTATTGTGCACACTTGGGCTAATGCAGACGATGGGATGATTTATAGCGTATGAAAATGCCAAGCCCTCGCCGGGAATCGAGGGTCATCACCAGCAGACGTACGCATCCTGTATCCTGTACACTGGCGAAGTATCGAGTATCTGCGTTTCTTGCAGAATTAATTCTACTCATTTAACTTAAATTGCAACTAAAATAATGGTACAACACTGCACAAACTTTCTCCTTGTTACTGTTTTCATTAGAATCAACTTCAGAAGTTATACTGCAAAAAGACAAATGACGCATGCCAAAAATATTAGGTCTATCGCAAAAACATTATCAGAGACGTGTTCTCTAACATTTTTCAAGTAACCTAATGGTCAGATTATGGCTAACATTATACTGGAATAGAGTTTTACTTTACCGGAAGTACACGTCTATGATTACGAATATAGATTTACTTTACCGGAAGTACACGTCTATGATTACGAATATAGATTTTTTTACTTTACCGGAAGTACACATCTATGATTACGAATATAGATTTTTTTACTTTACCGGAAGTACACATCTATGATTACGAATATAGATTTTTTACTTTACCGGAAGTACACGTCTATGATTACGAATATAGATTTTTTTACTTTACCGGAAGTACACATCTATGATTACGAATATAGATTTTTTCTTTACCGGAAGTACACATATCTATGATTAAGAATACAGATTTTTACTTTACCGGAAGTACACATCTATGATTACGAATATAGATTTTTACTTTACCGGAAGTACACATCTATGATTACCAATATAGATTTTTTACTTTACCGGAAGTACACATCTATGATTACGAATATAGATTTTTAATTTCACAAAATTTCAAATTTCGGCCAACCAAATACCAAGAACATATGTCTTCATTCCCAATTTCTAATTTGAGATACGGAATAGCGTTTATATGGTTCTAGTATTTCTAAAATTATTAACTTTTGAAAACTCAACATTTAAAGATATTAAAAAGCATATTTATCAAGAAAATCTTCCCTGTATTTTAAATTAACATCACTGTTAACATATCTCGAGGACTAATTGATAAATGATATACGAGGGCTTAATCTGATTTGATTGTATTTATTAATTAGCGAAGTTGTGACCCTCTCGTAACCCCATTAAAACAAAATAAAATATTAGAAAAATAATATAATTATAAGCTACATTAATTTTAAAAGAAATTATATCATATTAAAAAACCACCAAAAAAGCTTCAAGTGGGAGAACAATACATTGAGATAGTGAAAGAATACAAATATCTTGGGGAATGGATCAGCTGGAACGCCCTAGAGAAAAAAGCTATGGAATCTAGGAGAAATAAAGTTGAATTAGCCTTCCAACTTACCAAGGACACATACAACAAGAAGTCCCTCTCCTGGAATACAAAGATACGGCATTATCATACGGTAATTAAACCAGAAGCCTTATATGCAGCTGAAACATTATCTCTCACAACCCAGGGCCCACTTGAAAGCTGGAGATCAAAGAAAGAAAGATATTACGAAAAATCTTAGGCCCCAAATTCCGTAACAACCAATTACTCCACATCAGTAATGAAACTCTTTACCAAAAAACTGAAACACTATCACACACAATAAGAAAAATGAGAATTGATTTTTATGGGCACATCCTCCGAATGGACAAAAATAGATTAACCAAAAAAATATTTGACTACTTTCGCAGTAGAAGAGCCAAACCACTTTGGTTTAGAGAAACGGAGAAGGACATAACAGAACTACAAATCACTGACACTATGCTCATGGACAGAACAGCCAAAACAATAACCAAGGACAAGAAGCAACGGTTCCAAGGCAAAGTCAAATCCAAGCGAACGATCCAAATCTCTGACGAAGAAAGAAAAGCAAGATCACAACGAATGAAGCAATACTGGGCTACGAAGAAGGCACAGAATATTAAAAAGTGATTGATTTAGTGTACCCCAAAGTTGGGTGAAACAAATAAAGAGAATATCATATTAAAATAACAGTAATCATAATAGGAAATAAAATGTTATGTGGCTTAAAATATCGCTTACAACACACCATACTGAATGAGATTTAATTCTAAATATTAGGCCCATATCAACACGGGTTTTGTTGTCACGGTTGCTTCCATATCTCGAGAAATACATAGTGAAATATCATGATGTGTGAAGGCTTATAACACTGCTATACTAACTGAGCTTTCATTCGAAAAATTCAAAAAAGGTTGTAATGACATACTAATACAGCGGTTTGTAACAATAAGCCTACACTTGGAAATACATGTAAATTTGTCTTTCACCATATCAGCAAGAAAGGGAGTTGGGAATGCAGAGCCCCTTGGTGCTCAAAATTGAAGGCCCTATTTTTTTTGTCTTTCACCATATCAGCCATAACGCGGGTTGGGAATGCAGAGCCCCTTGGTGCTCAAAATTGGAAGGCCCTATTTTTTTTTGTTTTTCACCATATCAGCAAGAACGCAGGTTGGGAATGCAGAGCCCCTTGGTGCTCAAAATTGGAAGGCTCTATTTTTTTTGTCTTTTACCATATCAGCAAGAACGCAGGTTGGGAATGCAGAGCCCCTTGGTGCTCAAAATTGGAAGGCCCTATTTTTTTTTGTTTTTCACCATATCAGCAAGAACGCAGGTTGGGAATGCAGAGCCCCTTGGTGCTCAAAATTGGAAGGCTCTATTTTTTTTTGTTTTTCACCATATCAGCAAGAACGCAGGTTGGGAATGCAGAGCCCCTTGGTGCTCAAAATTGGAAGGCTCTATTTTTTTTTGTTTTTCACCATATCAGCAAGAACGCAGGTTGGGAATGCAGAGCCCCTTGGTGCTCAAAATTGGAAGGCCCTATTTTTTTTTGTCTTTTACCATATCAGCAAGAACGCGGGTTGGGAATGCAGAGCCCCTTGGTGCTCAAAATTGGAAGGCCCTATTTTTTTTTGTTTTTCACCATATCAGCAAGAACGCAGGTTGGGAATGCAGAGCCCCTTGGTGCTCAAAATTGGAAGGCTCTATTTTTTTTGTCTTTTACCATATCAGCAAGAACGCAGGTTGGGAATGCAGAGCCCCTTGGTGCTCAAAATTGGAAGGCCCTATTTTTTTTTGTCTTTCACCATATCAGCAAGAACGCAGGTTGGGAATGCAGAGCCCCTTGGTGCTCAAAATTGGAAGGCCCTATTTTTTTTTGTCTTTCACCATATCAGCCATAACGCGGGTTGGGAATGCAGAGCCCCTTGGTGCTCAAAATTGGAAGGCCCTATTTTTTTTTTGTCTTTCACCATATCAGCAAGAACGCAGGTTGGGAATGCAGAGCCCCTTGGTGCTAAAAATTGGAAGGCCCTATTTTTTTTTGTCTTTCACCATATCAGCAAGAACGCAGGTTGGGAATGCAGAGCCCCTTGGTGCTCAAAATTGAAGGCCCTATTTTTTTTGTCTTTCACCATATCAGCAAGAACGCGGGTTGGGAATGCAGAGCCCCTTGGTGCTCAAAATTGAAGGCCCTATTTTTTTTGTCTTTCACCATATCAGCAAGAACGCGGGTTGGGAATGCAGAGCCCCTTGGTGCTCAAAATTGAAGGCCCTATTTTTTTTGTCTTTCACCATATCAGCAAGAACGCGGGTTGGAAATGCAGAGCCCCTTGGTGCTCAAAATTGAAGGCCCTATTTTTTTTGTCTTTCACCATATCAGCAAGAACGCGGGTTGGGAATGCAGAGCCCTTTGGTGCTCAAAATTGAAGGCCCTATTTTTTTAAGTACATTTTTTTTTTTATTTTAAGGCGAAAAGCACATTGAGGCTATTATCGCCTCCCTAAATGTGTGTGTTGTACTCCTAATGTATTAGCAGGCGACTCTACTGTATAGTCTCTAACAATTTGCTACGGAAACTTGATATGCAACTGCACACACATTCTGGCGGATTTACTTTAACACGTACAGTTTCTGAAATGTTGTAGACTAAGCGTGTTGTCGGGATTATGCCGGCAATTGATTTAACCGAGTTGACCGCTTCAAGCGACCTCGCCATCAGTCTCGGCATCAGGCAAGGACAACAACCGGTCGGTCATTTCCTCAAGTCCGCTTCTTTCTAATCCTGGCTTGGCTTTCTATTTGCCGCACCGGTCCGGTACAGCGTTCTCTCTGCAGCCTTTGTGCAGTAATAGGAAATATATACAAATTGCGACTTTTGTAGCACAAAATACAGCAAGGCCTATAATTGAGTAGTTTTAAAAGTTGGAGAACTATTTTGTGTGAAAAACGCAGTAAGTCAGGTATGGGGCCAAGAAAACACATAGAAGCTGTATTTTTGTACCGCTACCAGTCCTCTCTCTAATATTTTGGAAATGGAACATCTCAAAATGGAGTTATCATAAAAAACATTTTTTTCAAAATATTCTCAACGAGTTTAATCAAAATTCACTTAGACAATAACACATACATATTGTGTTATGTAACCATAACATACTATATACATATTGGGTTATGACTTGTTTCGAAAACTACCTGCAAAGAACTGTCAATAGACGACAAGCAAACTAAATTTCTGTAAAACAATATATGAAGCTTCCGAACCTTAAGACTGACCGAGAGCGAGTGTTGAAGACGAAAGCACTCCCACTCCCTCAGAGTGCCAGAGCAACAAGTAGGCCTACAATACAAATACAAGAAGAATCAGTGAACTTGTCAACTCCCTCCCTAAATTGAATCGTTGCCAAAAAAGAATTGCTCGTAGGCTAGGATATCTGGGAATAACCCAGGGCTGAGCCTCCATCAATGTATATATAAACCAGAACCTGACGTGGGTGTACGGCTGAGCGCCACATGGCCCGCAATAACATCCACATTACCTGCCTGCTGCCTGCTGCCTGCTGCCTGCTGCCTGCCGCCTGCTGCCACCGGTCTCAACCGCTCTCACATCGTTAAATATTACACAGATTCAGTATTCAGGCCTCTTCATTTATTTATAGAATTTAAAACTAGGTGGTCGTATCCCGACATAAATAAAACAAAGAAAATATACATTTTCTCAAAAACAAGAAATCTTGATGGAGCTCGCAAATCCGTAAGTTTTGTTTAGCAAGTATTCCTGTGTTTAAATATAAACGTAACATTTTTTTTTTAACGTCCGACTATTGTGCACACTTGGGCTAATGCAGACGATGGGATGATTTATAGCGTATGAAAATGCCAAGCCCTGGCCGGGAATCGAACCCGGGTCCTCGGGGTGAAAGCCTAGTACGCTATCAACTAGGCCACCGAGACAGTGGCGGTATAGTATTTCAAGTGTAAATTTTGTATTGCGTTCGTAACAAATTCTCTTTAAAAACATACGTTTTATAATAATTTTACAAAAAGCGAGTGATTCAAGCGATGCCCATATATTCAAATGGTGTACGTATAAAATCATTAATAAAAGTATCGTTTAAAACTAGAATCTACCGAAGTTAGGCTATACAGTATTGTTACCCGGAGTACATTGAACTTACAACCCGTACAGGTGATCTACCACCACACTCCACTGGAAGTACCCTACTAAGAGAAAGTTTGGACAGACTGGAGCCTGCTAAATCCGCTACTTTTAGCTGGATAAATTTAATACAAAAGTCGCACACTCTTAATACCACGGTAAAATCTACAACTGTAGGCTATTCTGTCCTCTGCCACCTTACAGCTAAAAATACCTCAGAATCGAGGGTTATTACTCAAACGATTTTTTTCAAAATAATGAACTATAATTTTATTTGATTACAAACTAGTTACACTGATTTTGGACAATCGTGTCAGAAACAGAACCAAACAAGATTTTTCGATTCGCCATTTTCTCTGATTTTGTAATGACCTCTGTTTGAGAGAAGTTTCGCAGACATAGCGCAAAAATGTTAGTATTTATTTTAGTTTAAACCAGTTGGTTATCAGAAGAATGGTTACAGTTACCAGTTGGCAGACCAAGAAATTCGAAAAACCAACACTTTTATAATACAATTTTACTATACAGTATATGTATTTAAAAGTATTTAATTTTAACTGAACTGACACACAAATGTCGGTTTTAAATTATCTTTTGGGTAAAGAAAATAAGACAAATACACTATAATGATATCGTATTTTTATGGGCACATCCTCCGAATGGACAAAGGTAGACTAACCAAAAAAATATTTTACTTTCATGATAAAAGAGCCAAACCACTTTGGTTTAGAGAAACGGAGGAAGACATAACGGAACTACAAATCACTGACACTATGCTTATGGACAGAACAGCCAAAACAATAACCAAGGACAAGAAACAACGGTTCCAAGGTAAAGTCAAATCCAAGAGAACGATCCAAATCTCTGAAGAAGAAAGAAAAGCAAGATCACAACGAATGAAGCAATATTGGGCTACGAGGAAGGCACAGAACATTAAAAAGTGATTGATTTAGTGTACCCCAAAGTTGGGTGAAACAAAGAGATAAAGATATCGTATCGTGTCAGGAAGAAATGGTTAGAACAATGTTAGCCATGCTATCAGAAGGACACGAGGAGCCTACTCTCAATAATAACGCTATACATTATCAAATTTGAACAGATTCTGCAAGGTGGTTTATGAAGAAGTGATTGGATGCCACACACATTACAGAAAGCCTTTAACATACGCAAAACCTAAAATTAATTGAAGTCATATTTACTGCCATCATAAAATAGGGTTTTTAGACAAAAGAATTATGAAGAATTTGTATTTAAAAAATTACACAGATGAAAAATATAATAAAATCTATTCGGGTGGGCTACTTTCGGAAAATTCAATTACAAAGAAAATCGCACACAAAATGATAAATGATATTAACCATCTTAACAAGAAGATAGTTAAGGGGGGGGGGTTGTTGCACGCAACTAAAGGCAGTCCGGTGAAAGTACAGGTAGACCTAATGGGAACGGGTGCGCTGTTGCCAAGTTTACAAATAGCCACGCTACAATCAATACACTTCTGAAAACTCACCCTGCAGACACACAAACACACAATACAGATCTAGGAATAGGGCATCAGGTAGTCAACCGAACTTCTAAGAAATCTCCACCTTCCTGTTCCGAATGACTTTCCGAAGTGGATATTAGAACTTTTTAGGGTAGTCAGTTTAAACAGCGGAACAGATGTGCTATACTCCATAAATTTAAACGAGTCAAAACATGAAAGAAGAAAAAATTACAGTACTTTATATAACGTTGTGAAAAATAACTGCAAATCTATACTCCTTGTTGGGCGGATCTAGTTTTCTAACGTTAAATTAGAAAATCTTAAAAACAATGATGTTCGTTTTCTTGACTTATATTTCACAAATTTTTGTTATTCAGTTTTGGTACTTTGACTTGACAACAAAACGCACTTCCCTTACGGTAAATAATCTTTTGTACTCTGATAAAACACATCAAACAGTTCTGTTTTGGTGTTCTTTCCCGACTTGATAAGCAGGGTGTACTCTTATCGTCGATTTATATTACAACTGTAAATCGACGACTGCAGTATGAAAATGCCAACACAAATCATAATCACGAAACCACTCGCTTCTTTCGAGTGGATATTTTTGTGTGCCAGCTAACATATACAGTAGGCCTACACATAAATAAGTTAATTGTTTATGTTTTCACACAATGTTGTTACTTCCCACTGTTTGGCAACAGATTATCGTATACACTGCACTGTATATTATTTTTTTGCACATTTCATGAAGTTGTACTTGTTTTCAAATAATTTTGATGCCCTTAAATATGGAATAAGACAAAAAAACCATCTACAAATAAAACAAAATTTGATATTTCTTCAAAATCGATGACTGTAACTAACTTTTACTCAAATGAAGTCCGTTATTTTATCTAGAAGTTGTGTCCTACAAGATTCCAATATTAAATCATAGTGACAAATTTCTATTACAGAAATTCACGGTTCAGAAAGTTTCAACGTATTAGGCCCACTGGCGGATTTATAACTTTATAATTTAAGATTACGATCAGTGCACTTTGCTTGATTTGCAAAACACATGTAGTTGGGAAGTTGGTTACTTTTCGGGTTTTTTATGTAGTAAAGATGAACGTTATATAAACTATTCACGAAATTCTTTTTATATTCTTTTTATTTTCTGCTAGGATTATTGTCACTATGATCTGCCTTCCCTAGCTTCGTCAATTCTACTTTCGTTGACGCGTAGCCTAATCGTTGATCACTATACAAGAAAGAGAGAGGAAGAAAACAGCGATAAAAGCGAGAATAAAAAACGAAAATGGGCTGAATTAACATATACGGGGAAAGAGGCATATAAATTTAAGAATTTTAGAAAATATGATATAGACATAGCAATGGCTACAAATAATACAATAAGGAACAAACTGACAAAGAATAAAGAAGAAAAGGACAAATATAGTAAGAATGGGGTATACAGAATACAGTGTGGATGCCAGGCAGTCTACATAGGACAAACGGGACGAAAATTTAGAACTAGGTTTAAAGAACATGTAAGATTATTCAAATACGGCAAAAATTTATTCAAATTATGCGTCACATTTAATAAAACAGGGACACATACCTCGAGAAATAGAAAACTCCATGAAGGTACTACATATGGCAGAAAAAGGTAGACGTATGAACATTTTAGAGAACTTGGAAATTTTTAAATCTAAATTAAAGGGAGAAAACTTAATAAATGAACAGATATCGTCGCAAGCAGATATTACGTTTAAAAATCTAAAAAAATTCAAAAATGTACAGTAGGAACGACCGTTGAAGAGAAGGTTTGAAAGGAGAGAATCAGAAGCGAGCGAAAACGTATGATTTTGAAGAGCCAATCAGAAGCGAGCACGTCAGGTTTAATGTACACATGTTGAATAGAGGAGGAGTACGAGGTGGAGATAGAAAATTATAAATAGGACGGGCCATAATATTGGTGACCAGTATAGATATAATTTTTGAAGATGGAGATTCTTCGAAAAGCGTCAACGAAAGTATAATTGACGAAGCTAGGGAAGGCAGATCATTATACTGAACATAGTAAACTATTCTTACTTAAAGACCTAAACAATACTTCTCCATACAGTACAGTACTAACAATGTAACGCGCGCGCGTGAAGGAGAGAAAAGCTAACAAAATAAAAATGAAAGTAGTTGTGATACAGGATACTATATGTAATCTGACCTCTCGGAGAGGTCAAAGAGTGATGCAATGCAAGAGTTCGTGTGAGTCTGGGGTACGAATTAAAAAAAAACAAATTATTGAGAAAGAAGAGAAAGCAGGGGTTGGTACGGCAGCAGCGGCGCTTTCACAACCAAGTTTAGGCCTGTACTCGCATGTGTGTGTGTGTGCAATATGATGTCAACGTTTAGATGCGGTAGCGTTCAGTTCAGCCAAGGCTACTTTCTTACAGCAATTATTACTAAAATAATAGTAGGGTCTTATTTGGAAAAGTCTACGTTCCTTCTGGTTACCGCCTAATGCTGGCATTTCTGTGGGTCTCTACCAGGTCGTCTGTTTAACATGAACTCCAGCGTATGCCAGAAAAGTTAAATGGAGGGACACAAAGTTGACAAGTCTCTTAAAACATTACCACCAACCATACCGTAGAACCAAGACCGTAAAGCAAAACTAAGCCACAGGTCGATTACAATCCGAAGCGTATCCATTTACGTTATCCTATGTAAATCCAATTAACATTTCAAATTTGCTCTATTCACAAGTTCCTTTTATAGTCAGACAGACATCGTTCGATCTTTTCATTTCAAAAAATACTGTCACAAAATTAAAATGCACTTCCCTTTAACCTGCCCAAAAATATAAATTAAAACATAAAAACACAGCTGTGCAAAAACGGTAAATTAAATAAAAATAAAAAAAAAAAAAACAGCCAAAGTAAACGCTGTCCACAAGGTAAAACGTAAAGATATTGCGAGAAACAGTTATTTCAGAAAGGTATACGGCGGAATACGCGTTTTGGAGCTGTAAACTGTCAAATTACTGTTGAGCTCGACCATCCTCATAGTGGACGAAATTTACAAATGATGCTTAATGCATATCCAGTCCCTGCAATTGACATAGAAGTTACAAAAAAATATCTTGTGTGATGTAAATTATTGTTAACAATTACATCACTTCCGCCTAATTCTACCTATAACAAATTTGAATCCGGCTCGGTTAACGCTTGTGTTTAATTGTCTAAATATTTTTACAGTAATGTATCCCACTGACGCAACCTACATACAGTGCAAATGACAGAGCACAAATTATGTACACTACTTTCTACGAATCGTAATACATACTGTACTGAATCTGCAGGTAGAAATTCTGCGTCACTACTGAATTCATGTGGAACCGAACTGAGCAAATAAGCCCTTTAATGATCGGTACGAAGGCTAATTAATAATATAATAAAATGAAAAGTAAAGAAAGACTAAAGAAGACAAATGTGTGGTGCAGTGTGGTGACGTAACGGCACAGCAAGGCACGGCGCGGCAGCCGTGGGAAACCATCGACCTAGCCTGGCCACCCAGCACTAAGCAGCCTTGGGCCTTGCTTGGTCTTGTGGTAGGTTGGGAATTCAATTTTAGAAGAGTAGGCTACTTAAAAGTATTCACAGTTAGTTCCTATTGTTTAGAAATTTTGAAAACTGCCTTAGCTTAAATGTTAAATGTTTTTTTCAAAACAGGTCTATTGTTAAATACTGCTTATACGTTCTGTGATTAGTATAAGGTTTATACTAGGCATACAGTAAGATTGAAATATTAAATTTTGTAGGTTGTGTGATATTTTGTTATTGGGCCTGGAAAATACCGAAAAGCAATAAATCGACAACGAGTCTCTCTCTCTCTCTCTCTCTCTCTCTCTCTTCTCTCTCTCTCTCTCTCTCTCTCTCTCTCTTTGTTAACCAACTAAAGAATCTGCTAAATTTTTATCACAAATCAGGCTTTCATTAGCCCTAAAAGCTTAAAATTTGTGAGCGAGATACGAAGTAGCATATCAAATCTTCACATCGCTAAAAAATGCCACAATATGATTTTGAAGACAAATATGAAAACTAAATTTATCATTGAATTAGAAAACAATGGAATACGCGTAATACATTTTAAACAGATACCACTACAATATTAATGTTTGTGTGAAGAGTTTATTTACTGATGAAACATGCATATGCTATCGTAAAAAAAACTTAGACTAAAAGTAAGTCCTAAAGTTGGCCTCAAAACCGTGTATGTTTAAATTATGATTGCATTTTGAAGCTTGTACAAAAATTATTAACATTATTTATAAAATATTCTTCATAAAAATGCCTACATTATGATACAATATTTACCTAGACTTGTTTGTTGTTTTCAAACAATATTTAAAAAAACAAAAGGTCTATGTTATTTACAATCAGGAATGCCCAATAAGTAATAACTAGATGCGCAAAGGAAAAAAGTCATTGTAGGTAGGCCTATTTATTGGACACTAAAATTGGACATAAAATTGAAGCCCAGTTTTTTAGTAGATTTTCATTGAAAAAAAGCAGTCCCAACCCAACTAGGGAGACAACCAGATGTGGGACCATGGAATGAGCGACGATCCTAATATCTATAACACGTTTTAAGAAAAGCGTTAAATTTTATACATATTTGTGTGTTAGCAATTTAGCGTTCCCAATTTTCATTCCAATTTATGCTAAAAAATATTTTAAAAGCTTATTTAATAAATTTTACTGAGCTTTTTTGAAACTTGTGAAATTTATTCTGCCAACAACTAGGCTTAAGCAATTGTTTTTATACGAAAACCATTTAAACGAAATTAAAAAAAAAAAAATTAGTTCAGAGAAGAGAAAAAAAATATATTGTACGTTTCGCTTCGTCTATACAGTTCTAAAAATGTTCCGACAATAAAACTGGTTCAACAGTGGCCATATATCATATTCTTGTTATTAGCAAGACAAAATCGGAAAGACGTTGTCTAGCCGCGATTTGGCAACGGTGCGCCGAGTACATGACAACAAAAAACAACCTTCACAAAGCTCGGCGATGTTGCCAGATCGTTAAGGCCACCCACTTGAGTCCATGACGCAACCGTTTGCAGCCGTACTTCGAAACAGTTTATTTCTCATCACACTCAATGAGTGCAACGATTCTGAGTAAACTCTGTGGGCTTTAAAGGGAATCGATGAATCAAAGTTGTATTGTGTGTGATTACGTATATCGTCAATTTGACAACGCCGCGTTCAATTGTTGACAATGCAGACCTATACGATTGTTTAACAGTGTTGTCTCAACTCCTTCTTCTTCTTCTACCAAGGCTTTTAGCCTGTAACTCACCCTCCCCGTATAATTTTTAGGAATCACAGTCTCTTTAACGGTGGTTTTAGTAGAATATGTGGTTTCTATGGAATTGTCATATATATATATATATATATATATATATATATATATATATGAGGAATAATTTTGAAGTTTTAATATATGACAAACAGCAAAAAAATAATAATTTACATATCACTAAGCTCAATTGGGAAAAACATTTATTTGAAAAAGGAAAGAAATATAAAAAATGCATATTTTTTTACCATTAGGTTTTAACTTCCTTCATTAACTTTTAATGTATTAGGTTTTTTCCTACAAATTGTATAATTTATTTGGTGAAAAACTTTTGAAAAAGACTTAGACTTTTTTCAGGTAAAAAATTTTAACTCAAATTAAAGGTAGACATATAACGCTTCAATTCAAAAGGATCCGAATTTTGAAAAAGGGGATGAAATCCCTTTTTAAAAAAAGAACAAAGTACAGAGTAACTAATGTTTTTTTCAAACGTTTTCTAGATTAGATTGATTTAATAAAAAACAACTGAAATAACAGAACTGATTTGATTTAAAAGGTTTGTTAATTTTTATCAAACAATAAATTTAATAATTTTTTCATTAAAAAAAACTTGTTTTGGGTGAAGATGTTGGTTTACAATTTAAAAGATTACCGTGATAAATTACAAAAAAGTTACTTTATCTATGTTACTAAATATAAGTACCTGTAACCAGATTTTTTTTTTTTTTTTTTTTTTTGGCAACTGATCAACTACCATTATCTACATTAGCTTGGCCTATTAAATAAAAAGTACCCATAATATATTAATGTGAGGTAATATTGTGGAATATGACCTTCGAAATATCCTATAATCCAAAAATGCCTTTTAAACCTATGTTAATAGTAATTTTGTTTAGGTTTACAAATAGACTACTGTAGATCTACTCAAAACATATACTTTTTTTAAATACACTTGCAACATGGTTTTTGTTTAAAGATGTACATTTAGAAATTACAACAAGTTTGCTCAAGGTTTTTTTCGCTATTTACTTGTATTTATTTATGTTTAACAGATTTCTGTAACCAGAACTTTACTGTCAAAATTATATAAATTTTAAAAAAATGGTATTTTTAATGACTACAAAATTAAAGGACCCGTAGTGTTTACTTATTTATTTTTAAAGTGATTGGCGATTTTAATATGAAAGATGCCTCTAAGAAATTAAACATATTTAAGACATGTATCTATCAATCAATACTGTACTTTACTAGAACTAAATGTAGGTCTTTATATTAATTGTAATGAAAAATCATTTAAATTGTTTACTCATAATGACAATTTTGGTTTGAAAAATACCCTTATTAATTACGGTTTTGAAAATATTTTTAATATTTGCACAAAGAAAATACTGACACATAGTGAATAGTAATGTTAATCAATAGTATAGTTAACAAAACCCAAAAATTTCTACCAGCTCCTAATATACTGCAGGTATATTATATACAACCTATGTTGTTAATGTGTACATACACAAACTAGACAAATTCAATATGTTTTAGACCCAACAATAAAACAAATCTGAAATGAAAAATTTAAGTTTTGTAGCTTATAACAAATATATGATATAAGAAGGGTAATGAAATAAACAGCACTGGGTTTATTACTTAGCTGGATTTGATAACAGTAGGCCTAAGCTATCTTAATAATCATAAGAGAATAGGCTACAGGTAGAAAATAACATGAATGACCCACAAAGGGTTGTTGTGGGGCATGAATGACATGATTCTTGGGGCTTGAACCTGTTAAACATTGAGGAGGGAGCAACAATACTCTCACCCTTCTCAAAACAACCCCATACCCTACTCAACAAACTGTAAACAGGAAAAGGAGGATGTTGGATCAAGTGCACTGCACTTTAAACCAGTTAGAGGTTAGTGTTTCATTTTGTCATCTTTGTCTTACTTCTAAAAATCAATCTGCGATTATAACCTTACCGGTTTTTCGCTGGAAAAAAAAACTTCTAAAAATTTGTGTAATTTAGTCAAAAGTTAACATTAAAATGCAGTAATTTCACAGTAATACTTAAGCCCAAATACATTTCTACTGTGCAACAATAATAAAATTTACATATTGTAGAATGATTGTGAATTGTATTTACAAATTAATTTAAAAAATATTTTATTTGCTTTAAAATAAGCATACCCTAAACCAAATTAAAATTTTTCTTGTTCATATTTAATAAAATGGAAGTTATTTTTTATTTTTTTTTTTGTGTATTAATTAGGTTATGTTTTAAAAATTACATTAACTGGATACCTATCCTATAAATTTAACAGCAAGCTAGTCACAAAACAAGAATCACTTAGCAAACTTTTCGAAATATTTTAATCAGTAAGGTTTTAAAAATACAGTTTGTAACTTAAGCCTATAGAATGTTATATAAATGTTGTTTATACTTTTTTTAATTTTTGGCTGGTCTAATAAAATACAAATAATTAGTATAAACTAGAAATAATTTCCAAATATTGTTAGGTTAATCATAATATTATAATAGTTAATAATAATAATAAATAGTTTCAAAATGTAGTCTATATAATTACTTAAGAATAGTTAAAGGCTCCTATTTTCTTCATTTATTAAATTTGGTTAGTGCAGGCATTCTTTTATAATATATTATTCCAATTCAGATAAGGAGATAAAGCTCTATTCATTACTACTTTTTTTTTGGAAAATCAGCTATTGAAGTATTAAACATGTTGAGACCTATGTCCACAACCACGACATGAGCAGATGCAATTAGATTTATAATATGTATAAGATAGCATTTAAAATTTCAACTGAAAGTATGAAATTTTGAAATGTTTTGAAAATTTATAATGCTATTTACACAACTTTAAATACTAATTATAACGGTGAAACCAGAATTAAAAAAAAATTGTCTGGTAAAGTTTAAGTAGCCTATTGCAAAAGTTTATAGGCAAGCTTCATTTTTCATTGATATAATTGTTATATGTTAATTTGAAATACTATTTAAAATTACGAATTCCATTTTATTGAGTTTTTGTTTCTAATAATAAATCTCATTTTCACAGAAAAAAAACTAGGGCCTATGTAAGAATTTTAGGCTGACCTATTAATTACTTAGCTAGTCCTACACTGAACAACTTAGCTAGTCCTATTTTAATTACAACTTACAATTAATTACTAATAAATAATAAGACAAAAACCAAGAAAAATGGTTTACCTAGGAAACTTCTAACTTTTGCTCTTAATGTGGCTTAAAAGAAATATATATATAAACTTATAACTAAGAATATATTTATATATTTTTACCAAATAATAAAAACCAAATGACTCACTTTAGAAAATAGACTTGTCCTTGTGGTGTTCTGGCTTGTCCCCATTCTGGAGGTAAGGGTCCAAGTTCATCTAAAGCTGTAATGTCATAACTCCGTTGTTTTAAATGTTGTTGGTGTTGCTGTTGTTGCTGTGCGGAAGCATACGTTTGTTGTAAAGACGCAGGTGAACTGTGAGCTCTAGGATGATTAACCTGTAATCCCGTTGCTGTCGTTGTTGTCGTCGTTGTACCGAAAGCAGAATCTGCGGAATTTTCACGGCTGTGAGATATCGACGATACTGAAGGTGATTTCGAACCTGTCGAAGGGGGATTGAAAAATGAATTTGGCAATTTACGCATACGGAAAGGCACTTGTAATGGTCTTTTTGAATCTGGTTTAAGAACACTGTCGAAAAGTGCTTGAAGCTCCGAATCCGAGTCTTGGTCTATCCTTACCACTAAGTTCCCTTTCAGCTGTTGTTCTACCTCTGGATTTATAGCCATTTTCACTATCAACAACAACAACACCAAGTATAAGCAAGATTAAATGTTCCCCCCTTAAAAATAAACATAAAATAAACAACTTAACCCCCTCCCAACCACTCACTCACATCTACCCCAAACACCGTTTCACTTCACTCTGAATCCAACCTACATTTCTAGCATCTGCAGGTAGCTCGGCTCGGAATGTGACGCGAGTCTGCGCAAGAGGAAATATTCCGGTTCAACGCCACTCCCAACTAAGTGTTGACTAATAATCTCACTAGCAGCAGCACCGACTGATGAAATTAGTTTTAAGTTATTAAACTTTTTTTATCTACTGTTTTATCGCAAAGGCAAAGAAATTGGTAAAATAAAGAACAAAAATGTTCTTACAATACAAGAAATGTAATGAAATATATGTGTCGCAGTTATAAAAATTATTATTTCTATGTCAAAAAATTTTTAACAGACATTCTTTCCATATAATTTTATATAATTTAGTTTTGAGGCTGTTAACTATTCATAGGTGGCCTACTTTTTTGTTTTTAAAAATTTATAGTTTAGGTTAGTTACAAAAAATCACTTAATTCATTTAATAAAATTACTAGCCATTATAGGCCAATTTGAATTATAAAGGTGATAAATGAAAGAGTTTTACATCTAGATTTGGTAAAGTAACCCTCCTCTTATAATATTTTATTTTTCATGTATTTTTATGTAATTTACCCTGTTAACAAATTAAATCATGCTTTTCAAAATTACCAAACAATACAGATACAAAATTATAATGCCAGAAAACAAAACAGCTGATTCTAAGAATGACTGTTTATTATAATAATAATATACAGCATATCTAAATAAAGGATGATCATTGACAGTAATTTTTAAGTGTTGTATAAGTACTCTATATTCATGAGATATAACATATTTCAGCATCAGTTACCAAGGATATATGTTGTCATTACATATGAAAACATTAGGTATGAAAAAATACATCTGATATATGTCCTCCATGATATTACTCTGCATTTTGTAACTGGATCAAAGAAATTTGTTATAATCTTTAAACAGGTGTTCTCCTAGATTTAGGCTATGACAATATGAAACTCTTCCTTTAGTTGTGGTATTGTTCAGGGATTATTTTGATAAACTTATGATTTTAAATACCCCCAAAAGAAGAAGTCATAGAATGTTAGGTCACATGACCTTATTGGCCAGTTCTGATTGCCATTGTGTGCAGGGACTCCCTTAGAAAGTTATTCCTATGAGGGTCAGAAATATATCATGTGAGGTGCAGCAGATAGCGTCATCCTGTTTGAAGAGTAATTGCTCAGTATTCAAATTATTAAAATAAGATCATAAAAATGTTTCAAAAATATTCCTGTAGTGTTTGTGTACATTTACTGTCACGGCATTTCCATCTTCATCTTCAAAAAAGTAAGGCCCTATGACTCCACCAACCCAAAAATCATATCAAACATTTACTTTTTGGATTGGGTACAGTACATTACCTTTGGATTTTCTGCCCCCCTAATGCGACAATAATGTTTATTAAAAATAAGCCTCATCACAGAAGAGGAGCCTTTGCAAAATTGTTGTCTCTACAAAATCCACTCAACAAACTGTCTGTTGCAAATGGTCCATTGGTTTCAATTGTTGAGTTAAATATATTTTGTAGGTTTGCATATGGAGATCTTTTGTGAGAATTTGCTGAAGTGAGTTTTTCAATTCAAGCGGCGAATTGTGGATTCACAGCAACACTGTCAGGTACAATTGTAATGATCTGATCAGACTAGTATATTGTTATCTGCAGTTGAACTTGTATCAAATTTTATCATTACCTTAGGTACTGTTGACTTATTAGGTGCATTATGACAACCTGGTGCCATATGAAGTTTCCGCAAAGTTTCTGCATAACACCATATTTGTAATGTGGTTTTAAAATTAATATTCGTTGTTCCATTGTAAAGCATTCCATGATAACTAACCTCAAAAAAATACTGATTAACAAATATATAAATAACATTTTGTCATGACAATAATTCAAAAATAGGTAGCAATTTAAAACCAATATTCTTATTGAATCACAATTAATTAATCTGTGTACTGCATTAATAAATGAAGGTTGTATTAACAATAAAACAGCTGATGCTTTTTTGTTTAATATCAATTTTATGTTAGTAGCCTAATCATTGAAAAGTAATAATCATATATATATATATATATATATATATATATATATAATTGTTACAAAGTTAAGAGATAGGTGAGATATTTGTACAAAAATGATAAGAATGAAAAAAAATTATTAAATTTTTAAAAATCAACTTGTACTGCAAAATCCTCATTTTAAAATGCAAAATGCTTCAGTCCTTAAAAATTTGGATCACTTATTTCTAAAGTAAGATAGTTTTTGTCATGTTCTAAAAAGATGATGTATAAAAATGAATAAAATAATTCATACCGAATTACAGAAATGAGTGGGCCTGGGCAGCCTCAAAGTTCCTATTTAGTGCTCTGCTTGAGTAATGTCATCTTAACAGTTCAGTGTTTGGTGAAATTTAGACTTGTACCACACTGTGTGTTTCTGTCACAGCGGCAGGATTTTACATGGTGTGGTATATTGTCAGGTACTACACTTTGTGGCAAGAATGCACCTTATTAGTGACTTTCCAGTTTTGCGGGATAACACTTATGCTGTCGCACTGTTATGTGCTGCCATGTATGATTAGTGAGCCGGTGTCAGTATGACTTGAGTTGTAGGTCGACTGGATGATTTACAGTGTTGCCTAAAGTAAAAATTTGTTTATTGCTTAAAGTTTGAGTTTATTCATACATACATACATTAATAGGTTCACCTTTATCACTGTGAAAATGATGGAAATAAATAGTGTAACAGATTTTATAGAAATATAAAACAATACTCCTTCAAGCTTTTTTTTTGAGTATTATTGAATTTCCTTTAAATCTTTAAATTGGCTTTATGTACAAGTTTTGTGGTAATTTCACCTTGAAATCTATTTCCAGCCAATCACTATACTTAGCTCCTCTGAGTATGAACATTTTTCTATCTCTAGTCTTGTAATGCTTCTTACTTTGCATATTCAGAAATTTCTTAATGGCTGTACTTTAATATCAGAAAAATTCAAGTTATATACAATTGTAATAAGATCAATGTAAAACTGCCTCTGAAAGTGCTACACAACACTAATGGATCTCAAGAAGTTACTCATTGATAACACACTTTTAAATCCTTATTGTTGCTGAAGCTGTGGTCTCCTTTAAATAGTTCAAAAATAAAAGTTCACAATTATAAACCCAATTATAGATACTGGGGTAGCTAGTCAAAAAACTTACTCCTGCTTTTTAAGACCGTTATTTAGTCTTCAAACTACTTTAATTATTTAACGATTTTAGTTTAAAATAGTTTCGTTCAAGGATATTAGCCTATGCACTTAATATTCCCATACAGCTTGGCTTACAGAGAGATGTGTCATCTGGTCTTGCCCAAGGTAAATAGAATACAAGGAATGGGCCATGCGCATGTCCTCCCCACCACTTGTCGGCTATGTCATTGGGTCAGACGTAGTGTTTAGTAGAAAACAGTTTATAATGTTAGTTTTAGTAACTGTATTATAGTAATTACAATAATAATTCTTTTTGTATAACATTATTAACGCTATTAATTACTTTACTTACTGAATTCGCTCATTGTCAAAACGGAAACTTTTTATTTTATAGAATATTACATAATATTAAAGTAAATTATAGGTCCATAGCTTGAAAAATTCGAGTTATTTTTTATTTGAAAGTTAAAAGCACATCACACTATGAATTACATATCTGAGGATGTTCCTTGACAATTATTTGGTTGACTGTGAAAACATACATCTGGAATAAAAAAATTAGCAATAAATTAAATTACAAAGGACCAACCTACGTACAGGCTTTTATGCCCCTTTTAGGTCCTTTCTTGTATATATTTTTATATATAATAGGAATTTGGTAATAAATAAATAGCACATAGTTGTATTATGCAAACAGTAAAATAAACCATACATATTTCTTAGAATTTATGTTTATCTCTCTCTCACACACACAATAATATATATATATATATATATATATATATATATATATATTATTATTATTCATATATAGATAACAAACTATTTTGGTACTAACAAGTTATTGTAGTTTACTGAGTTTGTTACTTGTCTTTCTTCCGGCATCAGTGGTTTTATTTCTGTAATTTTTTTAGACTTCTTTTTATTTAAAGGTTTAATCCTCATAAATGTACGGGTACGGATGTAAGAGGATATGGTAAATTCATCTACTGAAGAATAATTATTATTTAGTTTGTCTGTCAGATTTTTCATCATAAATTTTCCTTTATTTAGCCCATTCTCACCATGATATTTCAAAAAGTCCCTTTCCATTTTTACCACGATGTTCAACCATTCTTCAGTAGGATACATAAGGTAACCTTTTGACAAAGTTGACAGCCAATCCCTTTGAATATTATGGCACTCGTTTGTTGGAACCGTATACAAAAGTTGAGACGATTTTTTTTCTTGACTCTATATGCTATATAGCCAGCCATAATCTTCAGTAGATCAGAGTTCTCCTGTAGATCACACTTCACATCATCTTCACTAGCTTGCAAGTCATTTAAGGCTCCTCCTCTTCGTCGGATTATCAGAAAAAAATATTCTTGAAATTAATAACATTGCTTTGTAAAACCACATTTTTATTTTTAACCGAGGCCAGTTCTTGTAATGCAAGTTGAATTTGTTCCTTCAAAAGTAAATTTTCATTTCTTAAACATTTAATTTCTTCTACAGAGGCATTATTTACAACGATATTTGTATTAAAATTACTGACTACGAAAAGTGGGTTTCACTTAACAGAATTACACGTTACAATTGCACCAACGTCATTTCAGTTTACAGGTGATTTTTCTTGTAGATTTCCATCGGAATCGTCAATAAGTTTTTTTTAATGTTTCTTGGTTTTCACGTTTTTTAATCCTTGTAGCTTGTACAGAATCAACTCATTTATTTTCAACGGTGGAAATATTAAAACATGGAATGGCACCAGATTTCA
Source organism: Callitettix versicolor (assembly GCA_022606455.1). NCBI lineage: Eukaryota > Metazoa > Arthropoda > Insecta > Hemiptera > Cercopidae > Callitettix > Callitettix versicolor. The sequence goes on along the minus strand of CM040184.1, from coordinate 18,599,046 downwards.
GCTGCTTTTTAGGTTTTGTATTTAGTAATTCGGATTTAAAATCCCTTTCAAAATCATTATTAAAATGAACTGAACTGACATGAATGAACATTATCAAAATTAAAATGATCTGCTTGTTTACACGCATGAACCCACGCTTTTCTCAGGCCTTCATCTTTTGGAATTCTATGAAATGTAATTCCTTTCCCTTCACAATTCTTACCGTTATTATAGTAATTGGCAATAGCGCAACCAGGCATTGTTATGAATACACAATTATACAATACTTAACAAAATACATTATGTATTTTTTAGGATTCAAAACAAACTTAAATTTTTTCTTATATTTATTAAACCTCGAACACAAAACACAATTATCGTGCAGTAATGTTGTTGACACCTTTTATTTAAAACACAACACTCACAAATAAACACACCGATTCTCCAACTACATTTACAGAACATTGCATTTTATAGCTTAAAACTACATACAGTGAAGAGTTCGACCCAGTGACGTCACATGTGCGGTAGTCTACTATGCATACCCACCGTGGTCCATACCGTGTATTCTATTTACTGTGGGTCACTCTATCACTAAAAAAAAAAATCTGGTTTGGGAGTTATTGACAATACAAACTAAAGAATGTTTTCTTTTGTTTTAATTTCTTTTGACAACTTATGGAATACCAAATCTAATCCTTTTTGATTTCAGAATTAGTTGGTACGACTGGCAATAGCAACACAATCCATAGCGAGGAAGTACTTCATTACAAAAAACGAGGGGTTTGTTGCTTGTACAACTCACAAACACTAAGACGTGTACTGCACATGTGACTGAAGTGATCAGGAAACATTATTGGATGGGGCTTGTCAAAGCACATACACTACTTGAACAAAACCATATAGTTTTGGTACTGTGATTTTATAAGAGCTTTTAAATATTTTTGTATTATACAAAATAGTTTTTTTCTTTACAGATCATTTTGCTGTGTTTCTTGGGTAATGTTAAAAAAATTCAGGTTACAGGATTCTTCAGTACTTTTATACACTTGTGAAAGAACAGGTAACCAATTACTAATAATATTTTATTAAAGTGTGAGGTAAAATAAAGATATGTACACAATGAAAATGTGACTAAATTTTATTTGAAATCAAATTACAGTTCCTTGAAAAATAAGTTTAACAGAGAACTTGTATTTATTCTGTTGAAATTATAATTCATTTCAAAACAACAATATATTTTACAAATTTTTTATTGCATATTTTCTAAGGCAGATTAATTATTTATCTAACTCCAAAGTTTGATTTCGATTTGGATGTAATAAAATACACAAGATGTATAAAATACATCGTTACATATTGCAATACATAACTATAGCAGCTGCCTAATTATAACAAAATAGTAACCCAAGCAAAATGAGTTAATACTGAAAACAATAAATTTATATACTAATATAGAATAACAATATTTTAACGTAAATATTTTTCATAGCTTTATTTAAAGTCATAATCTATTCTGTAGTAATTTAATGTCTCTATTTTTTTAAGCTAGCTTCAATAAAAATATTAGCTTTATACAAAATAATGCTTTAAAAGAATTAAACAAAATAAATATTTAATTATTTTTTTGAACATTTGATATAATTTAAATGATAAAAATTAAATCAGTCTAAATGAATATATAAACTAAATAAATTCAAAATTTTTAACATATCACACAAAAAAGTAAATATACGAAAAGAAATAAAACAAACTCTATTCTTTCAATTTTCATGTAAATGTGACTAGATTTTAACAGTGATATTATTTTTCTAGCACTAATATAATCAACATTTGTAAAAAAATATGTCTAGCTGCTTCTTATAAGACTATACAACTATATTAGTTGGAAATAAACCAATTTCCATCTCGGTGGAACAAAATATCAGTTTCATAATTTATAGAAAAACTTTCAGTCACAATAGAAGTTCGGCACACAGCACAGATACATCAAAATAAATAAATGTATTAAGGATGGCACAAATATTAGTCAACGCTGATTTATTAGTTAATAAATTAAGGACAATGATTATTGTATTTTTTGACTTTCCCAGACATCTTCACACTACTTTTTCCCTTTTGCTGGTTTCCCTCCCTTTGGTTGAATTTTACTTGCCTGTTCTTGAGCTACTTTTACTCCTTTTCTTTTCGGAGGTATTGGAGGTTCATCAGTGGACCCGGTTGATATACCAGCTGGAGGAGTTCCTGGTGTTTCAGTATCTACGTTCAGTTTTGCTGGAAGTGGAGCCTCAAAAGGATCGATAGGGGGAGATGTTGGTGGGGTAGGAGAAGTTACAGTAGGAGTGGATGGTTGAACTGGTTTTGTTGGTTGATCTTCAGTTTTTGGAGAAGCAGGTGGAGTCAGTGATGATGGCTGTGTTGGCTGCTTTAAAGATGGACTTAATGGGGATTTCACTTCAGTAAGAGTTAGAGGTGGAGATTCAGGATGAGCTAAAGGAATAGGTGATGGTTCTGAAGGAGTAATTTGTGCATCTACTGAAGAAGGAATAGTTGAGGTTGTTTCTTGAGGAGGGGACAGTGGAGTAACCGGAAGAGAAGAGACAGTTTCTTTGAGACCTGCAGCTGTAACTACTGGTGGACTAGTTGGTACAGGTTCTGGAGTGGCAACTGTTGAAGTCACCGTTTGTGGAAGAACTGCAGCTGTAACTACCGGTGGACTAGTTGGTGTAGGTTCTGGAGTAGCACTTGTAGATACTATTGATGGAGATACTGCAGACAGAGTTTCAAAGGCTGCTGGTATACGTGTGGATGGAGGGATTTGTTCTTTAGGCTTTTCTGGGGTCAATGGTTCAGTTGACTCGGATACTGTATCTTGAGAAATAGGCACTGCAGAAGACTGTACTTGAGGTGATGTTGATTCAATAGCATTTATAGTTTCACTTATTTTTTTCCAAATATTGTCAAATGAATCACGTCCCATGTAATCAATTTGGCCTTGTTCCCACCCTTGCCGCCTAAGATGATCTTGTAGAGCAGTTTGTTCGGGTGATAGTGGTGAGCCTAATGTTATTGTAGCCAAGGCTCCTGCAAGTCCACCCTGAATATAAAAAGTACATATACATAATTTCTTATGATAAAATGAGAACAATTTACAATTTTCTAAAAAACAACTAATTGTAATTATAACGACTTTATTGAAGATTATCATTATATTAAACATAATTGGTATCTTCAAGTTTTGCAACAGCTGCTTTAGTTTTAGGTTATGGTGGTTATGCACACTAGCAAAATCTGTTAACAAAAAAAAAAAAAGTGTCCACATGCTCAATAAATTTGTATTATTTTTTTAACTGTTCCATGCAAATATTTTTTAGAGAATTTTAATACTTCAATTTTCACTTTAAAATTTTTATTCGATTTGAAAAATGTTTGTGTACATTAAAATTTTTACCGACTACCTTCTTTCCCTTTAAAATGATTTTATTTTATATTTAATTTTTCAGTTGTATGAATCATAAGAATGTAATTAATATTTCAGAAAATTGTACTTAGTGTTTAAAGAAAAGTAACAGGTAATTTTTTCATACATGTCTCCTTGTCTGATCCCGTAATGTGCACAGCTTTAGCAGTAACTCAACCCAACATAATTTACAGTTTTACTTTCTACCTGACCTCAAAAGTTGGAATAAGTACTGCAGTAACAAAGAAATCTATTTTTAAAAATTGAGGAGTAAAAAAATATTGGTCCAAAACTAATTTCAACAAAATATTGTCTCATTACGAGAGCAAACATACATGTATTAAAATATTTTGATTACAAAAGAATTCAATGTAGCAGCAACAGATTGTAAGAAAATTGCCCCTTTAATACGCCTTGGAATTTGAATAACAATTCTGAAAAGATTTCATTCATGAAATAAAAACTACAAATACTTTACTATAAATGCTGTAATAAATTAATAGTACGACGGTTGTCCGTAAAGTAAGGTTCCCCTTCTGCCAATCCCCATTCCGTGAGCTGTCTGCGACACTCGGTTTTGGCTTGGCAACCGTTAGTAATGGAGTTACCACTTATGTCTTCCGCCAGATGCGAATTATCCCCTGTGATTCGTTTTTTGTGTGCAAAAAACATTGCACAGGTGGACATTCATTCCCACTGTGTGAAGTCTACGGAGAGAAATCTATGAGCACACAACACAAGAAATCTATGAGTGCAAATGGTGCAGAAACTTCAAAGATGGACTTATGATGTTCATGATGAACATCGTTCTGGACGTCCATCTGTTTCGGATGAAATGTTTTGGAGCCCTCCGAGATGATCGCTGATGTCAGAAAGACTTGCATTGATAAAATTTTGACAGACCATTTAGGGTATAGCAAAATTTGTGTGCAAAGTGGGTCCCAAGGCAGATTACAGCAGACCACAAATGGCAACGGATTGATGCGGTTTGCGAATTTCTTCAGGCATACAAAACCAATGGTGAGAAATTCTTGGATTCCATTGTCACTGGGGACGAGACCTTGGTAAAATACATAACACCAGAAAAGAAAGAACAATCATGTCAGTGGAAACATCTAGAGTTGCCGAAGTCGCGGAAGTTCAAACAAACTCTGTCTGCCGGCAAAGTCATGGCGAGCATTTTTTGGACAGGAAGTGGTTATTATTGTGTGAATTCATGAATACCGGCACAACAATCAATGCTGATCGCTACTGTGAAACGTTAAAGAACTTTCGCCGCATGATTCAAAAGAAGAGGAGAAGCATGCTCACGAATGGAGTTTGTTTCCATCAAGATAAAGCTCGTCCAAACACCGCCTTTGTAACAACCGATCTCATCAACCAATTTGGATGAGATACTGTCACACATCCCCCCCGAACTTAGCCCTATGTGACTACCATCTGTTCCCTAATTTGAAGAAACACTTAGGTGGGACGCATTTCAGTACTGGAGGAGCCGAAAGAAAATGTTTTAAGCTACCTTTGCGGCGCAACGGGAGAGTTTTTCGACTCAGGCCTATAAAAGATGGTTCACTGTAAAATGCATTGATCTTAACGTGATTATGTCAAAAAATAGAATAAAGTGTAAGCTTTCCAAAAAATGTATTATTCAATGCAAATAAACATGTTTTTCATTGTGAACCTTATTTTACGGACAACCCTAGTATGTAGTATGCAAATTTTTAAGTACTAATTTTTTTACAAACTTTAATCTTAGAAGTGATATCATCAAATCAAAGTCAACATTTTGGTACATTAAACAAATGATATATCTTCAGAATTTTCTCCTCAAACTATCCACGTATGTTTTAACAAAATATTTTTACTTATTTTGGTCTAGAGGTTGAAAAATGCATTAAATACACATACAACTGAAAAAAAATACAATTTCGGGAAACTAATGGATTTAGACCTACTTCACGTAACACTTTTTCATGTATTGACCTGAGGATCCATTTATCGAAGTTTGTCAGGGTTCCTGTAAAACACCCTTTATATTTCACTTCAAGATGCAACCAGTTTATTAAAATTAATCACTTACTGGTTTTTCACTGGAAAAAAATAAAATTAATCATACAAATATATTTGAGTGATCATTAAAGGCTTCAATGATAAGAGAGAAACTCCACCACTGTACACTATACTGTAATTATGAATTCACCAAAGCATAATGCAATAAAAATAAATAAATAAAAAAAAATAATAATGCCACTAATTTTTCTTAAATAATAACATTTTTCTACTTATTTTGTAGTTAATTTTTATTGTCACTTTTTGGTGTTCCAGGAGAGTATGTTATCTAAAAATAATCCTAAATATTCTGTATTATCTGTCTGATCGATGGATAAACATGCAAAATTAAATTGTGTTTCATGATCTTTAATTTTTCTTTGAAAATTGTAGCTTTTAAGATCGAATTCATGGTTATAGTTTTGGATACATTTACAATCATACTGTTGATCACACACAATTTTTGGAATTTTCATATTATCATTCTTATCTTATTCAATTAAGTCCCAACGGCTGTGTAGTGTTGGAAACAGTTTCCAAAGGCATGATTTCTCCAGGCCATGTGTAGCACTCATTTAGCACTCATTTATTTATTCCAAAAGACTTCAAAGTAACTAGTAAACCAATTACACAATTTCTTTGACACCTGCTGGTAAATCAAGTACTTGGTAAAACAGTAAATAAACCTGACATTTCAACCCCTCATTTCACTCCACAAAATGGTGAATTAAAACCACTAATGAATTAATGAATGTAGACTGTAGCACAATTTTGCCTTTGTTTTGTTACTAAAGGGGTCGAATCCTTTTTAATACAAACTTGTTAGTATTTTCCATGTGTGAAGACCAATATGAATTAGCTAATCTTTTCAATAAATGATGACAATTTAAAAAAATTTAAATTCCACTTGTATTTTTGAAACGTAATTTTAATTTATTCTAAAAAATTTAAAAAATATTATAGTACCGGTAGTTACAAAATTGAATTTGACGTTAACTTCTGAGATTTAATATTTATTAAGATAATTAATTATGGAATTACACTAGAGTTCTTTGAACAAAAAATAGTCAAAATAAAATTTCAATGGTTAACAATTTTTAAATGAAAGTCATTATCTCGGTTGTTGTTGTTTACATTAAATTCTAATAACCACTTAATTTAAATCGACTGTTTATCATTGTTTTTGCAATTAACATTTTTCAGATATTTAGAAGATAAATTTAATATCACACACACCAAACAGGGAGAATACAGCTAATGTTACAAGCAACTAAATACTTACATCTGGATCAGGGTTGGGTTCATTTTGTGGATGGATTTCTTGTGTTTCCTCTTGACAGAGACCTACAGAACTCATGCTAGGTGATAGTGATGGTGCAGATATAGAAGGGCATGCGAGCTGGTACTGGGAAGGAGCCTCTGTGATTGAGGGTACACTAATTCTCCGTTCAGGCTGTAGAAAACTATCTCGCTTTGTAGGCCTATTCCATAATTCATAATTTCCGCCACCACTTAAATTACTATCATTCGATTTGTTATCGTGCCAATCCACTACAACTGGTTCGGAGAAGGTATCAGGATTTCTATTGTGGTTATTATTTACAAAATTGTTATTGTTTTCACAACCATGGTTACAGTCAGTCTGATGGTAATTTATATTGGAATGGCAGCTATGTACAGAATGGTCATTTATTTCATTATAAACATCTGAATAAGCATTGAAACTGTCATAGTTTTGCTGAGAATTAACATCGGAAACAATTTCATTAAATTCGTCCCACGGGTCTGTAAAAACATATAATGACATGTCATAGTCGTTAACAGGCTCTATGTACGGAGGAGGAGATCTAATACGAGTATTACTCCTAGGTGGAGAGGAGAAAGAAGGATCAGGATAGTGCGCAGATGTACTAGTAGAAGAAGATGTAAACGCATAGCAGCTACTGAGGCGATGTTGAGTCTGTGCAAAACGTAAAAGTTAAATTAAATACGATTTAAATGGTTCATGCATTTCCCAACCAATGTCAACCGAAGCCAAAATTAGCTGTGACCCGAGTGTACTACTGAACCCGTGTTAGTAGAGGAAGGAGGGTCGATTGCTGGTCTAGGTCTGAGAAAGCATGTTAGTGCAAATAATTTACTTAAATCTTTACTTTAATGCACTACATGTAAAACAGTGTCACTATCCAACTATAAAAGCTAATTTAAATTATAATAAAATTATATTGTAAATATTTCAAGTATTCTCTGACAAAAGAAAAAAAAGGAAAGAATAATACGAAATTGTTATTATTTTGAATGGTAGTATTGAAAAGTCATATATTATATAATTATTTTTTATGCTGGCTATACAGATTAAAATTTTGTCTTAAATTGTAACGGATTAAATCCTTATTGATTTAAAATAAATTAATTATGAAGTTTTAATAATTAACTGAAGAAATAATTTCCGTATTTCTATTAGCATTTTAACTAGTGTGCACTAATAAATATAATATGTAGATGTATACATGTCAGAAAGTGTGAACTACTGTACTGTACGATATACTTGCTAAATTTTGTATCTTTAAAAGACTGTAACTTAGTTGTAAACTGAAATAAACAAACTTTTATCCTTTACGCATATGCACATTATTTTTTTATTGCTTATTATTTTTCAATTTTTAAATTTCTTGACATCATGTATGTACTTTCCTGCACATGTCCTTAGTTATTGGGGGGCACTTATACTAATGATATCTTATGTTGAGTATTGTTAGCAGAGTCCTTTTCAGAATTTTTAACACGTCTTACAATCAAAACAAAACCATTGTGGCCATAGTAAAAATTAATTTTTAAGAAAAAAATTATTGTGTTAATACGGCAAAAAGATGACATTAATAAATGCACTACTATGAGACAAAAAAGATAAGAAAAATTTAGGACTGATATTTGCAATTCAAGAAAACACTTATAAACTTTGCTGCAACAAATGAAAGAGAAAGCTGGCAAGATTAACACATTTCTATTGTAATATCACTAGAACGAAAAAGCCAGAGAATGAAGAATCAAAGGCAGGATATTACTACAAAGAAATAAAAGAAAGAGGAACCACGATAGTATGCATTTCAGAATCCTTTTTCTCATTCAAAGAAAAAAACTCGCTCATTGTTTAATCAATCTGAACACAAAAGGAGTAACGGTGGCCCTGTGACACTCAGGCAATGCAGGTCTTGTCCACCCTTCAATACATTTAACTCTTAATCAGAACTGATACACATTTTTTTTTAATCTGTTAAATATCTTTGTCTTTCAGGAGTTATATGAAGGAGAATTCAACAGTATTGTTAATGATAATGACAACTACTTTGTACAAGGGTGGTTCAAATATAAACTGGAATTTTGCTATAAAAAATTTTATTATTAAGTTACAGAGCTGACATTTTTTACAGTTTTTCTAGATAGTCTCCGTCACACTCTACATACTTTTGCCACTTCTCTGGAAGCTTTCAGATGCCTTTTTCGTAAAAATCTCTTGGCTTGTCATGTAACCATTCGCACACGAAGGATTCTACCTCCGCATTGCTTTCAAATCACAGTCTGTCAAGTGCCTCTTTCAATGGACCAAATAAATAGTAGTCACATGGTGACAAATCGGGACTATAAGGAGGGTGTTCCAGTGTTTCCCAACCCAATTAGTTCAATGTTTCCATAGTAAGCCGGGCTGTATGCGGTCTGGCGTTGTCTTGGCACCCACCTGGCTGAAATTTTACGGTAACCGAGCCGTTCATGAATTATTTGCTCAATACTACCTATGCGGATGCCTAATTTTTTCAGCCATATCGCGTACAGTACTGCGTCGGTCTTCCAAAATGAGTTTTTCTACAGCGCTGACGTTCTCATCGGTAACACTTGTTTTGGGGCGCTGCGCATGTGGCAAGTTTGCCACCACTTCTCGGCCTTTTCGGAAAGCGGAACACCATTCATACACTTGAGTCTTGGAGAGGCACTCATCTCCGAACTGCTCGAGTAATTTTCGATAAATTTCCACAGATTTTACATTACCTTTGACCAAAAAACAAATAATGATGTGTTGCGCAACAGACGTACATCCTCCTCGCTCATGGCTATAACTACACTAACAAGCGAGGTTACGCGCTCCCGGCTGTTCTCAACGCTTCGTAACAGACCGTCTAACATCCAGTGCAGCCACTTTTACGACACTAAATTTTTTGCGCGTTTATTCAAAAATTCCAGTTTATATTTGAATCACCCTCGTAGTGAGTGATTTTAACAGTAAGCACCCGAGATGAAATTGTGGTATTGCAAATGAAAATGACTCTATATACAGTTATAATACTATCTAGGTAAGTTAGTCAAATCTATTAACTCAAGTATGCCGAATAATATGATACGGAAGGGATTCAAAGCAACACAAGGACAAACCATGTGGAAAGATTCATGAGTGATTACCTACGAAAGTATTAAAATCCAAGAATTTAGCAGGATGTTCTGAGAAAAATCTCGGAGGCAAATAACATGGTCCAAATGTCTTAATTTAGAGTAGCAATTACTAGCAAGTTGCCATGAACTGCTCTTCCATAAGCAGGACCAAGATGGACTAACTTTTTTCAATAGAGGAACTGAATGATGTTCTTAAAGCAGCTGCACCAGGGAAAACATGCACAATGAAATATTCAAACACTGTACAGAAACAATTACGGAAAAATCCTTGTTGCATTAACAACATACTTTCTTGGTGAATCTAACAGGGGAATCTCCTTGTCGAATGTCAATTTTGGCTCAGAACACAAACAAGTATGAATGATACTCTATTGTTCATGATAGATGATATAAACAAGGTATCTGAAAGTTAGCATATACAACAGTGTTGCTCCAATGCACTAAGATGGCAATCAGACAAGATTTTCTTCAGTACATAACAAATTTTTAAAATTCAACTAAGACCTCAGTGAATAGTTGGACCTTGGAACAGGCCAGGATAAAGAAAGAAACTCCTCAGAAATCCATAATCAGTTCAATTCTGTTCATCACTTCACTACAAGAAACTGAAAGTTTACCGAAGAACACAAAACATATATGCGGATGATTTGTTAATATGAACAACTGATATCAAACCCAAGTATGGCGTAACAACAAATGCAAGAAGTTCTAAATCAATTCACAGCATGATACAAAAACTGAACCCTTGACTTTTCATAGTAAAACATAATGAATTTTCATTACAAGATGGAATTCATGCTAACTTTATGCCGACAATGTAAATGAATGTGAAAGAACTAAAAATAAATAAAAAATCCACACTACTAGGAATTGTTCTTGACAAAAAATTAAGGTGGAAAGAACATACTGACTAAAAATTGTTACATAAGGGCAGTTTCAAGCAGATTTTGCCAACTTGAGAATGCTCTGCATCTCTTTCAACAGGTTCAAAACAACATACTGATGCCTAGTTGGAGTTTATAATGTATCTTGTTACTGCAATAAGTTACTATTTTAACAGATTAAATTGTAAGTAGAAAGTTATATTTTCCAGTCAATATTATAACTTTAATTGACTGCAACCATTTTTTTTTTTTTTTGTAACACATGTTACTAAGGGACCTGTAACAAGTATTTATGTCCCAAAACTTGAATCATAAGTAGCATATACAAGTAAGTTGCACAACTGTAAAAAGCAAGACCCTTAACAGTGAACATGTTACTAAGTACCCTAACTACCCTAAGTGCATGTGAAAAAGTGAGATTCTCATTCGTTACATGTTGCCTAAGCAAAACCCTTAACAGTGAACATGTTACTAAGTACCCTAAGTGCATGTGACAAAGTGAGATTCTCACTCGTTACATGTTGCCTAAGCAAAACCCTTAACAGTGAAAATGTTACTAAGTACCCTAAGTGCATGTGACAAAGTGAGATTCTCACTCGTTACATGTTGTCAAAGCAAGACCCTTAACAGTGAACATGTTACTAAGTACCCTAAGTGCATGTGACAAAGTGAGATTCTCACTCGTTACATGTTGTCAAAGAAAGACCCTTAACAGTGAACATGTTACTAAGTACCCTAAGTGCATGTGACAAAGTGAGATTCTCACTCGTTACATGTTGTCAAAGCAAGACCCTTAACAGTGAACATGTTACTAAGTACCCTAAGTGCATGTGACAAAGTGAGATTCTCACTCGTTACATGTTGTCAAAGCAAGACCCTTAACAGTGAACATGTTACTAAGTACCCTAACTACCCTAAGTGCATGTGACAAAGTGAGATTCTCACTCGTTACATGTTGCCTAAGCAAAACCCTTAACAGTGAACATGTTACTAAGTACCCTAACTACCCTAAGTGCATGTGACAAAGTGAGATTCTCACTCGTTACATGTTGCCTAAGCAAAACCCTTAACAGTGAAAATGTTACTAAGTACCCTAAGTGCATGTGACAAAGTGAGATTCTCACTCGTTACATGTTGTCAAAGCAAGACCCTTAACAGTGAACATGTTACTAAGTACCCTAACTACCCTAAGTGCATGTGACAAAGTGAGATTCTCACTGCTTACATGTTGCCTAAGCAAAACCCTTAACAGTGAACATGTTACTAAGTACCCTAACTACCCTAAGTGCATGTGACAAAGTGAGATTCTCACTGTTACATGTTGCCTAAGCAAAACCCTTAACAGTGAAAATGTTACTAAGTACCCTAAGTGCATGTGACAAAGTGAGATTCTCACTGTTACATGTTGTCAAAGGAAGACCCTTAACAGTGAACATGTTACTAAGTACCCTAACTACCCTAAGTGCATGTGACAAAGTGAGATTCTCACTGCTTACATGTTGCCTAAGCAAAACCCTTAACAGTGAAAATGTTACTAAGTACCCTAAGTGCATGTGACAAAGTGAGATTCTCACTGCGTTACATGTTGTCAAAGCAAGACCCTTAACAGTGAACATGTTACTAAGTACCCTAACTACCCTAAGTGCATGTGACAAAGTGAGATTCTCACTCGTTACATGTTGCCTAAGCAAAACCCTTAACAGTGAACATGTTACTAAGTACCCTAAGTGCATGTGACAAAGTGAGATTCTCACTCGTTACATGTTGTCAAAGCAAGACCCTTAACAGTGAACATGTTACTAAGTACCCTAACTACCCTAAGTGCATGTGACAAAGTGAGATTCTCACTCGTTACATGTTGCCTAAGCAAAACCCTTAACAGTGAACATGTTACTAAGTACCCTAACTACCCTAAGTGCATGTGACAAAGTGAGATTCTCACTCGTTACATGTTGCCTAAGCAAAAACCCTTAACAGTGAAAATGTTACTAAGTACCCTAAGTGCATGTGACAAAGTGAGATTCTCACTCGTTACATGTTGTCAAAGCAAGACCCTTAACAGTGAACATGTTACTAAGTACCCTAACTACCCTAAGTGCATGTGACAAAGTGAGATTCTCACTCGTTACATGTTGCCTAAGCAAAACCCTTAACAGTGAAAATGTTACTAAGTACCCTAAGTGCATGTGACAAAGTGAGATTCTCACTCGTTACATGTTGTCAAAGCAAGACCCTTAACAGTGAACATGTTACTAAGTACCCTAACTACCCTAAGTGCATGTGACAAAGTGAGATTCTCACTCGTTACATGTTGCCTAAGCAAAATCCTTAACAGTGAACATGTTACTAAGTACCCTAACTACCCTAAGTGCAAGTGACAAAGTGAGATTCTCACTCGTTACATGTTGCCTAAGCAAAACCCTTAACAGTGAACATGTTACTAAGTACCCTAACTACCCTAAGTGCATGTGACAAAGTGAGATTCTCACTCGTTACATGTTGCCTAAGCAAAATCCTTAACAGTGAACATGTTACTAAGTACCCTAACTACCCTAAGTGCATGTGACAAAGTGAGATTCTCACTCGTTACATGTTGTCAAAGCAAAATCCTTAACAGTGAACATGTTACTAAGTACCCTAAGTGCATGTGACAAAGTGAGATTCTCACTCACTTTGCCAAAGCAAGACCCAAAATAATTTAGAACATGCTATAAAGTGAGACACCATAATTACTGTAATGCTACAAAGCAAGGCATCTACTAAATTGTATTCAAGGTGTGGCAATTAAACAACCAGACTGGTGCTGCTCGTGGCAAGTTTCCCCCACCCTAAGCTTGATGGGCATGGTTGTACATTGCTGCCCATTCAAGTCCTTGTACCAGCATCTCATTGGAAAAATGCAAGTGTTCAAATAGAGCAGCAAGTTAACCTCAAGTTTCTTGTGAAACTGGGGAAAACTGCTACAGAGGCCTATGCCATGTTAAAGGAAGTGTATGGAAATGAATATTTATCATGCAGACAGTGTTTTGTTTAAGTAAGGACTTGAAAGGCTGAAGACAATCCATGCCTTGGATGACCCTCAACATAAAAAATACATTCAGAAAATTGATAAATTGATCAATGAAAATCATCACACGAGAGTCCAAGCTCTTGCCGAAATCTCAGGAATTAACAAAGAAAGTTTGCATGAATCATTGAACATGCAGAAAAAATGCTGAAAAATGGTGCCAAAACTTCTCACTCCAAAGCAAAACGAATCACAAACGAACATTTGTGCTGACTTTTTAAACAACAATGATAATTATTCAGAACTGTTAGAGTGATTACAACAGCAATAAATTGTGTTTTTTTTTACCTATGATCTTGAAACAAAGTATCAATCGATGCACTCGAAGAGCACCACCTCATCATGCCAAAAAGTGAAAATGAGAAAATCAAAATTCAAGATCATGACAATTATTTTTTTTACAAGTGTGGAATTGTCTACATTCATTGAGTCCCTGAAGGTCAGATGGTCAGATGGTATTATGTCGAGGTTCTGACAGTCTTATGTGAACGAGTAAGAAGAAAACTTGATTTATGGAAGAACAATTCTAGGTGCTCAACAAGACAATGCTCCTGTCCATACAGCACGACTGTATTGGAGCACCCACCATACTTACCCAACCTGGCCCCCTCCCAGAGGTTGGGACAAGATTTCACAGTGTGGAAGCGGTGAAAGCAAAAGCGAAGGAGGTTCTTAACAAGCTGACAGAAGCAGACTCCCATCACTTCTTTGAACAATGGAGCGCTGTAGGGATCGACAAGGAAAGTATATTAAGGGGATAAAAATTGTATCTAACATTAATAAAATGTTTTGTAGCACCAGTCCAGTTATTTATAGTATAATAGTTGTTACTGTTGTTTTAAGGTAAACTATATAAAATACCTGAAAATACTTTGGCTGTGGATCCTCTGTGTTAGACAGAGACACCACCACCATGGAAGCCTAAGTGTATGTTAATCTTATAAAGTAAGTCTCCCGACTAATGTAAACGTCACAAAATGAGTTCAGTAACACTTGTTTCAAAACGAGATCCATAACATGTGTACATTACAAAGCGAGACCGCTATCAACTAGCTGGACCTGAATGAAGTGCTCCATCAAACAATCGACCCTCTGTACACAGCTCCAGCACAAGGTGAAGGATAGGAAAGGATCTAATATAATCTATGATAGACCTTTGTAAGATTTCATCTCCATTTACCCAAGCTGACCCAAATTACCCATACAAACCTGGTAGTTCTTATAGGTGTATATTAGTTACAAAAACATGCACAAAGTTATAAGCTTTATTAATTTAATTATGACTTTATTAATTGAATTATAAATTTAATTAATAATAGATTTAATTAAGAATGGATTTAATTAATTCATATCTTACATTTTTTTCAGAATCGTTACAACTCCTACAATAAAAATATCAGTACGTGGAATGGTTTTGAATATTTTTAGATAAAAAGACTCAGTTTCA
This sequence comes from Callitettix versicolor, assembly GCA_022606455.1. Classification (NCBI taxonomy): domain Eukaryota; kingdom Metazoa; phylum Arthropoda; class Insecta; order Hemiptera; family Cercopidae; genus Callitettix; species Callitettix versicolor. The sequence goes on along the minus strand of CM040184.1, from coordinate 18,583,717 downwards.
TATAATTTTGTTTTTAGTTTGTCTTGGTTGCACGAATTAAACACTTTGACTATAGAGAGTTCAGTGTAAACATGAATAAAAACTGTGGAAAAGTGTGATTTCACTAGATGAAATAGAAAAAAAAAATAGTTTAAAAAATATTTCTTTGATTTATTGTTTATCAAAACAAACAACAGGTTATATGAAATGTTGTTTATATGCATGCACGTACACACACACACACACACACATACACACAAGGAGAGCCAATGCTGTAGACAGACAGGTGGACGGTTCTGCCTGGTGAAGTAATGCCTGGTGTCGGTTCTGTGGGCTAGGTTGCAGGTTTGGTAGTTTTTCAGCGGGCAGAAATATCTTGAACTTGAATCCCACATTCTGGGGAGTCACGCTTAACCAAGCTCCGGTAGTCTATAAAAGATTCTTCCACCTTTTTTTTGGCCTCTCTCTCTCTCTCTCTCTCTCTCTCTCTCTCTCTCTCTCTCTCTCACACACACACACACACACACACACACACATATTTTCTAAAAGAATATTATCCTGTTGTGCACATTTTTCAGTATAACAACATCTAGCAGGATACAATCATTTATTTCGTTACTATTGTGTATAATAAAGTAATAATCTTGTTATGATTCACGGTGGGGATTAATTTGTAAATTTAGTAGGTAATAATTGTAAGCCCTGCCTCAAATTTTAAACTTATTTTGCAGTTTTTAAAACTTATTCTTGTAAACAATGTACGAAAAATAAGTGACAACATTTCTGAAAATGTTTAGCTAACAGTTCTGTGTAGAACTACAAAAAGTTGTTATAAAATGGAAACCACAAGCTACATAAAAAAATGTGTAAGCTCACACTTAAAATATAAACATTCGTACTTATTAATAAAACAATTAAATTAATTAAACAAACAAAAAATTGAAAACATTTTACCTGGATTGTCGGGAATCCTGGATTCTTAGTGAGCATGAAAATATTTACTTTAAATATTTATGTGAAATTATAACAAGCACATATACAAATAAATATGGCAATATGAAACACACAAATCTGGACAAAAAACAAGCAACTTCAGTCATATTGTAACAACCCACAGTTAGTTGTATCAAGACTAAATCTCTTCTGAAAAAAACAATTTCCTGGAACTGGAAGCTTTTATAATTTATAAAGTTATGGAAATCTTTGTTTACATTTTGCTTCAAAATTATCAAAAACACAAGACTTACTGATTTATAAAACACACGAGTAAAAATACGTTGCAATAAATTACTTACATTTTTTTTATTGATAGGACAATCAGGCAAAACACTACGATTATTATACTAAACTTTGGTATACAATCATGTGTACTAAAATTATTAGTGTTGTGATATATTTTGGTTACTATTCTGCAGCAGCAAATGTAAACGTAAAGTTTCAATATTTACTGTGTCGAAAACTGTTTATGTTTCTCTATAACTTATTCAAACAGTTTCAAAATGACAGCCAATCGAATCTGTAAACATTTATAACTTTTTTGCATTAAAAGGCATTAACATTTTAATTAAGATTTTGAATTCTCAAAATCTATTGAAGGTAATGAATTTAATTAACTGCACTGACTGCTAGTTCATTTTTGTATGTTCTGTGCAATTTGGAAGTTTATAAAATGCTGATATATGCAGATTTTGACGCTGTCTACAATGGTTTCAAAATAAGATAAACAAAATTTCTTCGTCACATCTGCGATACAGCTGTGTATAGTGAATAGTTTGATCAAATATGCCCGCAGTGAGAAAGACTTTATTCTATTTATATTTCGTGAATGTTTTATCTTAAGTATTAACTGATGATGTACTATTTTTTGTACTTCATCAAACAGTTGTTGGGATTAAAAATACACAGCTATAAATTGAAGTAGTAAGTATTGAAACTTAATTTTAAGCTTGATAAAACGCTATAATAAGCTTTGATACCTGAAAACCACATATTCAAATTATTAAATATATTTTTTAAATGATGTTTGTTTCTTGTATTCTCAGTCCAACCAATTACTTTTATAAAAAAGAGTTACGAATAATAAATATCTAATAGAACAAACTTTAATCCTTCAAGCTATCCTTTTACACTTAGTTAGTTAGCTCTTATAACACTTTTAAAATATTTAATTAAAAAACAACACCCAAAACAAAGAAAACACTATTAATATTCGCTTAATATATAACTTAGAAACTGATTTACATTAACAGTAATGTGCAACTCTCTTACAACTATCTAATGTGCAACTAATCTACAATGATTTGCTGTTCACTGATAGTGGAAGCTAACAAATTGTGATTATAAAAAAACCATGCAATTTGTATGAAAACTGTATGTGACAATGCTCTATGACAACTACACAATATCTTCTGAATCAAAGATACTTAAAAAAAAGGAAACTTGCAACTAATACGAGGGTGGTCTGATAAGTTTCCGACCTCAACATCATTTGTCGGTGGCAGCACTCGAATTTCGTTGTTCATCTGTTGACAGTTACTCACTGAAGTTTCAGCCATTTTGGACGTGCAGTTGTTATGTAACAGTCGTTTGAGTGAGGTGATGTATTTTTTTGAAAATGGACAAAATCGAGTATCAAGCTGTCATTAAATATTTGTTTTTGAAAGGCAATATGCCTACGCAAATCAAAGATGAGTTGGATTCTGTGTATGGGGACTCTGCACCATCATTTACCACAGTAAAATTTTGGGCAGCTGAATTTAAACATGGCCGTAAGAGCTTGGGAGACGATGAACGTTCGGGACGTCCAAAAACTGCAACTATCGACGAAAACATCGCTACAGTTCACCAAATAGTGCTAGATGACCGCCAAATTAAAGTGAGAGAGATAACAGACGTTATGAACATGTCAAAAGAACGTGTTTGTCACATTTTAAATTAACATTTAGACATGAGAAAGCTGTCCGCACGTTGGGTTTCGCGTTTGCTCACGTTAGACCAAAAACGTGTTCAAATGAACATTTCCAATGCTCTGTTGGCGCAGTTTAGGCTCAATAAATCCTAGTTTTGGTGCCGATTAATTACTGTAGATGAAACTTGGATACACCATTATACACACGAAACAAAAATACAGACTAAACAGCGGACTGCAAAAGGGGAACCGGCTCCAAAAAAAGCAAAAACTTTTTTTTTGGCTGGGAAAGTGATGGCGACTGTTTTTTGGGATAGACATGGAGTTATTTTAATTGACTATCTTCAAAAAGTAAAAACCATTACAGGAGCATACTACGCATCATTACTTGACAAGCTGAAGTCAGAATTTGCGAGAAAACAGCCACTTTTGCTGAAAAGAAAATCCTGTTTCACCAAGACAACACACCGTCTCACACCATTTCATGGCAAAAATCCATGAATTATGGTTTGAACTGCTTGACCATCCGCCTTACTCACCAGATCTAGCCCCAAGCGACTTCTTTTTGTTCCCTCATCTAAAAATTGCGCTCGGAGGACAGAGATTTTCGTCAAATGAAGAGGCAATCACCTTCGTGAACAATTATTTTGTAGAGAAAAACGCCGAGTACTATTTGGACGGGTTACAGAGATGGGAGCATCGCTGGGAGAAGTGTGTAGAGGTACAGGAAGACTATGTTGAAAAATACAAAAAAAATTTCTGAAAAAATGTCTTGTATCTCTGTTAGGTCGGAAACTTTTCAGACTACCCTCGTATGCTCTATTTTAGATACGCAGAATCTATTTCCATGTGCATTCAATGACTGTTGAAAAATTAAAATTGTGATACAGTAAATAAATATCTATTTAAACAGGAGTGTGTGTACATATGTGCACACATCCACACACACAAGATGTACAGCCAAATTTACAAACACAAATCTGATATGCAGAGACCTGAAATTTCTAACATAGATGGGACAGAAGAAGACTGGACAACACATCAATGCTGAATTATAAAATTTCTATTTAGATTAAACATTTAGCTGATCATTACATAGAACATTCATAGTGAACATATTTGAATTTCATGAAAAATGTCATGTAGGTACTGCTAGTTATACGCAAAAAACTTCTACAATAAAGTATTATAATACTAAAAAAAATACATGAATACAGTACATTAAACCACACTATTATATTGTCACAATGCAAGTACTATATCAGTCTGATTCTATAAATATATGATTTGTCCATGCTAAAATATCAGTCTTCCTAATTTACTATTTTACATAACTCTACTGTACGTATGCATGAACAGAAACAAATTGTTTAATTAAAAATATTTGTTCTAACCTCTTTAAACTGTTAACAACAAACATATTCTTAGATTATTAAGAAAAAAAATCATTATGCATACTTAAATAAAATTCTACAATGATCTATTCTAACTTTACAAGACTGACACAAAACACAAAATGTTACAGTTATTAGTATACATTAAGAACATAAACAATAAGTTTTTGCAATTCATGACACATATACAAAATACCTGAACTTGAAGCTCTTCAGAATCCTATATTAAATAATAACAAATTATAAGTTGTTTAAATATATCAACATTACCCTAAATGATAAAACATCATAAAAAACCATTATTGTTAATTATTATTAAAAATACTTTCAAAAAAGAAACTTAATTCTGCTTTTGTTTATCAGAAATCATTATTTTGATTACACTTAAATGTTGAAAGCACCATTTTCTAATTACGTAGTTTAGAAGTCATTTCTACAATTTTAATAGCATTACAAAAATTAAAAACTACATTTCTAAATTATTTTAGTTTTGAATACAAATTTTCTGGATTCCTTTCAAACACCAAAAACATTTTGATATTTCAAATTTCTAATTGATTTTTGTGAATGTTACCTTTTAAAGAACAAAGTGCACTATGTTATAATAGAAAAAAATTAATGAATTAAAGTAAAATAAATCACTACTTTCAAAGGATATTCTCTTACAGGTTATATGCTGAGTTGGCCTTTTTCCCCTCTATAATAAAAAGTTTTGGATATCATATAACAAATGCATACAGCATTAAAATTGAACTAAAAATTCCACACATTTATACCCCCCTTCAACTGCTTTACTCTTCCTTTATGTTCCAGATCAAATGTGTCTGAATGATGTTATCTAATGACTGTTTTGTTCTGTTGACTACGTCCTATAGAACATGTTAGCTTTCTACCTTGTTCTATAATTAAAAAAATCTTATTCTTTTGTTTGTATAAGATTATTTTTGAAATTTCAGTCCTTACTACTGTATTTTTCAATAAAAATGTATATTTTTAAACTTCGGTGTTTACATCTTCAGCGTAGAGAGAAGAGACTCTTATTTAATGATTTAGGGACTCAATATCCCTCATAGTTTTATTTGTTTAGAATGAAATAAATAACTAAAAACTACTGAAATTAAAAAAAATCACAGTTAATTATGAAAAAAAAAATCACAGTTAATTTTTTAAAATAACTTCCCTGAAATCACTATTTACTCTTCACTCTTGGTATCTGCAATGCCTCATACAGTCACGATTAGAACATACACATGCTGAAACAACTATTCTAAATTATGATCTCTATAAGTAGCTATCCAAAATCTATTTGTAAAATACTAAATAAACAGTTATCTAAACATATTTTATACAGTTATTTTTTATGAGTTTTCATTGTATACTGCTTTCTATGGTTGAGTGAAAGCATATAGTGAGTGATAAAATATAGTAAACTTTTTTTTCACACAGTGAAATCCTTGTTTCATTAAATACAATATTTACCCGATGTGATGTGAAAGGAGAGTTAGTAATGCTACGAAGTGTCCAGAATATATATATATATATATATATATATATATATATATATATATATATATATTATTAGTAGGCCTCAATTCAGAGTGTGGCATAAGTCAGTTAACTGCTACAGGCCAGTAAGTGTTATTATCTAGCTCTCAGTCTCAGTCATTACTTACTTTATTCGTGGTGTGCCAGTGATCTATTTTGGTCAGTCTGTCTTGATAATCGTGAAGTCGAGTCCACTTTAATGGTGAGTGTAATGTTGTGGTTGGTGCGTTGGTTGTTTAAATAAACATGAATCCAATACCACTAAGTTTGAATGAACAAAAACTTTCTCTAGATCAGCGTATTTAGAGAAAAAGTGTATCCTTTTGAAAAAGTGGTGTCAATTTGACTGATTTTATTTTATTTTTTGTTATTTTAAGGCGAAAAGCACATTAAGGCCATTATCGTCTCCTTAAATGTAAGTGTGAGTGTAAAGTGTTAAAGTCGTAAGTGTAGTGTTGTAAGTGTAAGTGTGTGTTAGACTTGGGTACCACGAGGGACAACTAGATCCTCTCAATAGGTGCAGCAAGTCTGCACCCCTGCGGTTCAATAAAAGAAATTTTATTGTTGACTGTGATTTTATCACAGTGGTGGCAGCATATGAACAGTTTCTTGTCAACCTTCAAGTAAGCAAGAAATGTGTAAATTAAACAAGAATTTTGAATAGATTAACAATAAATGATTTGTCATAAAATGGTCGACCTAGGTCAGTTTGTGCACCTAAGAATCTCGATGTTGTTACTCAAACATATGCTAAATCACCAAATAAATCTGCAAGTTGATACATCACCTCTTGTACAAGTTGATATTTTAGATTAAAGCATTAGGAGAAAGATATGTTATGATTTGAAATTCAAGCTATACAGGCCTCACCTGCATTGAATTCTGTTACAATGTGTGATTTAGCAACAAGTGGATAATTTTTGCAAATGAATATTGTGGACCGAAAAAGTTACATTCAAAGTAAATGGTATGATTAAAAGACAAAACTGCGTATACTGTACTGATAAAAACCCTCACATAGTAATTTTGCAGGGCTGGTATTTAGAGTGATCTTACGAACTAATACCTTTGTTTGTTTTTTGTTGTAAATGATTCACTTGTTTCTAAGGTTTATCCTTTAATATTTTCATGTGAAATGCACTTAAGAACAGCATTTAATATGTTGATAAAGTAAGTCTACTACTTTCAATGAATTTCAAAAGTTGACAAAAAAATTGCTCAATCGTGCTGAAATTTGTGGATGGCTATCCTAGACTTAAAATTATGATAAAATAGAACGCAGGTGAAGTGATATTTACTGTAGGTGCTGGTTACTGTTATCACATTGGGGATGCATGTTTTGAACACAATAAGCAGAAGATCTGAAAAAGTTACGCATGCCCTAGCATCTTTAGCATGGGCTGGCGTCATATTCCCCGACCCATTCCGCAAAAATAAATATGCCTATAGGCTTTATTTACAAAACATATGTTTGATGGGTTTAAATTTTTTTTTATACAATACGTAAATTATTTTACATGCTGTATTTGAACTGCAGTTACAATTAGAAAAGGAGTTGTATACACCTTTTATATAAAAACAACTTTATTATCTGTAACAATGTTTTATATATATATATATATATATCATAAACATTAATAATGTAAAATAAATGTTATTTAAATATGATTTGTTGATTTTTTTAAAACTTTTAGTTTTCATTCCAAAATTTAAATCATTTCTCTTACAAACAACATGAAGCAGAAAAAAAAGTATGTAAATGAGACTATACCAACTGTAATGTATATACACACGACATACACTAACTTTGTGATAAGTAATAGCTGCACTAGTTGATTGTCAATGTTGATCTATGTCAATGCTCAATAGATTTAACAAATAAATGTGTTAACGTCTAATGATGATCAACCAAACAAACGATTAACTTTCCGTTGCACAGGTCCTACCTAAGTATTCGCTAACAGTGCTAACCTGTTAATGTGAGTACAAACCAAGAAATGTTTTAACGCTAACACTGACCAATGGAAACGTAGTTCCCAAACTAACAGCTTACCTGCTAATGCAAGCAGCTAACAGTAGCAGCATACAACCAACATTCACAATATACGGTTCAAGTTAACAGTTAATATGTAATTTTCATTGACAACTGACACAAAAGTGACTTTACTTTTGTCCAGAAAACTTTCAATCCTATAAGTCTGAATAATGATTTATTTTCTAAATGTTCCAAAACTACAAATTAACGAACGTTGTAAAACATAACTGTTAATTGTAGTAAACTGGTGTTAAAGCAGTGACTAAATTGTTAACAACAAATACATAACAAAGTTGCAGATATTCTCAGGACGTTTCATAAAATTACTGGTCAGCACTAAAGCAGCTTTACTGTAGTGAGATGTCTTGTTTATGCAACCATGGTTATACCGATCTGTACAAACTATTGTACTACTCTCACTTTCAATACCATAGAAAGAATCTAGCATTCAATAATTTGGCACACTCCCAAAAGTCTATTTTGCTTCCAACAGTTGAAACTAGTTGGAAATTAATGAAATATTAAGCATATTTAGCGACTCTAAAATTTTTATTGATATTGTCTTGCAACTTCGATTTTATTTGTTACAACATGTAACAAGCACATTGTTACATCACTAGTTGGAAATGTTTGACCATGTTTGGATTCAGTAGAAATGAATACTAAAAGAAAATTTTAACTAAGAGGATGAGTGTATTGATGAACTCATAGCCAACCATTCATCTTAAATGATTAAAAGTGTTTCAGCTCCCAATAACCTGTAGAAGGTCTTTTAGATGATAAAATCTACAAATGGCTAGATACTGGCATGTGTGAACCTACTGGGAAAAAAACTGAGTAATAAGGTCACATAAAAAATGTTTTAAATTTACTGGAGATACACTAGTTCAGGTGATGAAAAGAAGAAATACATTAACTCATGACCTGGCATGAAGCTGCAGATGTTCATTTGCAGAAAGTAGGAAACGCAGAACATTGCAGAAATAATGAACTTATTATTAATATTATGAACCTATTCTACAATGATTCCTTTTCTTAAAAAAAGAAAAGATACTTTAAGAAAAAACTTTAAAGCACTTGCTATCTGCACCATCGGATGCTTTATGTTCAACTGCATCAATATCATTATGTGATATTGATCCAAGCTAAACTATGAGTTGTTCAATAAATTTAATTAGATGTAAATTTCGAATTATTCACTAAATGTAGTATACAGTACATTTAGAACTACTACTACCATGATATAACTTCGACTATTTTCAAAATGATTGTGCAAACTAATTAAAATTCTACAATGATTTATTTTATAAGGGTGACACATAACACAAAGGTGTCCAGATAAAAGTTAGCAATAACTAAAACCTCCAATTCTTGTTACACTGAATCTATAAGTTCTATAATTATTGGTATACATTTACTTAAGTATACCAAGTACTTTATACTCTTAAGTGCATAAATTATACATGTGTCTCAAAATCATGCAACCTAATAATAATTCTTGAAGTAAATAATTCATATTGTTAACTACTAGACTCATGAAAATAACTACCTACAATGTTCTGGTACCTTTTGAGGAAGGGTTGCCTTTAAAACTATCTTAACTACATAAAATAGTTCCGAGTTCATCACTGACGAATGCAACATTAACAATTTCATTTCAAATTTAGGAAAATCAGATGGCCTATACTTAGTAACAAAAATATACTATAAAAGTAACAAAAATATACTTAGGGGACACTGGACTCTATCACCAATGATTTTCCATTTTTGCTTCAGAAAGTTGGTAGGGGAAAGGCTTACAATCGGAGACCAACTATGGAAATGTTTTACAAATCCCATGGCATGAGTTTCCTAGGCAAAAAATGCTTTACTGCCCACTTTTTTGTCAAGTTTAAAAGCTGGAGGAGCAAGTCTTCAGAAACTGGTAATGAAGTCAGCAACAGATTTTAGAAAGCTCTTGGGAAAAGATGGATGTTTAACTCAACATGAAAGCAGTTGAAGCAGGGAAACATTTCTTCTTAAAATTCAGTCACCGTATTAAATTGTTCTAAATCAGCACGACAAGGATTACTTGAAAAAAGATGAAGAACATTGGAAGACATAGTGAAATGGTAAACAAAATATAGATCGTTGTGAATGGGAGGTCTTTTATCATCAACTGTACAGTCTGTAATTTTTATTGTGTGACTATTTTTCATAAATAAAGACCTCTTTCACAATGCAGTGCTTCAATTATGACGAATAATTACAGGCAGATATGAATGAGTGGTCATTATAATAGTGACAATGAAATTAATAAGCTGATGCACCATTATAATAAGTATGGTCAAACTGAACAGAGGCTATGTTAAAATATAGTGGCTTTTCAATATATATAATAAAAAAAATATTTTCTTTTCACGAGTTCTTTTTTTATTTAAAAATACAAGTTACTTTTATTCATAAGCATATTTTTCTCTTATACCTTATTGTTACTGACTCCCAGTTTAGAGCTAATTAATAAAATAAAATTGTGAGGCCTAGATAATGAACATTCTTTTACTGGCAGCCTGGTATTGTATTCGTGTCAACCTTATATAATGAGCAACTAGTTTATGAAAAAAATGCAGTCATTAGCTTATGCATCATTACTAACATCAACACTTTTTGCATTGTACAACACACATTACAGAAAAAGTACCTGAACTAGTAGCTCTTCAGAATCCTGCATGAAATAACAAACAAATTATAATTTGTATAAACAAAATTCAACAAGATTAATAATAAACAATAATAGTTATATTATACTAAAATGTTATAATAATTACTTTCCGTTTAAAACCTTTATACAAAAATTTAGTGCTTGTGACTAATTTTATTTCTAATAAATTCTTTCCACACGATATTATATTTTTAAATCTTGTGATCTTTTGTATTCTTGTTTGTATCTTTGTGCTTTCAAAGTAAAATATTTAAAATCATCATAAAGTGAAAAAATAGTATCCACTATAAAAAAATTTGCAACTCTCTTTTATAGCAATCAACAAGTTTAGTTGTCAATAGAAAGCTTTCATTACAGTAATATAAAAACTGATTTATTTGCAATGTTATTCTTCAATTATTTCATTAACAGCATTTTTGTTTTAAAAGTATTATGAATAATATGGAACTTAAAGAATGTTAAATTATGCCGAGTAAAGTCCCTTTAATACACTTCATAAATCTGATAACGCCCAATTAAAGTAATGGCTAGAGGCTTACATTCATCGTGTGCTAAAGATGATATTATTGACAACTTGAAACAACAAGGTTTCAAGATTCTCGATGCAGTCAATATCTTGAAAAAAGAAAAAAGTGAAAACGAGAATGGTGAGATAATAACACAAAGGAGAGGTCTACCTTTGTTTATGTTAACTTTTGACAACAAAGAGATTGTTGATAACATTTATAATATTAAATCAATTCTTAACATTGTGGTAAAAATTGAGCCCCTTAGAAGGAATCTCACTCTAATACCTCAGTGTAAGCGATGTCAAGGGTATAATCATACTCAAGGGTACTGCCAGAGAGACCCAAGGTGCGTTAAATGTGCTGGGAAACATCTAACTGCGGTGTGCACAGTGAGTAAAAATAATCCTCCAAAGTGCGTTAACTGTCACGGTAAACATCCAGCAAATTATCGGGGCTGTGAGGTTGCCAAAGAATTGCAGAAGCGCAGAAATGGTGTATTAAGAATTAAAAATCATATTCAAAGGAATATAAATAGTAGGCCTACTATACAACAGGAATCCAACAGAACATCTAACAGTACGAGTAACGACACTAGTATGGCACCGACAACATATGCGAAAGCCTTAGGTAGAAGTTTTTCCGGAACAGCAACAATAGAAAAGAATCTGGAAATCATATTAGAAAAACTAGATGAACAAAGAAACACAAATAAGTTAATATTTGAAAGAATAAGCAAGGTAGAAAGCAATATGAATAAAAATAAGAAAAAAATGAAAACATGAACCATACTTTGCGAATAGCCACTTGGAATGCTAATGGACTTTCTCAGCTAGCCATGGAGTTGGAATTGTTCCTCATTAATGAGAAAATTGATATCTGCTTGGTGTCAGAAACACACTTCACTAATCAATCCTATTTTAAAATCAGAGACTTTTGCCTTTATCATGTGGATCATCCTTCAATCTAAGAAGGGAGGACTATTTAAAGCTTTTTAATACACTAGGACATAATTTTATAATAGGAGGTGACTTCAATGCAAAGAACACTTATTGGGGGTCACGATTGACTACTGCAAAAGGTAAAGCATTATATGAATCGGGGAGAGAAATTAAATGCGATTTCTACTCCACCGGCAAACCAACTTACTGGCCATCGGATTCTAGAAAGATCCCTGATCTTCTTGATTTTTTCATCGCTAAAGGCGTGTCGGATGGGTATGTGTGTGTTGGTGAAAGTTATGAGTTGGCTTCTGACCATTCTCCAGTTATTATGACAATAAGTGGGAATATAATACAAAAAGATGAACTTCCTAAGTTAACAAATCTTAAAACTAATTGGGATGATTTTAGAAAGGAGTTGAGTTGTAGAATAGAACTGCAAACATCTCTTAAGACTCCTGATCAATTGGAAGACGAAGTAGAGGCTTACATCCATAATATCCAAAAATCAGCTTGGAATAGTACACCTTGGTTATCCAAACCTAAGAGTAATATCACATACCCGATAGAAGTATGGGATTTGATTCAGAAGAAAAGGAAAATCCGTAAAAAGTGGCAGAAAACTCGAGTGCCTCAATATAAATCTGAGTTAAATGAACTGAACAATAAACTTAAGAGATTATTGAAACAAATTAAAAGCGAATCCATTTCTAGATATCTTGAAGGGCTATCGTCAGATAAGGATAGTGACTACAAAATATGGCAAGCCACTAAAAGCATCAAGAGACCTAGAAACCATATTCCACCAATTAGGAAGGTTGACAATACTTGGGCAAGAAGTAATAAGGAAAAAGCTGATTTGTTTGCTGCTCACCTAGAGAACACATTCAAACCATTTGAGGCGCAAGCAGCAGGTGAAACATTAATACCAATAGAAAAGAACGACCTAGTGGATATTGGTAAAGTAACATACAACGAGCTTGTAAAGGTAATAACAGGTTTAAAAGCTAATAAAGCTCCTGGTTATGAATTAATAACTGGAAAAATTGTTAAGGAATTACCAGAAAAGGCTGTTCAAAATTATTACATTTGATAAACGCCTCTTTTAGGCTAAGATATGTTCCAAGACAGTGGAAAATAGCAGAGGTTATAATGATACCTAAGCCAGGAAAAGATCACAGGAGAAAGCATCTTACCGTCCCATCTCTCTTTTGCCAATTATCTCAAAAGTCTTTGAAAAACTCTTGGTAAAACGCCTCAAACCTATTATTGAAGAGAGGAACCTAATACCACATCATCAGTTTGGGTTTAGAAGTCAACATTCGACGATTGACCAAATACATCGGATTACCAATGTTGTTGAAAGAGTACTTGAAGAGCGTAAAATCTGCTCATCACTGTTTCTGGATATGGCACAGGCTTTTGACAAAGTCTGGCATGAAGGCTTATTATATAAGTTACAAAGAGATCTTCCAAACCAATTTTATGAATTACTGAAGTCATACATGTCAGAAAGATGCTTTAGGGTCAAATGTGATGGTGAATATTCTAGAATAAAGGATATAGCTGCAGGAGTTCCTCAAGGAAGCGTATTAGGACCTATTTTGTTTCTGTTATATACAAGAGACATACCTCAAGATTCCGATACAGTAATTGCTACTTTTGCAGATGATACTGCAATTTTGGCCGTTAGGGATAATGTAGAGGAAGCAAAACTGAAAATTCAAAAATCTATTGATAAAGTCAGTATCTGGATAAGGAAATGGAGATTAAAATTAAATGAATCTAAATCAAACTACATAAACTTTACCAATAGAAAGATAAACCCAACCAATATTGAACTAAATGGTCACTCATTAGCTCCTGTTAATACAGCAAAATACCTTGGGATGACGCTCGACGCAAAAAACTTCATTGGAAAGAGCATGTCAAGAAGAAAATAAGGGGATTAAATATTAAATTCAAGAAAATGAATTGGCTGCTTGGTAGGAGATCTACACTAGACCTACACAATAAACTTTTAATTTATAAGCAATTACTCAAACCTGTTTGGACTTATGGAATACAGCTGTGGGGGTGTACTGAAGAAAACAAATGCTAAAGCCGTTCAAGTATTCCAGAACAAGGTTCTGCGTAGTATTATTAATAATGCACCATGGTTCGTGCGTAATGATGACCTGCATCGTGACCTCAGGATGAATACGGTTTCAGAAGAAATAATGAAATACGCAATCATGCATAAAAACAGACTACAAAAACATGTCAATCCTGAAGTGTTGTGCTTGTTGAATAACACAGATGATGTTCGCCATCTTAATAGAACAAAGCCCTTGGATATTAGTGGACGATAATAAATAAAACAAGAGTAACACATGAACATTGTGTTTAAAATTTATGGGACTCCATTACTGAATGGTGATCCAAACAAAGTGACATCGTAATATCAAATGTAAATTACTTGTTAAGTGTAAATTCTTAGTTGTAATTGTTATATAATAATAATAATAAAAAAAAAAAAAAATAATAAAGTGAAAAAATAGTATCCACTATAAAAAAATTGCAACTCTCTTTTATAGCAATCAACAAGTTTAGTTGTCAATAGAAAGCTTTCATTACAGTATTATAAAAACTGATTTATTTGCAATGTTATTCTTCAATTATTTCATTAACAGCATTTTTGTTTTAAAAGTATTATGAATAATATGGAACTTAAAGAATGTTAAATTATGCCGAGTAAAGTCCCTTTAATACACTTCATAAATCTGATAACGCCCATACCTGTATTTTTGAATTTTTCTTTAAAAAAACTATCAATTCCAGATTTAACTATTTCAGTTCACATTAAATATTATTCAGGCTTCAAACGGAATTCATTTACAACTTCTCTGCTGTACAATTTTACAATAACATGTGGTATTTGAAAACATTTTTTTTCAATTTCTGGATTTTTTTAGCTGATACATTATTGCTGATTATTATTAAATACTTTGCTAATAACATAATACTAGTTAAGACTACATTTTTTACTATTTATTATTAAAAAAAAGACGGAATCTTTGACGAAGAGCTTATATAGTCTTTGAGATAAATTAGATAGTGCATTGAAACAAAGGTTTGTCAGAAATCGATTTATAAGACAATCAGACATGTTGTGAAAAATTATAGTGAAGTTGTATTCAGAGAACGTTTGCAATTCATACCATGATGATTTCAATGATGTCCTTGAAGAAAAATTCATTGAAAAAATTAAAATCATGATTAGACAGTGGTTAACGATTTTAAATTATTTGAAGATTTAAAAATGTCCTGGTTTGTTCTTTATGACATTTTTACTGAAAGCTTACTAAAAGTTTGTGTGCTTGTTGAGTTCCATATGTAGTACATTTAAACTTAAGTAAGCTCATTTAAAATGTTATCACCAACAAAGTAATAAATTAAAATATGTGTATGCCAATTAAAGATCTTGAATTAAAACAAACTTTCTCATTATAGCTTACAGTTAATATTGTTCTTTTTGGGCAATGTTTCTTTACAACTTGATGTCAATATTTTTTCCAACTGATAATTAAAATTTAAACACAACTTAATATTGTATAAATTATTATTGTATAAATTATTGTATAAATACTGTTTACTATAAACAGTACACATAAAAGATCAGTTAAGCATGGACAAAAAAACACAATTTCTAGCCCAGACGAACACTTGTTTAGTTCACATCTTTTGTGGTTATAGGGGGCATTATATTTGATTTTATTTACTAAGAAATGAGTACTAAGAGGAGCTTGTGTGACTGCTTCAAAATTTTTGATGCTCTATTATACTAGTTTATTCAAGTTTTTATTACACGAATCTTTGCCTTTCTGATTAACTGACTTTTCATGTGTTCTGCCTATCTCTGTCCCACAGCTGACACATAGTTGAGGTTGTACTGTATTAAAAAAAATTGCTTTTTTCTCATACTGTTAACTTTCATCATTAATTTTAATACGGAAATAAATTATTACATTTAATTACAGCTAGACTATAAAAACTAAAAGCCTCCTCTTTAAAAGAATAAATGTTTTAAACATTATTATGGCTATAAACTACATTTTTTTATGGGAAATTGCAGGGAAGCAACTGTCTTAAAGATGTAAAATATCTGTTACAGTCAAAATTAAGTCAACATGTGTTTGTGTGTACAATACACAATTTTAAAAAAATGTCTAATAGTCATTTACATAAAATTTAGTGACTGTAGGCAGATCCAACTCGGATTACTCTGATATAAGATAACATTTCTACTAATAAAATAATGTAAATATAATATAATGTGGCTAATTAGTTTGCAACAAGAGATAATTCTAATGGACATTCTGTGATGCCAGGGAGTTTTCATGTAGATATGACGATTTACTTTTCAAAATTCACAAAACATTTTGAAAATAAATAAATGTACGTTATTATACATTAATGTATTCAGAAAAGTGCTTAGAATAACTTAAAGCTATTGTCTTAGAATGTTCTGCGTTACTTATTTTTTTAATGTAATTATATTTATCAAAAACAAATGTATATAATAAATTTGTATATTTTTTAGTAGCCTGTAATGATGAAATATGAAATTATCTAAAACCCAAAATACTCAAATTGCAGCAAATTTTCATACTGTTTCATAATTTATAATCATAAATTAAATTTGATATTTTCGAAGAATAAAAAGTATGACTTTTACGTAATGTATTGCTAGGCAATTTAGGTGCAAATAGAACTCTTCAGAGAAGATAAACTTCTTAGTGATAATTATGAACAAAATTATAAAATTACATATCATATTATTCAAGCAACTGCAAACCAGATACCAATGAAAATATAATAATATATATACTTTCTAAAATAAATCACTGTACGAACGATAAGTACTTTAATAATGACAGCGGTAAGGCAATGATGTAAACAATAGTATAGTTACAGCAAATGAAAATAATATGTCAAATGATTCCACAGCTATCTAAATAATATAAATCTTATATTGGCTATCAGCTTAAAGCCACAGATTATTCATACCATGTTATTGAACATAGTATATAAGGAGTCATTTGTGACCGACGGCATCACACAATATCCTGATTCGGCCATAATATGACCAATTGACAGTTGTAGGGTTAAGAAACTCATTCAGTGCCAGTCTGGCTTGCAAGCTAGTGTGCACTTTGAGGAGACTAATTTTAAAATAGAAACAAAATACAAATTTTGTTTATCGAATTCTGAAAAAAAATTACTAGGATTGGGAAATGTCCTCAGTTAATCCAGGAAAAACTGAGTTTTACGTGACTACACCATAGACAGGAAACCTTAAACCTAATATGTTTAGAAACAGTGAGTTAATTTACTTAACGTAAAAAAGTATAATTTTTACAATTTACAAAAGCGTGGTAACAATTTAATTTTTTGACACACTTGGCCTCAAAATAGGATTTCACACCTTAATTTACAGGCATAAAATGATAATTTTCAAGGTTTACAAAAATGAGATTTTAAAGGAAATTCAATAACCTGTTTTTTTTCTAACTTCTATAGGTACTAGTACCAGTACTTTCACGAGTCATTTTATTATCATGACCTGTAGCGAGCTCCTGCTACATTACTATGTTTTTATTATTATTTATATTTTGCTTAACATCCATACTTTGTCAAACTAATGAGGACTTAGGAATCGGGCTTAATGGATGCTGAATGTTTTTCATGTAAGAAGTACAGAACTCACTGTTATCTCTGGAAAATTAGGTCTACAACCATATTTTTTTGGTGTAAGTCAAGCAGAACTCACTGTTTCTTAGGTTATTAGGTTTAACGTCATCTTCAAGGCGTCTTGGGTATAAGATGCATCTTATTACAGACTGCGCAAAATTTATTACATGCTATTTTAAGTGCATCACAAAAACACTGATTTATGTTTTTGGCCTGGTAAACATTTTTCTTAACATATCTTGAGTTTTTAAAAAGCACTTTTTTACAATGTGCTCAAAACTGGCCTAACATTAACTTTGTGCAGTATTTAATAAGGTATAACTGGCTGTCCCTCAGACTTTTGGATATTGGAACTGTTAGTTATGCCCTTAACACTTCAGGGTTTGTGGCTTCCACTTTCAGCCAGACCGGCCCTGAATTCATTGCTACAGAAATAACTATACAAATTAATAATAACTTAATATTATTACATACAACTGTAACAATTTCTAAATATACATAAACATTAGAAACACTTTCTGAAAGACCCAATAGCAGACAAATTTGCACTTAGTTTAAGTCTACTAACGTGTAATTAAATTACTTACTCCATTAACTTTTCAACAACGTAAATAAATATTCCACATATAAATTTAGTATAAATTCAAACAACAATTAAGAAATAAATTTCGTAATAAATACCTAACACCATTATAAAATGTTAAAGGATGTAAAGTAATGTAGTTAGTAAATTAGTCTTCTATGATTAATATTATTCATGCACAGGTAAAAATATTGAATAGATGAAACATTTAAATTAAGATGGTTATGAAAACTTAGTCATCTATAAATAAATGAATTGAAACTATACTGAAAATAATATATTAGAAGGAATGAGGTTGTATTAAAAAAAAAACCATTAACCTCATAACCCATACTGGAACAATATATACACATCAAACATATAAATTGATTTCAAATATACTAAAAAACACAACTATTAGAATAAAATGTATGAATTTTTAGACCGTTTACCAGAAAATTAAAAAAAAATTACTTTCCATAACACAAAATAATTTTGGAGTTAAAATAATTTTTAAAAAAACTAATACCATACAAAGTCAAATAATTTTTATAGTTCTTATAATTATTATTATATCAAGAAAATTTTAACTAAGTTTTCATAAATAATAAAAATTAGCTAATAATAAGATCTCAAATACTATTACATAATATATATATATTTTAAAATATTTCCTTTGTACCACATTTCAGATCAGTTTCTAAAGTTGAGTTTTAAAACTAAATAAAAAAGTTGAATAATTAAATTTTATTTATTTACACTTACCATTTCTGTACTGAGGGATTTGTGCACATATGTACAGAACAAGTCCCACCACAGTTGTATAAAGGAACCAATACTGTGCGATTCACCAGACACTCGAGCTAACCCAGTTTCAGTGTCAAATACTTGCAGCCACGGTTTCGAACTTCCGATGAAGTGGATGATTTTCAGGTTTTCTCCAAACCTGAAGTTTTCAAAAGTAATTCAAAAAATAAACTGAAGTATTTAAAATGAAAAAGTGTGTTTATTGTATTGAAAAGATTAATAAGCAGTAAGGTAACTGAAATATTTTAAATCATAGTTTAGTTTAAAGAAAAAATGGAGTTTTCAAGATTTTTTTTACTTTAGATATTTTTATCTTTATGGACCTCAAGAAAAGCGTGTTTGAAAAATTTACCCTACAGATCCATCACTGGCAATGGTTGATATTTGGATTTGGTATATTGACTCAACTTGAAATCATCTGCAACAAAATAGTTTTGAAAAACGGAATTGGAACGTTTCAGAATCAGTCATATCCAATTTTGAAATCAGAAGATGTATAATCATTTTCCATAGACAACAATATTCTGTACTTTTTATTTTGTCAATGCCTAAAAACGAAATAAAATAAAATGAAGCGTTTAAGACAATCTAATATACACATTCATTATTGACTGTCTCTTGATAAGCCAGTGTGGTACATATCTTAACTAAAAAGGTTGACTTTGCTGAGTCATGCTTATATTATATGTTTATGAGTGCTTATAAACGGCCAAAGTATCCAACAATATGTACTTTATTTATAAAAATATGCTGCATTTACTTTATAAAACTTTGATGTTTATGATGGAACCGAGATATTAACATTACAGTCATCTATTTAGTTTTTATCATATGTACTTAAGTGGAGTAAGAACCATGTCCATTATTCCTTTATAGCAAGAACTGATTGTAGCAAAACATTTTTGACACTTTAAAAGATAGTCTTTTCTTTTTTGTATTTTATTCTTTTTCCCTGACCAACATCCTAATCCCTTGACTTTTCCTGGTTTTTCCCATGTTAAAGAAATTTCTACGATTTTTTTCCAGTATTAACGGTTTATGGCAACCTTGCTCATATCTTAAAACACAATTTTAAAATTTTCCAAAAAATCTGGTTTTGAATATTATTTTTCTATCAAAAAACTTATCAAAATCAGTTATGTTTTGATAAAATTTTACACAAATGTAACCAAAACAAAATGTATGTGTTGTTATGCCTGAAAAATTCAGTTCGGAAGCTATAAAAAAGTTACTTATTTACTTACTGTTTAAACGCAGGTAAGTATGAATATGTTGCTGTTGAACACATATTGTATATGAAGGGTAAATGCTTGCTGATGTCTCTTGTGGCCCAGTCATTGTAGTACAGATTTAAAAGCCCTTGGTCTCCGCCTGTCAACATTTACATTAAAACTAGTTATTCGAAAATTTCAAAAACACATCCTTTTAAGTGTAATCATTTCCATAATTTAAAATTTTGAAAAACAATTTGTTCAGAAAATATTAATTTTTGTACTACGAAATTTTTTTAACCTGAGTATTTTAAAACTATTTTGCTTCCATTAAAGTAACAAGTTTAGAAAAAAATGCAAGCATGATAAAACAAATTTAATGTATATAAAAATCAATGAGTTAACATTATCATTTTAAGATCTTGTTTGTATATACCTGATAACACAATTAAGGTTTACTATGTAGGTAAAAGCTTAACATTTTTAAGTTCCTTTATAGGAAAATACGTGCTGGATAACGTTTGCAACAGGATTAACTATTTCAGACTGAAGAAAGTTATTTTCTTTCAACAGGAAAGAGCTTAAACGTGAACGCATGAATTGAACACACACTGCACAAACATAACCTCACTCATGCTACACGAGTGACAACTGACTGCATACAGCGTGGCATCTGTGGTTTGCACGAAATGATACAACCATGACTCATCGGCTGCAGCCAGACCACAAGCAACTCAGGGTTGCCAACCAGAGTGTCGCCGTAAGCTACCCAAAAGTACCCTACGAGCCACCGGTAGCTCGCGATCAATGGTTTGGCGACCACTGATCTAAAGTGACCATATCCATAACCTATATATATAAATAAATATACTCATCATAGTTTCTACAAAATCACTAATGAATTACAACGAAACTTGGTACACAGCTACCTCTAAGGTCGTAGATGCTCACTAAGAAATTTTTTTGAAAAATTCCACACCTAAAGAGTTAAAATGGCTTAAAAATGAACTTTATATTTTATTTCTACATTTCCAGATCCAAAAAGCGTACAGAATTGAAATTTCTTATACTGGTATCCCTTAGACTTTGGAGGTGAACAAAGAAATTGGTTTTTTAAAATTCCATCCCTAAAGGGTTAAAATTTTATCTCTGTATTTTCAGATTCAAAGATCTAAAATTTCACATACAGCTTTACCTTAGGCTTTAGAGATGCACAAAGGAAATGTTTTCCAAAATTCCCCCCATAAAGGATAAAAATTGGGTAAAAACGAACCTTGTATTTTCAGTTGTCTGATTATATCTTAAAGTTAGGGATGAGTATTTAGCCCAACAACCTAACTATAATTTGCCAGTGATTTGGTAAAATAACTATAGGAATAACCAATAGGAATAACTTGCTTTTTAATAACAAAAGCTTCTCTCCTAAACACACAAACTTACTGTAGTTTGTACTAAAACAAAATTTTAAGTCAATTTTCAAATTAATCAACTATAATTTTTATTCCTCGAAAAATACCGGGATCAAGGGTAGTACGTAGCTAGTAACCTATATTTGTAACAGTTCCAGACCACTTACAGGTGTATCAATTACTTGAATTTAGAACTACTGGTTACACGTATTGCTTGAATAATGAAAATTTCATTTTAAAATCTAGAACACTTAGAGGTAAAATCCTGAAAATTTGGCTGTAAACAAGGAAAATCACACAGGCCTGGAATTAATTTATACATTACGATATTAATTCACACTTTTAGTTGTAAGAAATTCTTTAAATTAATTTCAGTTTTTAGAAAGGTACCTATATTTTTAAGCTCCTATTTTATTATCGATTTGTACAGCAAAAGTGGACATAAGGAAAGAAAATAGGCCTATATTAATCAGATAGACGGGCAAAGGATAACTCAGGAAAACCACTGGACAGGATAGGAAGTACCACAGATAAACTGTGTGTAGCTTATGCAGGAAGGAAGAGAAAACTGCAGGCATATGATTGTGAGGCTCCTGATATCAGGAGGCAAATGGTATTTGGCTTTGAGGATTCTGAGAACTCTATCAAAGTGAGCTGGTGAGTGGATTGCTAAAACTCACTGAGTATACTAATACTACAATCCACAAGGATTAGTTGCACAATAAATCCTTTGTTAACGCTGCCAGAGGCTATAAAACCATATAAATTGCAACAAACTTAATAGTTCTGTACTTATTATGAGTACAATTTAATTAACTAATGTAACAACATTGTACATACTGATTCAAAAAATATCGTAATGTACAACTTTTAAGAATCTAAATGTTATTGTTTAAGTCTGTTGTTGGCAGGTTATGTAATATAAGGAACAAAACTGAAAGTAGCATAAATTGTGCAAGGATAAAACATAACTTATATAGCACATACCATCAAAACTTCCGTGAACAACAGCAAACTCCATAAGTTTATTGAAGGTATCGTTTGAAGGACCAAAAACAAAAACCCCTGAGTTGAAGCAGTCCGGCCAACCTGCGTCAGGAGCTGCTGATAGTTCTTCCCTTTCAAAAAGCTCATCACAGTTCTGTAAAACCTAACAAATACGATCAGCTAAATTAATTAAAATACAATTTTACTATATAATATATTTATAAAGAAAAAACATTTATGTTGATTAATTATAGGGTCCTTTTTAGGGGTGCACAGATATGAAAATTCCCCTCGCCCACAGCTTTTAAAAAGCTTCTTTTGCAGTGATTATTTTTATTTTATGATAAGGACATTACTTTTGTATTATTTTTCAAATAAAGTTTATTTAATGAATAAAACCTATAACAATCATTAAATAGTGAGTGGGTTAAAAATCTTGATGCTAATAAAATTCAAAAATCATTTTATAAAACTTAAAAAGTTAATTTATTCACTGAATGATTCAATTACTAGCCTTAAATACTTGTCTTTTTGTTCATCTCCACAAAACATTAATTGTTGTACTTAACATAAACAGTAAAATTATTTATATTATCAAATAAAATCAATGGCATTAAATAAATATTTGTGGTACACAGCTATCTTGCTGATGTGATAGAAGCAAATTTCCAAAAATATTTTTCTTCATCTTACAATTTTATGAATTCTGATTTCACTGTCATAATCAAAACTAAAATTCGCATATATTAACATTTAAACTGTCAAATTACATTGTAAACAAAAAAATGAACCAAACAAATTTCAAAAAAATTTCGAAAATATCCCAAAATTTCAAAAAATTCGCAAATTTTCCAAAATTTCGAAATTTTCCTAACATTTTGAAAATTTTCAAAATTTCGACTATTTCCAAAATGTTCCGAAATTTCAAAAATTTCCCAAAATTTCGTCGGCCGCCCGCCGTCCATCGTTGTGCGTTGTCTGTCGTCGTCAGTTCAACAGATTTGGAAAATTCAAATTGATAATTATGCAATTTTTAATGCTGGTGACAATGCTAAAATCAAATTTGCAAAAAGATTTAAGGTAAACAGTTATATAAACGTTTAAAGATTTTAAATGGCAGCCACTCATAAACTATTGAAAAAATTTTTCTGGTTATGATATTGTCCAAGCTATTGATTTTTATTCCAAGTTTGAATCAAACTGGGCTAAAATTGTGAATGAAGGTGTGCTAAAACACACACACACACGTTTTGTAAAAAAATTAATGATTAACCCTTTGCCAGCCCTAACGCTCCAAAGCGCTCGAAATGTAAATGTCCCCTGCTTGCCTAAATGCTCATGTTGCAGCCTCCGTAAATCCATTGCGTAGTAACAAGGAAAAAGAAGATATCTGTTTTCTGACATGATCAAATTGCTCAGTATGCATGCCTGCATGTGTATAAATATGAATCACAAAATAATAATAATAATAATTTATAACACAGAAGGTCAAGTTTAAAAGTTAGTAACCTATTGAGGTGTCAGTTGAGTTTATACAATGGCAAGTATATTGTGCATTTCAAGTAAAAAAGTAAGAGACGTAGAAATTTTAGAAGAAAGCACTGATTGTGATATTTCAGTATACTCATTGAAAGAAGATGAAGATGATAATGAAACCTCCATTATTATTATTATTATACAAAGCATATGGGGGGAGGTGGATGTAAATGATCAGAAACGTGAATACTATCGTGTTGGCAGGTCTTCAAAAAAATGTTGGAAATTTCTTTTACATTTCGTTCTAAATGTGTGTATTGTGAACTCATTCATCTTGTATGACATCACAAGCCAGCCACCTACTACAGCACATGGAAACAGATAGCTGACCTTCAGGCGGAACTTGGTGAATCAGCTGATAGCAACCTTTACGTTTCGTAAGCGTATAGGCAGGAAGAGAAGTTTACCCACAGGTAAAGTATCCCCTAATATGCTTCACACCCTAGAAAAAATATTAGGTCATGCAAAAGTTTGTGCTGTATACAGAAAAAAAATAAAAACCCCATCTGGAAGAAGTAAACAGATAACATAAAAGTGTAAACAATGTGACCTTCCATTGTGCCGTGTGGGGTGTTTTTTGGAATACCACCAGCAGCAAAATGTGGAGGTTCAAAATTAGGTAATTTACCATTTGCATAAATCCATTATGAATAAAATAAAAAAAGGATTATAGGTCTATCTCTTACAGTTTAATTATTACAATTTTCTTTCCGAAGGGAGATTATATTTTCTGATACTGTTACATGTCCCTTTAAAAAATGCAGCGGGACTTTAAATAGGAATGGCAAAGGGTTAAAATTTGTCTTTCTGATTCGAAGGCTGGCTCGAGGTGAATTTGACGGAAAGGGAAGTCAGCTTCAAAATACATCTGGTGTTAGTCTCCTAGGAGCTTCCGTGCAGTTTGTACCGTCATTTTAGTGGATCTCTATCTGTAGGCTCAGTTGAGGCTTAAAAATATAATGTCCTACCAAACAGTGTTATGCCATTAAATTCTATGGACTCGGAAAATTGGCTATGGGGACATTAGTCATGATCCACAAGTGAAAGTCTATCAAAACCTGCTGTGTTGAGATGACACAAGTGCTTCACAGATGATAGAGAGAGAGAGAGAGAGAGAGATGTAGGGCAAGATGCCCATCTACAATAAGAATCAAGGAAAATGTCCAATGTGTGAATGATACATTCAACTCAGACTGCCAGTTAAGATTTGAATGATTGCAATCCATGCAGGAATTGATAAAATGACTGTGCACACCATCATTACCAACGATTTGCAACTGAACAAAATATGCCAAGCTCAATCAGAAAGATTTGACAAATGACTAAAGGTTTCTTAATGCCATAAATTCCTTTTATTTCAAAATTTCAACACTGACTTGAATTAATGAGTTGCTTAAAATTTAAGCAAAATCTGATGAACAATTTTAGAAAAATTAAGTTAATTTTTTAAGTTTTAGTTTCGTTAGCAATGGGGACTAAATTTTTTGAGTATAACAGCGACCCATATATTTTGTTTGGGTAGTTATAGTCTACATTTGAGAAAAATTTAACCAAAATCACTATAGCCCATTTTGGGGAAATCCAGTTTTTAATAGTTTTTTTATTTAAAAGAAGTTCCAAAAAACTCATAATTTTTTTAGTTGAGAAATGGGCTGAAGTTATGTTCTGTAAACAAAACTTACTTAATTTTCAAAAAAATTGGTTAGTTGTCTGCAATGATATGTGCGCGCATGTGCGTGCACACACACACACACACACACACAAGGTAAAACACTTTTTTGGATAAGGAAATTTATAGATCCATAAAATTTTAAAATCAATTTTTTCACAATCACCAAACTTTCTTTATAGGAACTTTGTTTAGTAATAAAGTAATATTGCTTAATATTTAATATAGTAAATTGATCTAGAGAGTCAGCTGCATTATGTCAAATTAGGTAAAAAGTTACCAGTTTTCCACACAACACTACATATATAGGGCTTCCTTCATTTACTTGAACTGCAATTAAGTTACTTTTACAAATGAGGTACAATAAATGATTGGTCAATTTATTAATCTCAAAAATACTTTTGAACTCCAATTACTGTTAAAAAACATAAAATTGTATCATATAAAGTAAAATACAAAAATAAATTGTACATAGTTTTTATATGTCAAAGTAAATATCTAGGTGAAATGTCAGTTACACTACGCATTTGGGTTTGACCCAAACGTGTATGCGTCTTCCAACAAGGCTAAATATAGCTGTCAACTCTCAACACAACGCAGTCACAGGCATAATCCACCGAGTCTTGCCCAAAAATATTTAAAAGATCTTAGATTTTTAATGTACGCAATCTCCTTCATTCTATCATTTTATATTATTAATGAATAGTATATTAATAACCACAAAAATGCTATAAAATGTGTTAGGAAAAAGAGGAATAGAAATGAAACAGAAAAACTGCACCGTACTCTAATTCCTTTAATAAAATAAATCTATGATCATGGCGTCATGTATGAGAAAGTTGACAAATTTTATATACTTTTCTTTGATGTTGAAGAAGGTGCTACATTCTTGAAAAAATTGCCATGTGTAAATTATACAAAATTTAAAAACAGATTATGTAATATCACATATTAAAAAATATAATGTAATGGTATAAAAATAATTATATATAATAACAAAAAATTCTGTTATATTACACAAATTTTAGGTTTTTGCAAGTTGTACAAGAAAAAAACTAAAGTTTTCAGAAAACATTTGCAGTTATTGTCTTCAAAAGAATAGACTGGATGATACAAAGAGATATGAGATTAACTGCAAGGCTTTTAATTTTCGTAAGGCCGAAGTATTACAGCTACTCGAGATGCCTTGAGATATTGTGAGACAGTTTCTGTTATTTATAATATAGCATATTATATAATTAAATGACAAGTTTCTTTGATTACAAGTATTTTTAACATTCTGAAAAAAGTGAATACAAATTCTAAGTCTATTATCCAACAGTGTTAAAACTTTTAAATACTGGAAAAAACTCAATTACTTACAGCCTCAACCTCCCTCTATGTTTGCAATACCCATAAAACATTTTCAAGCAAATTAACACTTTGTAAAGCTCACATTGTGGCACTGTTTCAAATAAAAGAAAATTACTTCAGATAATATCGTGACAGGTTTTTTTCTGAAGAGTACATTAGATCTGACCATAATTTTAAGGTTTGGTTCAATGTGTGGTTCATTGTTTTTTTACGTTTGTGAAATTTTTTTTTTATGCAGTTAATTTTTTTATCATCTCTGTAGTGTCAATAGTGGTGAAGAAGTTTTATTATATAGTTTCAATGGTTCAATGTGTGAAATAGAGTAAAGGAATAATTGGAATAAAAGCACTTTTCCTGCAAGATTTTGTTTTTACTATCTATTCTAAAATTATTCACTAAACTCCGATTAAAATTAAATAATTAATTAAAACGATTAAATAATTAAACATTCTGTTCACTAATTACCAAAAACCAGATATCAGAAAACTATAGTAAGTTGGGAAAAATAGAAATTGAAAAATTTCTGTTAATATGTCAAATTTAAGTTTTTTTACATAATATATGTTACCATTTCGTTGTTTTTCAGGATACCAAAATATACAGGTAATGCAATCAAACATAATTGTCTATTCTTTGTGATACTAAATATGAGAGCTGTCAAACATTTTTTAATTCCTTCATTTTGAAAATACAAGTTTGTAGTGGATATATTGGTATTTACTAAAGCTTAAAGAAGGATTACTACTTGACAGTTAAAGTACTTAAGTGATGTTACAGAAGTTCATCTAAAAACATAAGAATTTTGGTTTTATTAAACTCTACTAAAAAGTGATACTTTAAGATTGACACGGTTCATTTAAGGTTACAAGTTGGCAAAACTTCTCTTAATTTTTTAAAATAAAATGTTCGAAATTGTCATGTTTTATTAAATTATTAGCTGTGTAACTGTGCTTCACTATCGTATTTTCCACAGAATAAAAATTAAAGTTGATTAATTTGAAAATTGACTTAAACATTTTTCTTAATGTTTAATGTTTTTACTGTAAACTACAGTAAGTTTGTATGTTTGAGAGAGGAGCTTTTATTATTAAAAGCAAGTTATTGTTATTTATAGAATGTAGAAACAACATGTGTAACAAAATTCAGCTCTCTATGTTTCTTGGATTTGGAGATACAGAAATAAAATATTAAGTCGGTTTTTATACCATTTTAATCATCTAAACTCTGCAATATATACATCCGTTTTACATGCACTCAAAATTAAAATTTTATATAAATATCGCTGCACTCAGCTGCCTCGCCAATGTGATGAAAACAGATTTCCAAAAAGTAACATCACACTACACAATGAACATTTTTTTAAACCTTACTTTTTTTTGAAAATCTTATACCATCATTGTAATCAGCAAATTAAATTCTGAAATTTCTCTGAAAATTAATTAAAAATGTTAGTTTGTGCAGATTTTAATGTTTATTGTAATAATGAAATCAGATTTAAAAAAGTGTTCAATTAAAAAAGTTAAAAATTTTTAAGATTTTGAACTACCACCATTTAAACTGTTGAACAGACTTTTCTCATTATCAAACTTGTACATTACCAAAATAAAATTTTGTGAAAGTCTGCATCAAATTGGACAAAAATTACGAATGCCCTTAAGTACAGTGCTTGAATAGTGCCGTAGAATGCTTAAACGTGCATGGTGCGCGTGCGACACACACACACACACACATATATATATATATTTGCTCAAGATATATAAAGTTGTTTAACATCCTCTAAATATGAGTTCTAAACATCAGGACTGGTGCTCATTCATGGTACTGGGTCTGACTCTTACCATGATAGCTGCTCAAATATGGTAGGTCATTTTCCAATACAAATTATTCATCTTTAGATATGTATCGTAAAAGATGTTAATTGAAAAAGGTCTTACTTATCTTAAGTTTATTAAGTTATTAAATTAAGTTTTTAATAAGTTAGACATTGGTCATTAAAATCGTGGATCACTTACAAGAGTATCTGCATCTAAAAATACACATTTACTGAACTGTGTAAGTCTCCAACAATGTAGTTTGGTGAATGTGATGCCGAGTTCAGGGCGGGCTAATAGAGTTAAATTAGCTTCGTCTTTTGAGTCCAAGACGTCTACGACTTTCACTAGGTTATATACTGCACTCAACTGTGTCCTAAAACAAGAGCAAGAATGACATTAAGTACATTTTTTTCTGGATGTAGGCTACTTAACACAATAAATATATGTTTGTGAACTAATAAAAATAGTTTTTTACAAGTTATACGCTTATAACCTCAGTTTGTACCTTGAACAGATCTTCAGGCAAACAGGAATTCAAATGGTACAAAATAATATTATATGAATTTTCTTCATTTAATGGTATATTTATCACTAACAAAATTTAAGGATTGTTACCATAACCATAAGTTGTGACAGGGAAGTTCACCGTAACTCAGTCCTGTATGTAGATTAAAGTTTAGTTTTCATGTTCTATGTTGTCACTTTTCTGTCAATAAAATGGCATAAAATAAATGTTAAAACATCCTATTGCAGCCTGTTATTAACCTGATCTATAGAACTGTTAAAATTAAAATATTATTAAAATTAGCGGTTCAGTAAAAATAAAAATAAAGTTAGTAAAAAGAAAAAATACAAAGTTAAATTACCGACTCTTCCAATTCAATTAATACATAAAACTATTATTTATTAAAAATACAGTTGGTACTTTGTGAAACTATATGGTATCTAGAAACTTATATAATTTAACAAAACGTTTTGTTTATTAAATGACTTACATTTTACCGTGAGGCATCTTTAGACAGTGAAGTTTATATTATATCTATTATATTACAGTAAGATTAAACATTATATAGTGTTGTTTATATACTAATACATTCAAGGTTTTCCCAATCTGCTGCTCACCAATCTTTTTATATTGTGAATCCTTCCTTCCTTACCTTTTCCTTTCCAGTTTTATTTATTAATTTTTTTTTTTGTGTTTAACGTCCGACTATTGTGCACACTTGAGTTAATGCAGACGATGGGATGATTTATAGCGTATGAAAATGCCAAGCCCTGGCTGGGAATCGAATCCAGGTGCTCGGGTTGAAAGCCCAGTACGCTATCAACTAGGCCACGGAGGCGGCTTTTTCAGTTTTGACATCAACTCTATTAATATATAAGCAATACTTTATAATTTTTAGCTTCACTGTGTTTGAAGATGCCTCATGGCAAAACATATATTACTGAATAAAAATGATTTTTTTTTTTGAAGCAATGTAAGTGTTCTAATTTTCTGGACATATAATAATCTATGTACAAATAAATTTCCTTCCCTCATTTTGTAATGGCTCTATTATTTATCAGTAAGTTTTTGTAAAACAATTCTAAAAATATTCTATATATTTAAGAAATTTTGAGACGTTAAGAAGAAATTAAGGAACTTTTCAATTTAGGAAAAGTTCACAACTTAACAGAGTATTGTAGTACACAACACATGCATTAATGTTGATACGTTTGTTTTACAAAACAAAGCTAGAACTGCATAATTTGTATACCTATATTGTAATATACAATATATATTTTAAATTTTCAAAAAACACTTACTTTCTTCCTACCAAGCTTACTTGCTTCTATTTTACTTAATTTTTATACCTAACTGAATCCTACTGCTTAAATCAAAGCAATGGAAAAGAAAAAAATAAACATTTGAAGCTTGGGATACACACACCAACACTGGCGTAACAAGTGTTTCTTTTACATTTTGACTTGAAAAAGTTTGTGACAAAGATTTTGTAATGCTAGTTTGAAGACATGTTTTTTGGTTGAGAAATTGAAATGACTCAGGCTGATATTAGTAGTAACGAAGTTTGAGGATTTCCTGTGAAAACAAAAATCTGAAACATTTTGTAGAATATACAGTTTTTAAACAAAACATACACTATTCAAGTTTTAACAACTTTACGTCTTTATTATTCCAAAAATTCTGAAGTAATGATTAAAATTTGAAAGAAATATGTTCAGCCAGTTTGGGAAACAAGATCTTTTCATCATTTCCAGTTTTATTTCGTTTTTTTTAAAGAGATATTTTTTCAAACCAGAATTTTTATTCATACAGCAACTGATACATTTCTTGTACAAAAATAAATAATACGGATTTTTTAAAAATAATTTATTCTAAACAATAAAGAAATAAGTTATTGAACACATTTGTGAAGAAATACACTTAAGAGGTAAACTTGAACAAATGATTTAGAGCTGAGCAGTTGTAATTCATACAAACATGTTTATGATATCACTCAACAAGACAAGCCACATTTGCGTTTTAAGACTACAATCAAAGCATTCTGAAAATAACTTGGTACAGCATAAACTTCCTGCTGAACAACTCACTTGGATTTGGTTAAGCATGAATGGCTAAATATTTATTATGCTATTTATGCTCATTTATTCACCTTACTTGGCAAAAGAGATATTTACTCATTTTCACAAGGTCATTATGCTTAGATGTTCCATTAAACATTACTTTTCCTTTATTTTATTGGCTTACTGTTAGGAAAGACAGTCACACTTGTTATTAAGTGTTATTTACAAATTTTAATGCTATTCTGAATATTCTTAACACTGTACAACCAAGTCACTCACAGAGGCGTCAAGCAGCTCTGGGAGGAGGTGAGGTCAGATGGAACCTGCAGCCATCCTGACACGTCTTTACAACAGACACAACATTAAAAATCTCGTAATATCCTTGCCATTCAAAAAGAAGAAATGCTCACCATGTGCATCATAGAAATTTAAAAAAATTCAAAAAACAGATTTAATTTAAATCCATTTTGACAACTTTATTTACATTTCGACTGTTACAATATAAAGATCTGTAAAAAACAATTTTTCAACTTCTCCTCTTAAAACTTTCAAGTCCCATATAAGTCCTAGATACAGTACTTGTTAACTGTTCAGAGTACAACTGTTCATTATAGAAGCTGCCTCGGTAGCCTAGTTGATAGCGTACTGGGCTTTCACCCCGAGGACCCGGGTAATCATCCCATCGTCTGTATTTGCCCAAGCGTGCACAATAGTCAGACGTTTGTCTGACTAACACAAAAAAAATGTTTATTACAGAGAAATGTAAACTGAAATTAAGTGGGCTAAAACTACTTTTTTCTTATTTTGTTGTTTAATACTCTCATTTGACTTTCCTAGCTTTGACAATGTTTTTATTGGTTTTTACTGATTACATCCAATCCCTCTCCATTATCAAAACTTATTGCTGTATACTCAAGTTGCTGTATACTACATTACAGATATAAGTTTTGTTAATGGAGGTAACCTGAAACAAGTCGGTAAATAAAAAATTGACAAAGCCTAGGAAAGAAAGATAAGCTATTTTGTGTACTCAACACATTGCAAACAAAAATAAAGATTATATTAAGAATTTCAGCTCATGAAATCTATTAGGTGTTTGCCTACGATTATGCCTTAATGTTCTGCTTTTTTGGACTTGTCTTCCTTGTGAGTTATATATATATAACCATAATAACTTTTGCTGTGGTATTTTACAGAGATTAAAAATTTCAGTTGTTTAATTTGAAAGCTGGCTAAAAATTTTGACTTGATGTTAACTACAGTAAGTTTTTTTATTTGAAAGGAAAGCTTTTGTTATTAAAAAGCAAGTTATTATTATTTGTAGAATATAGTAAAGTTTTCAACTAAATAAGTAAGACTTTTGGGCCAAACCCCTAAATACCCACACCAAAAATTTAGGTTTTATAATATTATAACCTTACAACTGACATTTTACACAAAGAAATTGTACAGGGGCATTGTTGGTTGATCGGCCGGTTTTGCTGTTGAAGCAAATATCCTTTTTTTAAAATAATACATCAGACATTTTGAGTAACCACCATTTTGTTTCAAACAGGCAAAAGAAAATTTTAGATAGCCTAAAATAAAACCAATTAAGCATTGTATTTAAATATATAAACATTTCTATTAAAATCTGTCGTTGTTTCTGTAGTGGACCATGGAATAAGCCTTGTAACGTAAAAAATAAATCACACATTTTGAGTGCCCGCAATTTTGTTTAAAACAGGCGTATGTCAGTTTTACATTTGCATAAAATCTAGTTACAGCTACAAATAACAACTGAAAAAAGTTCATTGAAATATGTTAAGCTGTACTCCCATGAAAATTGGACAAAGAATACCTATTTTCATGTTGTAGAAAGAAAGCATTTAAACCACTTATAAAATAGGTTTTTAAAACCCAACCTTACTGCACATCTACACCATAAGGGGGAACCACCATGTCAAATTTCATCTTTGTAGGCCTTGTCGATCTGTATTAAACACATACTGAACAGTGAGTGAGTGATTTTGCCTACTATAAATATAGATAATAAATCTTTTTTTTTTTTGGTGTTTAACGTACCATATTTTGCACACTTGGGCTAATGCAGACAATAGGATGATTTATAGCGTATGAAAATGCTAAACCCTCGCCGGGAATCGAACCTAGTACGCTATCCACTAGGCCACCGAGGCGACAATCTTTTTTGAAATCTTATTTTACTATCATAACAAACATTAAAATATACATAAATTAGGATTTTAAATTTTCAATGTATTTTGAAAGTTTAAAATGCTATCAGATTTAAAAAAAGTGTGTATAATAAAAAAAAAGAAAAATTAATTTTCATCATGTCAGTGAGACAGATATGTGCTGTGATTATTTCAGAACAAATAGCCTACAAAAACACTGATGCTCGTATTAAATAGACCCTCTTTTGTTACTTCGTGGCTAATGCTGCATACATTCTGAAAATGATAATCACTTTAAACATTTATTACTTTCTTTAAATTTAGTACATTTCTCACTCAAAAATATGTTGCTGCAAGGACGGATTTTTTACTCAATATCCAATATTAGTAAAAAAAAAAAATAGAATACACAATTTTATTAGAATATATTTACAACAAAAATAATATTTTGAAAAGGTGTAAAGTATTTAACATGTACCCTATTATTACCAAATCATTAACCCCCCCCCAAATACCCTATCACTGCCAAATAGACATGGAAATAAATTCATGAATGGATAAAAAAACAAGATAGTTGGCAAGAAACTGTAATTTATCACTGAACTTGAGATGTTAATTAATTAGGTATTGATTAAATGAACCAAGATTATTGTAATATCTCAGTTTTTTACAATATTTTTGAAATACGATACGGATAACCTATAAGTGCTTCCTATTGCAAAGACGTATTCTTGTTAAATGGTTCACTTAACTCTGGATCTATCAAACAACTACAACATAGTCCTTTGAAAGCATCACCCCATTGACACACAGGTGTGATTACTGTCCTGTAAACGTTTAAGCCATCATTTATAAATACAAACTTTTACATCAAAAATACTACTTAAATAAGTTGCATTACATATCACTTTACTCAAGACAATCAAAAGATTAATTTGGGGTATAATTTATTACATTACGATGAATAATAATCATACAAAAAAAAGGAAATATAAAAAATGCTGGAATGATGCAGATGTTTGTCTGTCTAAAAATAGCAGGAAAATTGGTTGCGAACATTGTTGCATTTTTGCTTCCTAACAACAGATTTACATGTTAAAAAAGTTATAAAAACAAGAAAAGATAAAAAACATACTTTACAAGTTGTCTTAGTATGTCCTGCAGTCCGGAATGTAACGAAATACGAATTGCATGTATCGTTTGGCCAAGCCAAATTTTATCGTGTGTATTATAATCGCACAATTGTATTTAGAGTTTGTGACATGTGTTTTCAATGTTTTGTTTAAATTTGTGATGACCACGACAGAGGGATTTGACATTTTGTATTATGGCCTGAAGATGAAACAGTAGAGTTTCAAAACCTTTACTGAGGTGAGTAAATAGACCACTAGTTCGAAAAATAGGTCATAATCCAAACTGTTTAAAAAAATGTTCTAGACGCCAGGACTGCAGGATCTGAGTTACCAAATGACTGCTCTTATAACTCATTTCCCAATGGATATTTGCAAATAACTAGTGTTCTTGGTACAGCATTTGATTCATTTTGATAATTTTTTCAAAGTGATAAAAATATGAAAGAAAAGTGAATAGTTTTTTGGTGTGATTTCTGACTTCAGTTTTGGCAAATTTTGAATAGTTCTTGCCATCTTGTATCCTTGAGCTAAGGCACATCATTTTTTTTAACTTTTACAAAAGTTTTCAAAAAGAAATCTCTAAATATTTAAGTATATAAAGGAATTATTTTGAAAATTTGCTAACTTTACTACTCCTCTCCATTTTTTTTTGAAAATGAAAATTTTTATGGTTTCATATAAAGAACATTTTTGCTACATTTTGCATATTTCGGATTTTGAATAGTGTCAGAGTGGTTGACTTGACTAAAACACCGGTCAGTCTGCTGAATCTATGACCTTGCACACCTCAAGATGGTAGGACTGCAGTTACTGCCATAAACTTTATTCACTCCTTTAACGCCATCTCCATTAGTCTAACTGGTATAAAGTACGGGCATTAAAAAAGAAACTGCTTTGAAATTTCTGTTTATTAAGAAATCAGTTTTTTTCACTTGTAAAGTAAAAGAAATTAATCACACAAAAATACACTTTCCTGAAAAAGAAAATATATATTAATGTATAGTTTACTCAGTATTTTTTGCTCTTAATGTCCGTAATTTATGACAGTCAGCAGTAAGGCACACCTACGACCTTGAAGTGCAGTGGAGTGATATGTCTTACATAAGTTGATCATACCGGTTTACTCATATGGTATACATGCTGTAGGTGTTTTAATAATGTGCGAGTTGTAAGGCATTTCTGCCAGTATAAAAAATCTGACCGCCAGAAGTAGAGTTAAAAAAAAAAATTCAGCGCATTTTTATTATGTAGGCCTAGTCCAATGTTTTTAACAACTTTATATAATTGAGCAGTATTAATATTAATTACAACTTGCAAGCCTTGAGTCAATTGTTTTTCTACAAGCCAGTGTCAAGTTCAAAACACACAAAAACTAAATTAACCTAGGCCAAGATGTGCTCCAATAGTTAACTAGGCCTGGCTCAGGTCAAGGTTAACAGATTAAATTATATCAACTGGTTATTTAATATTAACTTGCAGGCATGATGGTTTCATTCATAAAGTTATTTATAACAATTATGTATTTAAATATTTTAGAAAGAAAAATAAGTTCAGTTAAAATACATCTTTTAAAATTATGGTAATATGAAAATAATAAAAAATACTTTTGGAAATGTTAAAGGTTTATAAAAAACATTTTATATAGTCTAATATAAACATCTTCTAGAGACACATACAATAAGAAGTCCCTCTCCTGGAATACAAAGATAAGGCATTATCATATGGTAATTAAACCAGAAGCCTTATATGCAGCTGAAACATTATCTCTCACAACCCAGGGCCCACTTGAAAGGCTGGAGATTAAAGAAAGAAAGATATTACGAAAACTCTTAGGCCCCAAATTCCGTAACAACCAATTACTCCACATCAGTAATGAAACTCTTTACCAAAAAAACTGAAACACTATCAGACACAATAAGAAAAAGGAGAATTGATTTTTATGGGCACATCCTCCGAATGGACAAAAAATAGACTAACCAAAAAAATATTTGACTACTTTCACAATAAAAGAGCCAAACAACTTTGGTTTAGAGAAACAGAGAAAGACTACAAATCACTGACACTATGCTCATGGACAAAACAGCCAAAACAATAACCAAGGACAAGAAGCAACGGTTCCAAGGCAAAGTCAAATCCAAGCGAACGATCCAAATCTCTGACGAAGAAAGAAAAGCAAGATCACAACGAATGAAGCAATACTGGGCTACGAGGAAGGTACAGAACATTATAAAGTGATTGATTGATTTAGTGTACCCCAAAGTTGGGTGAAACAAATAAAGAGATAAACATCTTCTAGTCTTTGAAATTAATTATTTTTCAGTGAATAAATAAATTTTAAAAAATATTAAAACTTATTATCAAGGTCTTGTTCAGTTGAGATTTCCGCAGGGGGTGCACCTATTGAGAGGATTTAGATGTCCCTCATCGTACCCGAGTCTAACACACACTTAAACTTATGACTTTAACACTTACATTTAGGGAGGCTATAATGGTCTCAATGTACTTTTCAAATTGTTCAGTTGGGAAAAATTTTACAAATCAAAAGTAGCTATATTACTTTATCCAAAATAGCAGGCTACAAAAGTTAATAAAGTTGTTATAGGTAACACTGGCTTTCATTTATGCTAGATAAACAAAGGATCTTTTCTTATTTTGTTGGATACCATTAGATTTCTTAACAAAGTTCCAATGAAACACAATCAAAATTTGTAGGTTCCTCATACTTGTTTTGCAAGATATAAGTTATAATTACATAAATAAAATGGGAAGGCTATATTTGATGATATTTCTTCAAATGTGTGGATACATTAGCCAATATTTGGAGAGTCCTTCTTTCGATAAACAAAATGGTCCCTCACTCAGGGTCAGTGAAATTCTATAAGAAATTTTTAGTTTAAGATAAATGTATACATTTTTATATTGGAGTTTCCTTTCCTTTGTCCCCTTCTATGTAGCAACCTCACAACGCAACTTCTCAAAGCAAAACAATGCTCTAATCCCTTTACAAGCGGTGTAAAATTCAAGGGAAACATGTGCTTAAAATATAATAGAAGTTACAAAAAATGAATTAATTACAAACACCATAAAATTTATTTTTTAAATGAAATTTGAAATGCTAATTTAAGCAAATTTTAATTTTTATTAAAACAAAAATTAACAGATAAAGTGGTTCTGAATGACCACTTTTGAAATGGATTTTGCTGAGTAACAAATTTTCAAGTTAATACCAAAATCAGCTTTGTGAGCCAAGTTTAAATCAAATCTGACTAAAATTGCAAACACTACGTGCAGGTTTGGTCTCATTTCATTATTGTTGATATGAGTTGTGATTGCTGAATTGTTTACTGAACATTCATTATGAAATAATATCTAACTGTAAGAATAACAGTTTCACTGGTCTTACCGCATAGCCTCTGACACGCCAGGTGTGATGAGAATGGCCAGTTGGTGAACTGTGTTGGCTCTTCTCAGGGAATGAGCCAACACCAGAGCTCCGAGTGAGTATGAATCATTTGTTGCTAATGTGACCCATGCGTAGCCTAAAACAAAATAGGTACATAATTACATTTAAATAGGTCTAACAGTAATAAATTATTACAATAAAAACAAAATTTAAGTGTTTGAAGCAATATGGCAAAATAACAACAATAAAATAATATGGACTGTATTCTAGGCTTTAGCTGTAATTGCTTTTGTTGACTTTTAAAGACACTGCTTGTTAAAACAGAAGCATGACTTTAAACTTGGTAATTTTCACTGGCTTCGTTTGTTAATTGTATTATATAAAAATTAAACTATTAAAGATTATACACATTTTTATTTTATCTTATAAATTTCATAGAAAAACCTTAAAATGCAAATTATTTTGGTTCTCAAAAATTTCAGCCTAACTGTGATTATCTCTTTGAAAGAAACATCGCAAAATACTTATCAATTGCTAGCTTTTAATAATAACAAATGTTTGTGTAAATACATATTTGCAACTACTGTGTTATCTTTATATTACAGATTTTAGAAAGATTATCGAAAGTTGTAACATTTATGCATGACACATAAAGAGATAACTGTGACATTAAGGTTACTGAATTTAAAAGAACAAAGTATTTTTTTAAAAAAACCTTTGTCCTAGTAATAAACATTATAACAATTAATTGCAATATTCAAAGTTTTTAGTATAACAACCGTTTTTGTGTTGTTTTTTTTTTAAAACAAGAACTTATTGTTAAACTGAAAAATGAACATATTATCTAAATAGACCCTACGTATTTCACATTTTCAGTGAATTCTGGAAAACAAGCTATTGGACCATCTATTATTTATAGCCATTATAAATGGTGCAGAACCAGAACCATGAAATATGTCCTGATTTGGACCTGTAGAACATGTTTTAAAAGTTGGTAAAATTTATGCTAGCACTTTGGCAATTCAAAATTTTGGTTCAATTTGTTTAAAACATGACACAAAATTGATTTTTGTAGAAACGTTCAAAAAAGTAAGCTCATCAAAATCTGTTAATTCGTTTTAAAATGGCAATAATCCAAAAAAAACATTTTATTTCATATTAAAAAAAAATCTAATATCACAATCATAATTAATGTTAAATACTGTATAGCTTAAGCTTTAAAATTTCCAAAATTTGACTGAAAAATTTGAAAATGAATCCAATAACGGTCAAAGTTTTGTTCATATTTTCAATTAAAATGCTAATTAATATAGTTCTTAATGTTGATTACAATGATAAAGACAAAATTTTATGTAAGTGAAGTAAAAAAGCTTTGAATTTTTTTAAAAAGTGACTTCCGTTATCAAATGGATTATTGGATTTTATAGGTATCAACTTATCACAGCTATTGTTACCAAAAAGTTTTATTTTCTTGCAATGAAAAATATTTGTTATTGAATACTGACAGTTCCTCTTGGAAATTTCTTTCAACCACCATCAATGTAACAACTGCAAGTCATGAGTCTTTTTTTGTTTGTAATTAATTATAAAATTTAAAGAAACAATATTTTTCTATAATTTCTGCATCACTTCAATTTGGTTGTAAATAACAGAAAATACTGTCAGTAACAATTTTTGTGCCACAAAATGTTGCCAGTAAATAGAAATTATGAATTTATAAGTACTGTCACTGTTGATGTTGTCTGTGGTAACCTATTTTTATAGTAGACAATGGAGACAGTAAAATGAACCTAGAAGTGTTGTCATTCTTAAACTATTCTTTTTGTAAATAGCATTCTCAGTCTGTCTGTCGTTCACAAGGAACTAAATATAGATTGAGAAGGCATTTCAGACTGCAGATCAAGATATCACAGACATTCTCAGAATAGACACAACACTGCTATTTCATGGATAGCAAACTATATATAAGTAAGTTGGAAGCTCAAGGAGAACATCCAAATTTTCACTTTCATCTCAAAGTGATTTTTAATTGCTACTGCTGGTAGGGAATTATACATTGTACTTGAAATTTATATATAGATTTCATTATTTATAGTAATGCTCTTGTAGAACTAGGAACATTGATTTTAAAAACACATGTATATATTGTTGAGCCATTAGTTTTTTAATTAAATTTAATGTCTTAATAAATATAGGCTATCTAAACTAGTTTTATAACATATAAAATAACCAAATAGAGGACCTGGGTTCGATTCCCGGCTAGGGCTTGGCATTTTCATAGGCTATAAAATAATCCCATCGTCTGCATTAGCCCAAGTGTGCACAATAGTCGGACGTTAAAAAAAAAAAAAATTTTTCTAAAGAAGCCTCTTAATATAAGGGATAAACATTAGACAAATTAAAAATGTAATTTGGAGAGTCCTTCTTTCAATAAACAAAATGGTCCCTCACTCAGGGTCTATGAAATTCTACAAGAAATTTTTAGTTTAAGATAAATGTATACATTTTTATATTGGAGTTTCCTTTCCTTTGTCCCCTTCTATGCAGCAACCTCACAACGCAACTTCTCAAAACAAAACAATGCTCTAATCCCTTTACAAGCGGTGTAAAATTCAAGGTAAACATGTGCTTAAAATATAATAGAAGTTGCAAAAAATGAATTAATTACAAACACCATCAAATAAGTATTCTATTCAATAATATTTATTTACGTTTACTAAATTGCTAAACCTGAAAACATAGAATTTGAAATATATTTTATATTGTTTTTTTTTTTAAATGAAAGACAGCTTTGAAGATTTTAACCTCTTCACTACTAACATTTTTTTTATTATAGACCCCCTGACTATGATTCATTGTTACAAGCAAACAAGAAATAATATAATTACACAATTACCTTAATTGTTTTATCCTAAAGAATTCTAAGTAAACAATTTAAAAAAAAAATTATATAAAATTTTTCTGACAGTAATATGTTTTAAAAAAAACACAGATTTTTTGAGTCTTTTTTCTGTTGTTGAACTTGTGATTTTACCAGATCAAGAGTTTTGGTGATAAACAAATTCTTTTGCAGTAATTGTTACCTGAAATGTTCTGAATATAATTGGAAATTTTCAAATCTTTTTTTTTATTTTATACAGATTTATTAATTTTTTCCATGATAAACAGCTCTCACTCTGGCTGTAATAATATTAATCAAATGATATTTACATGTCTATAATTGGCAAGATATCATTAGTGTAAATATTTCACGAAAGAAAATATTGAATTATTATTTATTATTGACAATTGATAATTACAAAAATTACACAATAAAGGTACTGTCTGGACTCAGCAACAGTGGATATGCAGCAAGTCCTGGACTTGTAAAACAGTTACTATTTGGACTTTGCAGTCTTAGTGTACAGTGTTTTCATTTTTAAAATACAAGCTAGCATTAAATATAAACTGTAATATAAGGATACTTTGGCATTTTTTCATAAATTAGAGTCTAAAATATACACAGACATTTGAATTTAATACAATGGGCATTTCACTCATAATCAACTGTACGCCACTGACACATAACCAGGGCTTAGCATTTTCATACGCTAAATCATCCCCGGCTGCATTAGCCCAAGTGTGCACAACAGTCGGACGTTAAACACCAAAAAAAAAAAAACCAAAATCTTGTACTGTTACAGAAGATCTATAAACCAGAACAGATCTGTAAACAGACCAAAGAAAAACTTCTATGGTTTTTATTTCCTAGAGATAGTTTTGGGTAAACGAAAATCTAACAGCTTGTAATAACTACAATTATTGTGACTTTTGTCAATCAACTCCACATGTTTGTCCATTTGACTGTGTACTTTATTTGATGTGAAGCTTGGTGACAGTACGTCCAGTAAGGTCCAGACTAAATCTCCGGTCACTGAGCATGGGCCAGCACTGCTGGTTTTTAACTGTTCTTAATAATTCAGTTTTTAAAATAACTTTACGTTCTTTTTTGGTAAAAAAACATGCAAAGAAAATCAATAACTATGAAGTTAAGCATTCTTCATAAAACAAAAACTTAATAACTAACTGTGTAAATATTACACAAAGATCCCAAATTTGTTATTGTTTGCTTTGTTTTCCTTGTTGTTTAGTTTTATTTATTTGTTGTTATATTTTATTGTTAACTAGTTTTAGGAATAGTATTTATAGCTGTTATTGTATATTGTTTTAAATTACTGTTATTTTTTATTTTGTAATATTCCTAAATTTTATTTTATTAATATCGTGCCTCGGCGATGATAACCTTAACGGTTTTTCGCCGGAAAAAAACATAAAGATCCCAACTTCTAATATACTGTTCACAACAGTATTGTGTTCTATTGCTTCAAAGTAAATTTGTGTATATCCAAAACTACTGACCTCATGAAATCATAAAGTTCAACAATAGCAAAAGTTTCTGAAAAACTGTTTTTTCAAACAGTTTAATCTAAAAAAGAATTGTGTATGTGTAATTGTTCAGGACAAAACAATTAA
The DNA here is from genome assembly GCA_022606455.1 of Callitettix versicolor. NCBI lineage: Eukaryota > Metazoa > Arthropoda > Insecta > Hemiptera > Cercopidae > Callitettix > Callitettix versicolor. Next base: position 18,540,840 of record CM040184.1, on the reverse strand, counting down.
GATAACTGTGTAATTACATTACTGTTTGTTCACTTGCAACAACAAATCAAAGTCAGAGGTCTATAATAAAAAATCAGACTGTACACTGTTAAGTAGTTGTTATTCTTACACAAATACATATTTTGTAATGTAATAGTTATTTTTGTTCGGGAGAACTTGGGATGGGCTTCAAAAAGGCACGTATTCATATTCATACTGATAATCAGGCGGCAATAAAAGCACTTGCGGGTCCTATAATACAGTCCAAGCTGGTCTGGGAGTGTAGGAAGAACCTTGACATTCTGTCCCGGGATAACCGGGTAACTCTTCACTGGGTTCCAGGGCATAGGGGAGTTGAGGGTAATGAGGAGGCAGACCGACTGGCTGGACTGGGATCTGCATCTGAGTTTATCAGACCTGAGCCGGCTTTAGGGATTTCTCTATCGTTGGCCAGGTCCGTTATTAATGGGTGGATTACATGCCAACACCAGGTAAGATGGGACACCTTCATGGGCATTCCTATAGTAAATGTCTCTTAAGCAAAGTTCCTTCCAGAGGAATCAAAGGGGCAGCAGATGTCCCGGGCAGAGCACAACTCAGGAGGATCATGGGGCTCATAACAGGGCACTGTGGTCTGAGGGTGCACATGAACAGGATAGGTGTGTACCACAGAGAAACCGTATGTAGATTGTGCAGGAAGGAGGAGGAAACTGCAGGTCACATAATTTATGATTGTGAGGCTCTTGCTAGTAGGAGACTAGAGGTTTTTGGATTCCAAGATCCTAGGGATCTTCAGCAGAATGTGCTAGTCAGTGGGTTGTTGGAACTTATTAGGGGCACCAATCTGCTGAACTAGGTATTTTAAGACGTAAGTTGCACAATAGGTCAGTTGATCGCAGTGCCTGGGGTTGAACAAATCCCTTCCTCTAGAATATAATCTAATATTAGTTATTTATTATTATCGTTAATATCGAGTGATAACTGTGTTTCTAAAGTTGGGTGATTTTTCCAACAATTTTTTTTCTATTCTTAATTGCTTCCACCAAGCTTACTATTTATACTACTAACTATTTTCCTTAAACAAATTACAATAAATTATTATTTATCATAGAATAAAATTATGTATTATTTTTATTTATAATAGGTATATGTTGTATTCACATTGTTCACAATAGGAAAATACACTGGACTAGAGCTCTTACAGTTCAAGTAACAAAAATTTAAATTGTAGACAATGCAGTTGGAAGAGAGGTAGTTTTATTTCCTATTACTAGCAGAAAACTGGACAACAAAATTCTAATCATAGACTGAAAAGCTAATAATACTGTAAAGTAGAAAGAATCATCCATTATTAAATGTCAGTGTATCAAGAGGTCAGGACATGAGATGGGTGTGAGGTTATCTGTTCTGTTCAAGACCGTAGTGGCACCAACACTTAGTTCAGTTTTTTGGTGAAGGTTTAACCTATGTCTGCAGAGGTTGCCTATGATACATGGACTAGATTTATTAAAAATGTTCAAACTTTGTACAACAAAAAAACCTTATATATACTGGAACGTTTAGACTGCATGTTTATAGAACTGATACATTTTTGACTTTCCCTTTTTATCTTTTGCAGTAAAGATGATATATTACCATTCTGAATAAAACAGTTATCTGATAATTAACAGCAAATATAAACATTTGTAAAATATACTGGCATTCAGAACTGATGTAAAAAGGTTTGATTTTCGAGATATAAACGTTTAACTAATATAGATTTTTCTCAAGATTTATAAATAGTGAGCATGTTGTAAATTGTAAACATGTTAACAGAGCATTTAATTGTTTAACAAAATTTATTTAAAAGTTAAAAAAAAAATCATAATTTTAATATATTCTACAGTTATAAACTTCTCCACTGTGTAGAAGGCATTATGAAAACTCATTTGTGAACAGTGGCCTAATTACAAAAACAAAAAGTTTTTAAACAAAACCTAATTTCTAGTCTTTATTTTAATGGATTAGTCACAAGCTATTAAGACACGTAACAGAATGTAATTATTGTAATTTTATTTAATTTTCACAATTGTCAACTCTCAATAAAATAATCCAAATTAGTTAAACGTAAATAATTTAAAATATTTTCCAATACATACTTTTAAGGCAGCGACAGTGCCGGCCTTAGTCTTTTGGACAGATTGAGCAAAATTTACTGTGGCGCCTATGTAAGGAACGCGTTTTTAAGATATCTTATAAAAAATGGGTATATATATATATATATATATATATATATATATATATATATATATACTTTTGAAATACATTTGAAAATCATTTACTGATTATAATGATAATGATTATTATTGTAAAAATAACATTTATTTAAATATAATTATTAACAAATAGTATTAGACGAACTATCTAGACAGAGGTGTTCTTACTGAGCTAGTGTCATTGGGCGCTACCCGACTTCGCCGTCCCCCCCAAAGGCCAGCACTGGGCAGCGATATGCAATTTTTAAAAGCAGATAATATCAGTTATTGTTTAGGAAAATTGTATTGTATTTTCATCAAGTGTCTAAACCTGATAGTCAAAATAAACACAAATAATATAGGTATCAAATAATATAGTGAAGATATAGCAATAATTTTTCCTCATTAATTATGGTAGGTTTGAGTACACAACAGAAATGTAAGTTAATAAGATAACACAAAAATCAGATTGATGAATCTTTTTTCACAAATTTCTCAAACCTCCTTCAACATAGTATTTAATATTATTCTCTCTGCACTCCCTTACAAAAATCCCAGATAATTATTGCTTGTGAACCTTTGCTTTTATATATTCTGGGATGTCTATTTAATAATTTTAAAACAGTAATAGTAAATTGTCCACTGGATGACATCCAAAAAAGTTGAACCTATTCATTAGACCAAGTCCATTTCCATCAGTTCAAATTGTTAATATGTCTAATTTAAATCTTTCTTTTTTTTTATAAATATTATTTACAAATAATAAAAACAATCTTCTAATTTGAGAAAGGATAAAAAAGAAATATTTTTTCTTAAAACTACTGTTGCTTTGTACTCCAAAATAAAGTAAACAAAATTGTTACAGAAATAGGGTAAAAAATTATTGAAAGAATGGCTTTTTTTGAAGAGAACAACTTTTACTCATATGAATTTGTTATCTAATTTATAATTAGAACCTTCAGACTGGCATAATTATTTATCATTAAGTGAAGAAACATATTTTGAACCTTTTTTTTGTATTGATTCAAAAACAAGAAATGAATTTTGAAAGGGCTACTAATTGTTTCATAGCCAAGTTTCTTTTGATTTTGTCATGATAATCGAGGTTAGTAGCCTACCATAAAAAAACATGGCATGTCTCTATGTTTATCAATTCCTCTGGTACAAAATCTATCCCACTTGTCATATTCAATAAACATGAAATAAATCTCTTGATAAGGAAACACAACCAAACTGTATAATGGCTAACACCAGATTGAAAGTGATTTTGGACCACTCTACTTGGTTTTGCCCAGTCACAGTACTTGGAATGATGGCTTGGTCAGATTGGATTTTGGCTGGGACAAATATCCAAATTATCTTATCACTCCACACAATCCATTTCATTTTGTCTACTTGTGACAGGTTTTTGGAGAGAGATCACAGTACTTGGATAATGGGAGTGATCATCAGTGGCAACCTTTAATGTAAACAAATATCGATATATTCAGTCCAGTTTTATATAAATAGCATAATTTGGTAAGTTTAGAGTTAAAACTAGTATTTTTTTAAATAAAAAACCAAAATATTTTTTCAACACTCATATTTTTGATATCCCCAGATTTGTATTGCATAACTTACTACTGTCCTTTGAACTGGCTGATAACAGTTTTTGTCAGTTTTGTAGATAATGGAAAATAACACCTAATAAAATTGACCATAACTTTCTTGTATACTCAGTTTGAGAAAACAGATATTTACAGTGTTGTATGATGACAAATATTTTTAGATTTCAGCAAAAATGATTTATGGAAGTAAAAACTTATTATTTAACCCACTATAGAGCAGTAAACTTTAAATAAATCTTAAATATTTACTTTCAGGAATAAACTTAATGAAATAAATTATGGAAGGAAATTACCTACACAAACATTTTCTCATTCAAGGAAACTAAAAATTTTGAAGGATAACACAACAAACAACAAAAATATAGTGATCAGATTTTTCTTAAATGTTCCTTCAAGTACCAAAAACAAGATATAACTATTTAAAAATTCTGACGTGATTGCAATTGATAAAAAAAGGAAATGATTTAAGAAAGGAAATTATTAAAAAAGAGATGGCTGAATTGTTAACAGCTAACAGCTCAACAGAAACTGCTAAACTTTTTGACATATTTAAACAAAATCAAAGCAGAGGCCCAAGTGGAACAACAGGAGCACTCTGAATCAAGAATATCCTTTTATGGTGTGTGTGTGTGTGTGTGTGTGTGTGTGTGTGTGTGTGTGTGTGTAATATAAAATACATAGCCTACATACAAGGACTTTAACTTCAAAAAGTTTTTTAACTTCTTAAAAGACATTGGTACTTATGTATTTTTCTTCAAAACATGCTTGGGACATATTAAGTTTCATAGAACTCTTACTATTTAAAGTACAGAACACTATCAACCCGGAAGCCGTCACAGTGGCTTCTTTGATGTAAGTAAAAAATAACACAGCTTTGAAACAATAAAAAATTTCAAAAATATAGATATTTTTTAGTACATTTCACTTTAAACTATCCACATAAAATTAAAATTGCACAATGATTTTTTTAAATGTTAAATTACATAAGAATTGAAGTCCGGGAAACTTCAAATTAGTTAGAATTTCAAAGTAAGAAATTCAAGTTCAAGCTGACACATTATTCATTTTAAATATATTTTGAATAGTTATATTTTTATTTTCAGAAAAAAAATCATTATGTCAAGGTACGAGAAAGTTATATATCATTTTCAATTTGAATAGAATGGAAAAGAATTATCATAAAACAAAATTTTGGTATGGTATTCATTTACTTCCAATTTTTTGTCCTTTTAAGTTCTTACTTCACTATAATTAGATTACTCAAGGGATCAATGTAATGCACATGAAAAAACCAACAATAGTAAATTAAGTGGAATCTGTATTCACGACTAAGTTGTAGCAAACTGTCTACTACCAGACCACCTGAGCTATTGTGTTCTCCCATCATCTTGAACAAACAGAAAGTTTGGACTGAAGAGCTTGGTAACATAAAAGAGACTGTATTGTTTTTAAGCATTTTTTTTAATGCATTAGCAAATATTTTTGAAATTTTATAAAGGTGTTTTGATTTATTAAATATACACAGTTTTTTATACTTAATGCCCCATACTTTATGCCAGTTAAACTAATGACGATAAGGGATCAGTTAATGGCAAGGAGAAAGCACTGGATAACTGTGGCTTGAACTAAGATCCTTGAAGTGTAAAACATATATGTTTCAGTAGCTAAGTGCACTAAGTGTGTATAAACATGTATACACACATCTGTGTAAACAACATATACACTATTGTGTGCCCATAATTAATTAAGAGTATTGGTAAGAATGATATGATTAACACTTATAAAGTAGATCTCATCGTAAAATATTCTTATTTTCATATTTAGAAAGCAACTTAACTGATAACCTTTCTTTGATTTGTTAGTTATCATACATTAAAACATTTGTACCTCAATTTTCTATCAACCTAACCTAACTAATACATAATTGTTCTTGATTATTACAATGTTGCTTTGCAAACCTATTATTAAAAGAAAAAAAATCTAACCTTTTGTTATGTTATGTTAAATAACATCCAATTTCTTTGCATTTAAAATTGAAGTGTTATTCTTATTTCTGTGCTAATAGTATACATGGTATTGAGTTGTCTTAAGTTTTAAAATTTGAGTGATAAACTGTTTCAAATCCACCTTAATGATGAAACAGAGTGAGTTGTTTATTCAGATATCAGACAGTATCATTTAATTTTCCCAAGTTACTTAGTCTATTAATTCTAAATGAACGGCTTAAACAAATATGGCCAAAATAATGCACTGAAGTACAGCAAGATCAAAGTGTAATGTACTGTAATATAAATATTACAATTCATTACATTTTAATTGTATTACAAGTATTTTATGTACACATTTATTTATATTTCCCAAACTTTTAATTTTTAACTTAATAATGGACTTTCCCTCAGGGACTCACACATTGTAAGGGTTTAACAATACCGAGGAGCTCTAGGTGGATCTAAGCTTTCTTCCTCAATCTACTATTAGGTTAGTCTCCTCCATCCCCAGCCAAGAGAGAACAGTGTATATAAAAGGTTGTGTAGCTAATACAAAGCCTGTTAGCTCAATCAGGTGATTTAATCTACCCTTACCTATGTATGCAGGGCTCCGTATAGGTGGACATTTTACTTCCCTAGCTACTTGTGGGACTTGGATTTTTTTTTTTTTTTTTTTTTGGTGTTTAATGTCCGACTATTGTGCACACTTGGGAAAATGCAGACGATGGGATGATTTACAGCGTATGAAAATGCCCTCGCCGGGAATCGAACCCGGGTCCTCAGGGTGAAAGCCTAGTACGCTATCCACTAGGCCACCGAGGCGGCTGTGGGACTTGGATGGCTGGAAACTCTGGGGTACTGGCAAAAGTGGACCCAGGGAGTGAAAGTAGAATTGATGGGAAGAAACTAGGGCTGTATCTAACCCTATAGAACCCACAAGCAGTGAACTGTTGCAGACTGTAGGGATACAAGGTGGACGTACCCAATCTACAATGGAATAAGTAAGATATGAGGTTAAACATCTCAAATCAGTAAGGCAATGGCTTATCTTTAATCAGACGTTTGTAGATGTATATTAGGAGTGAGAAGGTGCAATCTGACAAGAAAGGATTTGGTAGCAAAAGGGCTTTTAATAAAAACTTATAAGTAGAAGAACCTGCAGTGATCAATCTTTGGTTGTGAGAAACACTACCATTCTACAGAGCTGCCAGAAACTGTCCTTCAAGACTAAAGAGCTGTCAGCTAGGAACATTAAAATTTCGGGCAAAAAAAAACTCAGGAAAAACCATGGAAATCACAACTAGGCATTGTGGTCTGAAGGTGCACATGAACAGGATAGCAATTACCATGGGGAAATCATGTATAGGTTACGCAGGAAGAGGTGACTGTAGGCCACATAATCTATGATTGTGGACCTCCATCAAAATGAGCTAGTCAGTGGACTGCTAAAATTCAGTTTTGTCTACTGAACTAGAATCCAAAAGGCTTAGCCACATAACTGGTCCTTTAATCACAGTACCAAGGGCACCAAACCCCAAAAATTAATCTAATAATAGACTTTTAACTTCTGAATAAAATATTTTATTAAAAATATACACAGTTTTTTATACTTAATGCCCCATACTTAATGCCAGTTAAACTAATGATGATGAGGAATCAGTTAATGGCAAGGAAAAAGCACTTGGGTAACTGTGGCTTGAACTAAGATCCTTGAAGTGTAAAACATATATGTTTCAGTAGCTAAGTGCACTAAGTTACATATATGTTCCAGTGGTGTTAATCTTTCAAAGATATTTTTTGAATCTTAAACACTTTCAAAATATTACCCAAGCTTGCAATGGTGAGAAAGCAGAAAAGGGCAAGACACAAATTGAATCTAAAATATTTCAGCTACCATCTAGAAAAATATCTAATAATTTTTCTCAAAATTTAAAAATAAAAAGTATAAAAATAGTTAAATTGATAAAAATAAAACATAAAAGAAAAATTTAAATATGTATGTAATGCATTTTATGCCTTACAGGAATGGTAGATAAATTGTGGGATTACCAATGTGTAAGAATGTGTTTGAAAGTTTAATTTTCTGACTGAATTTACTGTTGACAATGAATGAGTAAATGAGAGGAAAAATAATGAGCACTCCTTGGGAGGCGTTTGCCAGCGCTCATCATATAAGCAGACTAGGGCAGGTCTGCCTCAAGGAGCAGTTCTGAGTCCAATTCTTTTTAACATTTTCATTAATGATCTTCTGAAAAAATTGGGATCCAGTGCGGTGAAATGTGCAATGTATGTGGACGATGTGGTTGTGTGGATCGAGGCAAGCAATAGAGACAGAAGGATGTTTGACTACATGGAGACAGAGCTTAACCAGGGTCTAAAGGGAATAATGGAGTGGAGTGATGACAATAACATGTATATCAACGAAAATAAAACATACTACCAGTTCTTCTCACTTAAATCCAAGATCAAGGATGTAAATTTGAAAATTCATGACAAAAGTATCCAGAAAAGTATAAAGACAACATATCTTGGAATCACTCTGGATAATAAGCTTACATTCAGGGCTCATACTGAAAAAATTACTGCAAAAGTTTCAAAAAAATCAAGTATCCTTAAACGCTTGGCCGGAGTTAAATGGGGAGGATCTCTAGATCTCCTAAATAAATCCTATATAAAACCATGTTTAACTTATGGAGGGGAAATGTTGGCAACTGCCAGTAGAAAGGCAAAAAAAAAACTAGAAATAAGCTAAAATAATTGCCTACGACTTATTACTGGCGCAGTTCGGACAACTCCAATACACGTTCTGCAGGCCCATACCAATAACATCCCATTAGAAGAAGATTTTAACATTATTTTGTATGAAAAGTTGATACAAAAAGAATTTGATAACCCATGGATAATAGGATCTCCTCCAAAGCAAATGCTAAAAACTCAGACCAGCTTTAAACAACCTATCATCTCATCATGATAGGTCCTATCATGCATACCTATCATCTCTAATAGGATAAACAAAGTAAATGTGGAACAACCTCCTCAACTCATGGACCCATTGGAATTCATGGATTTTAACATTTTCTTGGATCTGCTTGAACCAGTGAGCAAGAACGCTGATGCTCCAGTGAAAATATCTCAAATCATTTTGGAAACCTTGGAAGTGTGATACCCATCAGACTCTTGGATCTGTGTATATACTGATGGCTCTAGAATGGAAGGAGAAACAGGAGCTGGAATATATTGTGACCACTTCTCGTACTACATTGCTTTAAGCAGCAATTCTACAGTGTTTGAGGCGGAATTGATAGCTGTAAATGAGGCTCTTGAACAGCTGATTGTGAGACCATGGCTGAACACAAACATAGTGGTCTTAGTTGACTCCAAATCATCTCTGCAGGCAATAGCCAATAATGATAATCCAAAAGCAAAGTAATACAAAATATCAGACAGAATTACAAGATTGTAAGAAATAATGTTGGCAATATCGCAATGCAGTGGGTCCCTGCACATGTGGGATTGATGGGAAATGAAGCTGCGGATAATTTGGCGAAGAGAGGAACAAAAATTATTCAAAAGCCAGCAGGCTCCTGTCATTACAAGCAGTTATAAGAAAACTAAAAACAGACTCACGACAAAAATTTGTTAGTGAAATGAAGAAAAACCTACAAGACAAAGCTTATGATCCATTTAATCTTTTTAAGGACAATAAGATGCTTCCATTCAAAATAGCTGTAGCAAATTTCCGTTTGGAAACTGGTCACGATTGTCTTGCCAAGCATCTCCATAAGATGAGACTAATAACCTCTGACAAGTGCAAGATTTGTTCAAAAGATGTGTACGTTATGGACAAGGATCACTTACTGATCTGCGAGGGCCTGGATAGAGGGGAAGCAGGGACGAAGAGACTTTCCTGGATTGTATTGGGAGGCAAGATCCAAAATGGTGTGAACCAAAAGGAGCCATTGGAAGAAGAAGAGAAGAAGATAATGAGCACTCAGTGAACAAAAATGAAGACATTTGGACTGCAGCTAACATTCACACAAGAAGGTGATTTTCAAAAAAAAAAAGGTTTACTCAATATATTTATAAATATAAGTAGGCCTACACTGAAGGCTTTAGAATCATAAGTCCTATTGGTGTAACATATTCCAAAAAAATTGATGTAGCCTAATAACATCATTACCAGTTACATTACTTTTTAATTGAGTTTAGGATTTAAACATTTTTAGGGTGTGTAGGCAAAACCAAAGACCCCATCTGTTTTTCAGTAATGCACCTTTTACTTGTAAACAATGACTGATTATTATTAAATTTAAACAAATCAAGTTTTCATGCAACCCCTAATTTCAATATGTTTGTAAAACTAGCTTGGATAAAAACACTTTTTTAGGATTTTCCATTATTTTACATATTTTTGTATTTATGGACCTCAATAATTTATGGAGTGCTTTTGAAAAATTCTCCAACAACCTTAGAATTTTTGTTTATGTTGTTAAACCTTTAGCAGTGTGGATAAAAATATAAATTGATTTTTCACAATAGTTTTGTATCATTAAAAATATAATAGATATTTTAAGAAGACAATGAAAACCAAGTCACGGACAAGTGGTGCACCTACATAATAATTTTAATATAAATATTTAATAAAATTAAGTAAATACTGTATATATTGTTACACATTTGTATTCAAAAATAGCCGCCTTGGTGGTCTAGTGGATAGTGTACTAGGCTTTCACCCTGAGGACCCGGGTTCGATTCCCGGTGAGGGCTTGGCATTTTCATACGCTAAAAATCATCCCATCGTCTGCATTAGCCCAAGTGCAAATAGTTAATATTTTCAAAATACAGTGAATATAAATTTAATTTAAAAAAATGTACAGTTTTTGGTACTATATCATAATAATACTATCATGTGAGGTGTAGTGGTGCTTTCAGAAATATAAATTTAACAGACAATAAAATTTTAAAAAAACAAACATGTATACACACATCTGACAGAATATTGAAATACATGAAAGCTGATAAATTAAGAAAAGCAATGACTGCACTATAAATGTAACATTGACAATAAGTTATTAACTGCCTTTATAAATTACGTAAATAGTATCTAATTAATTGTAAACAAGATGAAATGACTTTATGGAAATAAACTAATTTAAAATGATAGTAACATAATATCAACTGAAATACTAAGTTTGTAAATAGCAGGGTTATCTTTGGACCTTGATTATTCGATTGTTAAAGCATTAATACTGAAGGCCGATATTGTTATCACAAGTGAACTGACGTCAAATTCTAAATTCAGTGAAAATTACGATCATTCTCTTTGTTTAGGTGTAAGTAACTTTACCCCAGCTGACAATAGACAAATTGTGATAATAAAAGTGTATAAGCCTTTGTTAAATTATCTGAGTTGAAAAAAATGTAGTCACCACAAAGATAAGATAAAAATTAAAACATGACAAATTGTGTAAATTAGTAATATTTGCTTTGATCTAATGCACTAAATAAACAAGATAATGATTAAAAGATTAGACCTACTTGGTTTGCAGTAAAAAATGTTAAATCTAAAGACACTAAATTAAAATGAGGCACACTATGAATATAGTATCAATGTAATTGATTTATGCCAGTTAAAGGCTTTAGGCCTACAACCATAAAGCAAGATGGTTGCTTTAAAATATTAATATTATATCTTCATAACAAACATTAAAAAAAAACAATGCTTACATCCCCAAGATTTTTAATTAATTTTAGGCTATCACTGATACCTAGACTAAAAAAAAATCTTGCAATGACCTACTAATTCATCCTGCTTGATAGAATCACTCTGATATGACTGAATGATGATGTCATCTATTTTGCTATCACTAAAATGCATCGTAACATGGCTGTGAAGCATTCTGTTATAATTGAGATTCATTTTTAATTGAAAATAAAAAGGTATACATTTTAAAACAATGAAAAACACATTTTCAATTGCAACATCTTTTTTTTGTTAGCTATGACAAATGATTGGTGTAAAAAGGGTCTTTTATATATTAATATAAAGGCTAGTTTAAATAACTGTTCCTGTATTTTTTTCTATAGTCTATTTTTATGAAAGCCATTCTAGCCTAAATTAATCAAACATTACTTTATATATCTGTTATATTTAAAACTAATCTGATATTTTAGTTCTAAGGTAGGCGACTTATCTTTCACATGTAATTAAAGCCTAATTAGTATAGTTGGTTATTTTATGAAATATAGTTTCACTATGTTAAATAAAATTTGGACAAATGACAAAAAATATTACGATGCTAAAATAGTTATACTGGGAAAGTTCCAAAAAGTAAAAATAAATCAATGCTACAAATAAAAATGATATGCCTTCTGAGTTTCTGATTAGTGTTATTACCTTATTTTATTTCTTTATATGAAAAATTATATTATTATTTAAACTTTTAATATGCATGCTGATTAAACAATATTAAAATAGGCCTTAATAATATAATAAAAAATAAGTAAAATAACAGCTGTCGTGACATTACTACATATTGAGATCAAAACAGCAAAAATGAATTTGATACACTGCTAGGAACTATTCTGGTTCAAAATTACTTGTTTTAACAAAAAAGATTGTAAAAAACTGATTGGCTGTCCTCTGAAATCTAATTTCGATGATATATATTAGGATGGATTCATGGGGAAAATCAATTTAACAGCAACCACAACCTTCTTAATTATGTATTTTCCTAGATGTGCTATGTGGATGATGTGTTTAACACATGGTCAGCGATATTAAGACAGAATTATTCTGAAATTACACAAACTACATTCACCCTAACATTAAATTCACTTTGGAACTAGAAAATAATAAATTAGCTAACTTTTAGGACCTTACAATCACCACTAAAAACAGATATTTTACATTTAAAATATTTATTAAACCAACCAAGAGATATTTTTATTTTCAACTACTTAAGTGTGCTAATTTACAAATATATAACTTACATTTTTTAATCACATATATCTTTTAAAAACATAAAAAAGAACACTCATGTTTTATTATCTTATCCAAGTTCTAGCTCAGAAGAACGCCTATCCAAAGAAAATGTATGAGTTGCTATATTGTTGAAAATCCAATTCAGGGGCTATAAAAAATAAAACTAAAAAATCAGCCTTATTTTTCAAAATTGGTTCATCAGAATTTGTTTAAATTTTGGTTAGATATGAAGATTCATGACTCATGTCACTATAGCAAATTTTAAATTAAAAAAATTATTGGTAAGCGAGTAAATCAAAATACTACGGACAAATTCATTATCCAGCAAAATCTCAACTGTTTTAAAAATGGCGGCCATTTTCATTCTCTAAAAAATTAAATACATATTATAAGTTAACTTTTATAAAAACTTAATACAAGAAGAGTAAGAGCAGAAACGAACAACATTAATGCTATTGCCTCGTCTATCACTGCCCCTCCTTTCCCACCCTGAGGACCCAAGTTCGATTCCCGGCCAGGGCTTGGCATTTTTCATACGCTATTAATCATCCCATCGTCTGCATTAGCACAAGTGTGCACAATAGTCAGACGTTAAACACAAAAAAAAAATCCCAACCTAAGTGCGGTTGCATACTAGTTGCACAGTATGCCTAAACATCCATTTTTCTGGTGGGGTGTCACAAAATCCTCTTATAACGGAAGATGTAATTAAATTACAGGATTTGAAAAAATATTACAGAGCTTCTATCTAGTGGAAGAACTTCTGGGAGTATTAAATATATGAATTAAAAAAATGTTACTCACCCATATCTAAAATACAGATGATTTTTTTCCAGCGAAAAACCATTAAGGTTATCATCGCTGAAAATTACAGATGAAAATTGTTTGAAATTTAATTTATTTTTATGCTCTCTGTTTTACTTTAGAGGCAAGGCAATGAGAAGGGTACACCACTGGCCTTCACAATGAGTAAGGCTCACCTGAAGTGAGAGACAGAAGACTTTTCAAGAAAGATTTAGAAAGGAATGAGTTGGAAACTACTATTCAATGTATATCCTAATGTATCATATTACTGAGGTTATGAAGAGTTCCTAAGTGGAAATAAATAACTTTTTCACCTTTTCTTGGTTTTGATTTTTCAACTTGTCAGTCTTTTGTAAGCACAAGTAAAAATGAACAACACATCTCAATACAAAAGCAGTTGCTTGTGACAACTAAATAGTAAATAATTACTGCTAAGTATGCAAAGCCTCAGAGAAGGGGCAAATGGAGCAAATTCATTGAGGCTCGAACAAAAAATAATCTTCTAAATTGATTTATAGATTAAAATTGTATACATTTTTTTATTTGTATTTTACTTTGATACATACATTTTGTATTTTACTTGATGTTTCTGAATATTGGTACATACGTATCACACGTAATACTTTAAATGAAAACCAATCAACAATAAGCTTCACTAAGCATGATGTAAACAATTTTATAATTCAGTTACTGTTGAGAAATCATATTTTTGATTTCATGCTTTCATATGGTAATATATAAGCATAAACCATGAGATTTTTTGAGTCCAAATAAATGACTCTGTTAAACAGTGGTGCAAACTGAGGGGGGAACGGGCATGTATCTCTGAGAGGGTGCTGTTTACATCACATATTTTAGGAACACGAAAGTTAAAATCATACAGTAAATGTTTATAGGGAGACTAATTTTGTTCTCTTATAAAACATGAAATAAAGAGATAATGATTTTATGAACTCTGACCTAGCCATACTGAGTAGACTAATAATACTTTCTTACGAGCTGAAGCGATTGGGTGAGTTTGGATTGGCTTGGATATTCTCAGGCTGCAATTGATTTGTCCACATACACAGCACAGATGGTGGTTGTTGTAAAAATAGTTGGTTTCCAGGTGATTACACCTGAAGTTTAATCTGGTTGTTAGATAACGTCTTAAATTAACTGCTTTTTTGGTTTTTTTTTAATTTGCAGATTCTTTTTTTCACATTCTTACAGAAAGTAAAATACACAATAAATTGATTTTATAGGACTTAAAACTAAAAATGCAAATTTCCAACAAAAAAAAATCAATTTAATAATGTTTAAATTCTTTTTATATTCTTCTTCTTTTCTGCTAGGATTATTGTCACTATGTTCAGTATAATGATCTGCCTTTCCTAGCTTCGTCAATTCTACTTTCGTTGACGCGTTTCGGAGAACCTCCATCTTTTTTCAGAGAGTATAGATATAGTTTTTGAAGATGGAGATTCTCTGAAACGCGTCAACGAAAGTAGAATTGACGAAGCTACGGAAGGCAGATCATTATACTGAAAATAGTGATAATAATGTTTAGTTGAGGAATCTCAGCTAGAGAATGATTGACCCAAATGGCTGCCAATCTTAGCGATTTCATTTTAACTTATGGCTGAAGATGCCAGGGATATTATCATCTCCCTAAATGTAAGTGTGAGTGTAAAATGTTAAAGTCGTAAGTGTAAATTTGTGTTATACTAGGGTACTGCGAGGGACGTCTAAATCCTCTCAATAGGTGCAGCTAGTCTGCACCCCCTGTGTGGTATATATATACCAACACTTGCTAACTTGCCAACAGAATCCTTAAGTATATACAAGGTGTCAAATCAACAACGTCGTGGATCGCACAAGTCAGAATAGACCTACATGACGCAGGAATAGACTCAACAGATGTTGAAGATAGACACGCATACAGGAGAAATATGCTCGGTTGGAAGGTCCCAGAAAATGAAATCCCAAAGAGAACAGGGGTAAAATGGACGGAGGAGCGGAAGAGGATCCATGGGGACAGGATGAGGGAGGTGTGGAGGATTAGAAGGAAAAGACATGAGTCGGAGTACTTTGCATGATCCAGCAGGGTCTATGCGCAGATAATAATAATAATATATATATATATATATATATATATATATATATATATATATTTAATATGACTTTTGATTATATTTATAGCTTAGGTAAATGTAGCAAATTAGAAATATATAAAATTTACTGTTAAGTAATAAATCTTAATTTGTAAAAAAATAAACCCATTTATCAGATCTGTTTTGTTTTTATTTACTCAAACCAATATTTATTTTATTTTAAATTTGGTCACTAAATGTAGTAATGATTCTTCATTTATGATAAAAGTTTTAGCAAAATATGATGAACCAAAATTGAGAAATAAGGCTAATTCCCAGTTTTTTGTCTGCAACTTCTGAACCATAAATTTTGTTGGTTTAAATAAATAAATTTGAAAAAGTTTGTTTATTGTGTTTGCAAAATTTATTTTCAAGTTTTTAGGGAATTACTGTGCAAAATTTGACCTGTCAAAGATAGTGGTTTGGATTTGTATAAAGAACAATCAGAATTTCTGCTTTAGGTAGATGTAGATATGGGTAATGGATGCTTTAAAGCAAAATATTTAACAATTACAGTAGGTCTTTTAAAAATAAACTTAAATCTTGAGATGAAAGAGGATTATTTAAAAATAGTCTTAGCGCCCCTAGCAGTGGCTATTTAAAAATAGAAATAGTTGTCTGTTATATATACCACATGTTCCTGTTTATAAAATTAAACAAATGACTGTCTTAATTAACTTCAGGTTAGCTGTCTTTTTTTTTAGTTAATGGTGCAAACATAGTTAAGAACCATTGATTCAAAAACAGGCCGAAAATTTTCAAAACAGTGTTAAATCGACATTTTAGACAACATTGCTAATTATTATTCTACTGTAGGGCCTACTATCTAGTATTTACGTAAAAGTAACCAAGGTCAAGAAATGCAGACAAGGTCAAATTCAAACCTACACTTAGTTCACACGAGTATTTATCTGTAATAATGATTGGGCAACAAAGTTTGTCAAGGAAGCTATTAATTAACTTCAAAACTAAATAATTCAATTTCATATTACAATCAAAATCGAAAATTTTATGATAGACAATATTTAGAATGATCATATCAATTACTGTCATTTTTATGTTGCCGGTACATTTAGGGGGCGTGTCCACTTTCAAATAACTGCAAGATAATCAAACTTACCACTCATCCTGACGAGCAAATAATTTAACACAAGGAACAAACTACATAAAAATCACTTCAGCGAGAAAAAGACAAGTGCATTTGTCTTGACAAATCAAAACGAATCGTCGTGAAAGACTGGAAGTTTAAAAGATAATGTGCAAACAGAACAAGTACAAATTCCCCTACTCCCCACTCCTCATCCCTAGCTATTCCTAATCCAGAATTCCCTTAACTTGTTTTTAAATGTCCGCGCATGCGTACAGTAATGACCGTAATTCCACTACGTATCAAAGACGAGATGGCGCCAAACTTAAAAATATGTATGTGTGTGTAGGCTTAAATAGCTTTTGTTAGTGACACACTTGGCAGGTGTGTATAATAACTTATTTATTTCTATCACGTGACATAATTTGTTCAATACACAGTAGTCATTATCATGACTAATTGCAAATAATAGTAGTTTGAAATTTGCTGCAAGCTGAAATTTTCTGTATTTGAAATTAAGTACAGCAATTTAATTAATATATTAAGTTTGTTTATAAAGCCAAAATAATGTT
The DNA here is from genome assembly GCA_022606455.1 of Callitettix versicolor. Taxonomy (NCBI): domain Eukaryota; kingdom Metazoa; phylum Arthropoda; class Insecta; order Hemiptera; family Cercopidae; genus Callitettix; species Callitettix versicolor. The sequence continues at coordinate 18,523,452 of CM040184.1, read as the reverse complement.
TAAATTTAAATGATTAGAATTTTAAATTACAAATTTTAAAATTAAAATTCTTATGTAATTGATCATTTGAAAAGTTTGGGTGTATCAACTTTCTCAAAAAAAAAAAAAAAAAAAAAAAAAAAAAATACTTTATGTAGTTCATTTGCTTTGAGTCAATATAAATTAGTTTCTGAAAAATTCTTAGCCTGAGAACTTGCCTGCAGAACGGAAATAAATAAATTTTACAATTAACATAATTTTCCTTGAATATAAAAAGCATTCAACTCTTTTCATAACTCAAACTTTAAGAATAGGATGGATCCTTAGGAAGAAATGTAACACACATTTTTCAAAAACTGATTATAAAATATAATTTGTTCAAATTCACATAAAATATAGATCTGAAACATTTACACAAAATGTATGTGTATACAAAATTCAAGATGAAGAGCTTCTAGAAAAACTTTAGTATACCAAATTCAAGTGAAACCATCTAGCTGAAAAATATATAAATTTCTTAGGTGAGAACAGCTTAGTTCAGTATTGTTTTCCTTTCTTAAGTTCTATGTCACTTTGCAGGCAAGGGCATAGAGAATCTGAAGAATCCTCGCATCTGAAGAGAATTATAATAAATTCAACCTATCAAGGTTGTCAAAATGAAATAATCAATATGTTATTGAGGTTCAACCATCTCCATTTGAAAATGGTTCAAGAATTTCTATAATTTAAAGTTTTTCACTGTTAACTTCTATAACAAGAATTTCTAAAATCTGCTGTATCCTAACAAGTGATTAGGACGTAATAAAATAAAACTATGTTGAGAAGTAGGCCTTCATATAAATACATTGTACAATATTTCTATACATCCCCTAATGCCTTAATAAAATGTCAAAGTTTAAACTTTCTTTTTACATGTAACATTAGCATGCTGGTCAAAACAAACCACATGGCAGTGGTAGACTGACAGTGAGTGGAGAATAGGTAGAAGGATAATATGACCAATACAATGGTGCAAATGTCTAGACCTGAGCATGAAACATTGGGAGTACTAAGTTAGGGTTGCAACTCCCATAGTAAACATCTCTTAAGCAAAGTTCCTTCCGGAGGAATCAAAGGGGCAGCAGATGTCCTGGGCAGAGCACAACTCAGGAGGATCATTGGGCTCATAACAAGGCACTGTGATCTGAGGGTGCACATGAACAGGATAGGTGTATACCACAGAGAAACTGTGTGTAGATTGTGTATGAAGGAGGAGGAAACTGCAGGTCACATAATTTATGATCGTGAGGCTCTTGCTAGTAGGAGGCTAGGGGTTTTTGGTTTCCAAGACCGTAGGGATCTTCAGCAGAATCTGCTAGTCAGTGGGTTGTTGGGACTTATTAGGGGCACCAATCTGCTGAACTAGGTATTTTAAGAGTTAAGTTGCACAATAGGTCAATCGATCACAGTGCCTGGGGTTGAATTATCCCTTCCTCTAGTAATAATCTTAATCTTAGGGTTGCAACTTTAAGTAATTGAGATTCTCAGAGTGGGAACTCGACTTAGAGTTAGCCAGTACAAAACTCCAAGTTATTGAGGTTTATGAAAAAAATTCAAGTTTTTGAGCTTATAACTTTTGAAAATTTCAACTTGCAAGAAGTGTTTTTACCACTTAGAGTTATGAATGTTTCAAGGGAATTTTAAAAAAATTGAATTATGAAGGAATTCAAAGTTAATTATATTCGAGTAATAAAGGTCCTACTGCAAATTTTTAGAAAAGTGCAGACAAAATTAAATCATATCAGACACAACCCAAAGATTTCAATTAACAATTTAAGATTTCATCCAATGACAAAACAGGTGATGTAAGAAAGAGTAAAATAATGAACAAAGCAGTAAATCAAAATAATTTAATTCTATTATGCAGAGGTGGTCAGAACAAAATTTAAATTATTTGTTAAAATTGTTTGGCAGGTAACATTAAAAAATTGTAATAAAGTACAAGTTTTCAGTTTTTATACTGTTTATTTCTGACCATATTTTTATATATACAAACAATGGTAAATATCTTCATAGAAAATAAATAATTATGTTAACATCACTGATTTTAATTTACCTTACAATCAAATAAATTTAGATTGTTAAAATGTTAAATTTTTAAACTTAATTAAAAATATTTATGGACATACAGTCCTATAATAGAACAATTACATGTAATAACAGCATTAATAAAAAAATAATTTTAATTTATCTGTATTTTAGAGCACTATATAATTGGTGATTTATTTTTGACTTAATATTTGTCATTCCACTTCATCTCACATTGAACAAACAAAAGCAATTATGAAAATTAGGTATTAAGAATATCCCATGATGAACACTGTTTTCTTTGGTTGGTTCAACGACCTGTGTACCTACTTCAACCAGGCCTGTATTTAGCCATGTGCTATTTTGTGCTCGAGCACAGAGTGGCAATGTTTTGAAATTTTTAATTAGATTCTCAATAAAGTGATAAATAAAATGCAAATTAAACTATTACCCATGACAAATAATATTAGCAATTATTTTTCTCACCACCAATAACTATAACATTTCAACTATTGGAGGAAATAATTATTAAAATAATTTCCAGTGTGACTCCACTTTATGAAATCAAATACTCATTGCCGTTCATGTAGAATGTTGCCAGCAGTGTATAATTTTTATAATGTGAAAAGCAAACATTCCATTCCTGTATCACTTTGTTAATTCTGCTACTAGTATATAGAAGTGAATTATAAAAATAAATAATTCTTAAAACCACCTTAGGTCATATAAAAAAAAACTCAAAACCTGGATGTTATAATCATTCAATAAATTAAATGAAAATGTAGCCTAACCTATCCCCAAGTGTTAAAAACAAATTCCTAACTACAAATAAAATAAAGTTATTTACTATGTTGACATCTAGGACATGCATTTCAAGTTGTTGGACTTTCTACATTTATCATAATTCATAAACAAACATTTCACAACTGAAATATTATGAAACTAATTGAGTCATTACTCACTATAACAAACATTTTAATTTATATATATACCACATCTGTGCAGGAAGGTTTCATCACATAAAACTTTCACTGTAAATACTTAGAAAATTCAATCATATTTCAATTGAAATTATGAAAAAAATGACATTACATAACTGAACAGTTTATTAGCAATTAAAAGAATGTGTTTTCACTAGATAGTAGATTACACCCTACATGAATATTTCAAATTACATTATAACTTTTAACATCTAAAGCTACATACATACATACATACATACATACTGCATCATATATTTGTGACTATTTGTTATAATGTACTCAACTTTATTTGGTGTGTCTATAAAATCATGACTTCTTTCCTTGTTTGAGAAATAAATTGCGGATAGGAAGTCGTGAATAGGGGGCAGAAAACTACTTAGAGCACAGGGGTGCAAAATACTTACATATGAGCCTGACTTCACTGTTATTTTGGTAACATCTTTGTCTTATCAGTAGGTTTCTTAGTATTTAATGAATACATAATAATCTTTTCTGTGTGTATTTTTAAATATACTCAAGAACTCAGTACAAACTCAAGAATTTTCTGCAAACCTAAAATACAAATTTGGCATAAATAATTTTTGATAATAACTTCAGTTTGATTATGAATTCTTTTTTTATGCCATTTTCAGGAATATTAAATTTGAAAAAATAATATTGTAAGAAAGAATTAGTGAAGCAAAAAGAATGGTTACTTGCTAAACCCTCTCCTATCTACCTGCGGCAGTTCACTAATTGCATTTGAACCGAAAAATCAAATAAATGTGAATTGAATTGGTGTTACTAGTTCACTTGTTTTGGTATTTCTCGTTATAAAATTAATATCCTTTATTAACCAATTAGTCTGCCATTATGATGAGTAACCCCTGAGTCAAGAGCCTAATCTAATTTACCGTCAACTACGCTGTTCATAAACATGTTATAATTTTCATTATTCTACTTTGATTATTGGTCAGTGCTTTACCAAATCAAAAAAATTATTTATTTAATTTTTAAACTTCAACTTTAAGGTATGCATATTATTTTTTAATGATATTATAAAGTTGATAATATAATTTATAGCCTCATAAATTATAATATTCAACATTATTTTTATGTTATTAAAATTCAAATTTATTGCAAAAAATTTTGTTTTTTTGTTTTGCTTGGCCCAGTATTATCTGGCATCTCACATTGCCTGACAATGGACACTAGATGTATATATTCATAACTACCTAGTGAAAAAACTAGCATTTCATATTTAGCTCTTTCAGCAAGATTTTATTTTTAATTAACATTTTCGTTTACAATTTTACATATTAGATATTTTTTATAAACAGGAAGCAAGTTTCAAAATTGATACAATTACCTAGTCATAAGTAATTAACAATACATTGTAGTTTGTGTATATGCATTAGTTTTAACTCATCAGTTAAGTGGCCTTCACACTTTGTCAGTTTGTGTGTTGCTGTTTCAGAGCTAAGAGCATGGCCTATAGACTTTATTGAAGTATAGTATACATCAAATATTTACTAGTTATTTTTCTAATGTATTCTATAAGTACTTCAAAATTAATTATTTGCTAGAAAATGTCTGACTAAAATATATTAGCTCATTATTTTATATAATCAGTGCTTCATTAACAGTTTTAGAAATAAAATTTCTTAATACTTTCAAAAAATTCACTAAAATTTGCTAATGTTTTATAATATATTCCAGAAAATAAAGCTAGTTTGATTTTTCTTTTTGATTGTTTTTTTTTTTTAGGGGGAAATTAGATAATAATAATTACACTTATTATAGAACAATTTAACATTTTTATTACTTACTTAAATATTAAACCCATACTTGATATAAATACAAATTAAAATTTGCTACTTGAGTTAAAGTCATTAAAAAAAATCTTAAAAAATATAAAATGTCTTGACAGTTATTAGATTTAATTAAATATATTTTTCTTTAACTGCCTATTTTTTTCTTGAGAGTTTTAAGAAGTACTGCAGATATTAAACTCTATCTTAAGATTAGTATACAAAAACTGGCATGATTTGCTTGACAAAAGTATGTACAATATACAGTATTAAAATAAATGCAATGACAAGTTCTATGTGTTTTCTTCATATACCTAAATTAATTATAAGTACAAAAATATAACTTAAATTTTAAAATATAACAGGTACTATACTAAATTTATATCCACTTACACACTACTTTGGACTAACCAATATTTTACTGACTTGTTTCTTTAAAGTTAATAAATATTTTTTCAGGTCTAACATTACAATGAAAGAAATTAATGATACTTGGTAAATATGTAAGCTATTTGGCAGAATTTCTTTGGATCTAAAAAAAGGGCAAGAAGGTTATATGTAACAAAAATAAACAAAATGTAAAATCAAATTTTATAAAAGAGTTGTAAGCATTCCTTCTTTGCGAATTGTCTCTCCTGGACTTCTGGTTTGTCCATTTTCATCATTGTGTAGATCAGTTTGGCTCTTCGTTTGATCTTGATTCTGCACATAAGGAGAGGCCTGCAGTAGTTTATTCAACTCTTCACTGTAAGAAGCTGCTTTCTGTCGCTGAGCTTCGTATGTCGATATTCTATGTTCGTTACCAACAATTGCTGGTTTTATCGTCACCTGAGGTACAGGGTTTCCCAGAAGTTTTTGATCTTCTCCTTTAGTGAGTGATCTTCGTTTTAATGCTGAATTCAGTTGGGTCCTAAAATCAGTCATTTCGGTCGATTTCGGCATTGATCCTTGTTCACTGCTCAGTTGCAAGTTCCTTACTATGAAGCAAACGATGGCAAACACACCTGCAGCTCCGAGCAAGAACACTAAAAGCAATTATATATTATATTATATTTGGTTATAACACTTTTTTGTATAGTGTTTATGATAACAAAATAAATCAGCTGTTAACATATATTGCTTAAATCATGTACTGAGAGACATTAAATTAGCTGGGAATGACACTGCTGTAACTGAAAAAACCTGAGTAATGGGTGTTATGTTCTGGTATGAAATGGTGCAGAAACATTGCAAAATATTTAATTAAATTATTAAAAAGAACTCAAATGTATCTCTTAATAAACACCCTAACAAAACAACTTAGTTGATAGATCTCCAAAATTTATTCTGATTTTGGTAATTAATTATGAATTAGAGTTTATTTTTGTCTAATTTGTTACTAAGCCGTATGTTTTTTTATTACTGTAACAATTTTGTACACTGATTAGAATTTTTAATTTGTATGCCAATACAAGCTATTTATTTAAGCTGAATTTCATTAAAATCATTAAAAATACTAAAGCAATCTAATTTTTGTTAATATTCAAGGTGTATTCACAAAAATGGTGCGAAATCTCAAGTGGAAACTACGTTTACATTATTATCGAAATTGGTCCATTTGTTTAACCTCCACTGATGTCTAAAGATAATTACACATACAGATACATAGACGTCTATGTAAAAACTATTGTTTATAGATTCAGAGAAAATGGATATATTCACTGAAATTCATTGAAATTTGGATATAACAAAATTAAGTTTTTTTTAATATTCGCTATACTTCATAAAACTATCCAGAAAGTAAGTTCTGTTATAAACAAATAAAACAACAATTGTTTTAAAAGTGTTTATTATTTATACATGAAAGGTTATTTTCTAAGCTATTTTTCTATGTAGTTACACTAGAATTTAAACACTTTAATATTGTAAACAAGTGTTTTATGGTAATTCTCTTAAAACTTTGTCTCCAGTGAATTGAGCAATTAATTAAAATTTTTATCCAATCGCTTGTAAATTTTGAAATGCAGCATTGTTACTTTTTTGCAAAAAATTATATATAAATATATATATCGTACAAGTCAGAATAGACCTACATGACGCAGGAATAGACTCAACAGATGTTGAAGATAGACACGCATACAGGAGAAAGATGCTCGGTTGGAAGGTCCCAGAGAATGAAATCCCAAAGAGAGCAGGGGTAAAATGGATGGAGGAGCGGAAGAGCACCCATGGGGACAGGATGAGGAAGGTGTGGAGGATTAGAAGGAACAAGACATGAGTCGGAGTGCTTTGCATGATCCAACAGCGTCTATGCGCAGATAATAATATATATATATATATATATATATATATATTATATTTTAGCCGCCTCAGTGGCCTAGGCTTTCACACCGAGGACCTGGGTTCGATTCCCGGCCAGGGCTTGGCATATTCATACGCTATAAATCATCCCATCGTCTGCATTAGCCCAAGTGTGCACAATAGTCGGACGTTAAAAACCAAAAAAAAAAAAATATATATATATATATATATATATTTTATGCCATTTATAAAAGATTTTTTTATTATTTTACTTATTTATAATTTAAAATCATTTGAAAATTTTAAAAAAATATAATTTTTGTTTATTTAAGATGTTTTTCTAAAATTGGTGAAAAATATCCTGTAAAAATTACACCTATATGCAAGTTGTTATTGAAATTGGTCCATTTCTTTGATCTCTAATAATATACACAACTGTATGTGGGCAACTGTATCTAGGTAAAAACTATTGTTTCTTGGATTCAGGGGACGTGAAAATGGACATATTCATTGAAATATAGATATTTCAAAAGTGAATTTTCTTTGTAGTCACTGTACTACATATTATGTGACTAATCAGAAAGTAAGTTCTGTTTTAAACAAAATAAAACAATAAAAGTTTTTAAAAGGTTTTTATTGTATGCATATAAGAGCTTATTTACAAATATGTTTTTCTGTATAGTTACACTAATACTGAAACACCTGTATTAATTATAAACAAGTTTTTAATGATATTTCTCTGAAAACTTTGTCTCCTGTGATTTGAGCTATGAATTTAAAAAAAAAAATGTTTATTCAATTACTCATTTGCCGCCTGGGTGGCCTAGTGGACAGCGTACTGGGCTTTCACCCCGAGGACGGGTTCGATTCCCGGCGAGGGCTTGGCATTTTCATACGCTATAAATCATCCCATCGTCTGTATTAGCCCAAGTGTGCACAATAGTCGGGAAAAAAAATCAATTACTCATTAATTTTGAGATGCAACATTGTTACAAATTTGTATTACACAAGGAAAATTTACTGATTTTCCTATTAATCTTTTCAATAAGATTGTCAGCAACTTACTGTCATCCAATTCTCTTTTCATTACGAATCATCTGATTTCTTTTTCTTTTCTCATCTGATTATTTAACCATTATGTTGTTCACTATTTTTAAAAAAATGATGGTACTCCTTTTGAACTGTGATATTAGTCATTATGTTCACCATATTCTGCTTAGTTTTCTTACAAAAATATTATAGCACATATACCCAGTGACAGGAGATACTTCATAACGTGCTGATGGGGGAAGAAACAAGCTACCAAGACCAATACCAGTGTCAAATGTACTACATTGAAAAGTTTCAGAAAGATGTAGAGTCGCAAATGAAAAAAATGCAAAATTCATGAGACTTTAAAAAAATGTTTTTTATAGGTTCAATAAATTTTTATGTTAATGATAACATAATATGGAAAAATAGTTTAGGAAGTAAGCTTAGAAATAAAAAATAAAAGACTACTTTCACAATAAAAGAGCCAAACCACTTTGGTTTAAAGAAGCGGAGAAAGACATAACAGAACTACAAATCACTGACACTATGCTCATGGACAAAACAGCCAAAACAATAACCAAGGACAAGAAACAACGGTTCCCAGGCAAAGTCAAATCCAAGCGAACGATCCAAATCTCTGACGAAGAAAGAAAAGCAAGATCACAATGAATGAAGCAATACTGGGCTACGAGGAAGGCACAGAACATTAAAAAGTGATTGATTTAGTGTACCCCAAAGTTGGGTGAAACAAATAAAGAGAAAAAACTTTTTTAAACAATTATTGTTTTACTTATTTAAAACAATTCTTACTTTCTAAATATTTCTCAAATATAATTTGTATATTAAACAAATAAAAAAACACAGTTATTTTTGCAATCTTAAATAAATAAAATAACATAAATCATCAATGCAGTTCTATATGCATGTATGAAGATTTAGAATATTGTATTTAACAAATTTTACTGTTCCTGAAATACTTATGTTGTTTAATACTAAAAATGATGTTATTTAAATTTTATAAGTACATAACATGGGAACAGTTACAATTCTGGACTATTTGGAATGGCCTTCTCAAAAATAATTATGAACTGGCTTGGCTTGGATGGGTAAATGTTTGCTTGAGAATTAGCGATACAAGATTTTAATTATAATTGTAAGTGTAATAATTGTAAGTGTATAATATGAAGAAAATACCTTCGTAATTGTATATATAATTAGTCAAATCTAGTGGAAAATCTAGTCAAATTTTCTTTCTATGATACTTTTCTGTTTATGAGTTCTTGTTTGAACCATATTGTATTAAACTTACAAATTGTTAGAAGACTGATGTAAGTAGCAAAGGGCTGTGCAATGTGGAGTCGGCAAGAATCGCTTCCCAAAACAATGCATGACCAATCTATAAAACATAAACAAAATACATAAATCGAAATTGGTAGTAACATCAGTTCATAAATATTATAAATATTTCATACAAAATCATTTAAACTTACGCACACACATATATTCTGTCAAAAAATGTTAATTACCTGAAAACTTGTTTGACACAACTTTTCTTGAAGAAACATTATTCTGCTATGCATTTTGCCCAAACGACACTTAGTACCTCGTTTTTAATGAACACGTTTTTAATACATAAGGTCATAACCATCAAACAAACTTTTACACATTAAATAAAACTATTAAAAAAAATGTCACGTGTTACATTAACGCAAATACTGTACATAATGAATACAACTGTGTTTTAACTTTTATGTATTAGTACCTATCTGTGGAACTACTAGATCATTTTTTTACTAGAAAAATCTCATTTTACTATAAATAATTGCTTTATAAAAAATAACATTAAAATTAATTAATTACAACTTTTAATTCCTTCAGTAAGAGTTAAACTTTATACACATGTTTATATATATATATATATATATATATATATATATATATATATATATATATATATATATATATATAACTCTGCAATGATAATCACATCGGTTTTTCGCCAGAAAAAAAACTATTAAAAGCAAATTTTTAAAAACATTAAAACTTTAATTATTTCAATTTCGTGTTTATAAAAATTGATAATTTTATAATTAAAAAATTAGTGATCTAATAAACTATAGTAGTTAAATGTGATCTGTTATGGTACATAAAGTGTTTCCCATTAGCATAATTTATAATTTTGTGACATCCATTTCTACTGCTGTTAAATGGCTATTTATTTTAGTATAGTTTGATTTTAATAATAAATCAATTAAAAAGACAAATGAGAGAGAGAGAGAGAGAGAGAGAGAGAGAGAGAGAGAGAGAGAGAGAGAGAGAGAGAGAGAGAGAGAGAGGAGGGGAGGGAGGGAGAGAGAGGGGAGAGGAGAGGGAGGAGAGAGAATGAGAGAGGGAGAGGGGAGAGGGGGAGGGAGGGAGGAGGGGAGATGGGAGAGGGGAGGGGAGATGGGGAGGGAAGAGAGAGAGGGGAGAGAGGAGGGAGGGTGGGAGGGAGAGAGAGGGGAGAGAGGGAGGGAGGGAGAGAGAGAGAAAATGTTTTATGCATTTGAACTTACTTCCAACTAATTCATACAACAGTTTGCCTGGGAAGTTAGCAATCAAAGCTACCAATGCTGTCTGCAGTGCAATCATGATTGGTTTATCACAAGCAAGCACAGCTCTGAAACATCAAATAATCAAGTTTTAATGTTAGATTGCAGGTTAATGTTAGATGTTAAATTGCAGGTTAATGTTAACAATTAATTATAATATTAAAATTAATTTATACTTGTTTTGTAGTAGGTAAATAGATATAGTTACAGTTCAATAATTATTATTTATATTAATTCATTTTATTTTTGTGAAAGTAAGATCTTTTATGGATAAGATTACACTTATAATTTTAAAATAACTTGAGAATAAATCGTGTTCTCATAAGAAGCATTTTACTTTTTACATGTTAAATGTGTTCTCACAAGTTTGTATTATTTTCCACATACATAAAAATGCTAGGCCTGCTTAAAGATGTTTAATTTAAAAAAACATTCTGGACGATCATAAGATGTTAACCTAAAATTGGATATTCCGCATATGAAATTGAAATTGTATAATCAAGTAGTACATAAAAGTTACATGGTTTATGTTGTAGAAATACTATAGAATCTTGATTAACCATCATTCTTAGGACTGTTGGGGTGACAGATGACAGAATAGATGAATAACAGAAACAGACCACCCATACTTTCAGCAATCGATAAAACTAACATACTATATATTATACTCTTTTTAGAGCACAAAATTTATATTATTATCATTTTAAAATTTGGAAAATATAGTAAATTTCTTAAATTCCTTACTTAACTATAATTGTGTTATACAAATTTTACATACATAGGTCTTTAATGTACATAGGTACGTAATCTTTTCACATAACATATGTGAGAGCACCGTGAGCACTGCAATCACCATTTAGAATACTCACATGACTGTTACAGGTCAACTTATATGCTGAATCGTATTATTGTAAATAATGTGAGAGTGTTTATCTTTTAATAGAAATATTCATGCACTATTTCTTATTTTTTTGTTGACCCTACTTGAAGTGTCATCTCATTTCACTAGATGATAGGATCGTTTACTTTTCAAGTATCAATGATTGCTTAGGGTAGCAAGTACTGTAGCATCATAAGTAGTGTCATTACCTATGCTATAAATCATGCCCAGTTACAGTGTTTTGTTTTGTCTACAAGGTTATTTTATTCTTTATTAGAAATTATTTACTAGTAAGGAACTCGGCGATGATAACCTGAACGGTTTTTCGCCGGAAAAAAAAAATACTAGTAAGGACAGTTTAAAAATGTCAGATAAGAGATTTAATCTGACCATTAATAGAAACTAAGATTAAAAGGGTGACAGTTAACCAAGACTCTACTGTATTAAAAACAATCATTAAAAATATTTATTACAATTTAAAGGGGCTTTTAAAAATCAAATCATGTCAGCTATTTACCTTTTATAATGTAGACAACCAGAAGAGATTTTAACAATAAATTCTTTCTTGCTTCAATGGATTTCCAACATTAAAGATTGCAATTTCTCTTGATCTAAGTTGCACCTTAATGTATTTTTTTAAATTTAAACATTTAAAAACCTCTTTTGCAAGAATCACTGCATGAGTTTTTAAGAGTGGCCTCGAAGATACTTATTTGTTACTCATTGCAAGAATGCTTTCTACCACAGATGCAGCACAACCAATGGAAAATATTAATAATATGGAGAATGAGGATTTTTCATCTTAGCTAAAATTGTGTGAATACCTGGCAAAATTGGGGAAATAAAGTGACAAAAATTATGGCAGCACATTCGGCCTTTCTCGCCAAAGGACCATGTGGCCAGTTTAACTCTGTGTACATTTATAAATCAACACAGTAACTTTATATATGTCAATGTTTACTTACCTAAAACATATGATTAAATTACCAACAATTACTGAAGACAACAGCATAGTTACAAATACTATAATACATTGAAAGAACACCCAGTATACTGTGCAGGCACCGTAATGACACATATTTGAAGAAACGCTTTCTGTTGCTACACATGAACAGTTGTAATATACCTGGACAGAAATAATTTAGTTTTAAAAAACAGTTTCAACTAAATTTTTTAAATAGTATCAAACTAATTAATTGAGATACAATGGTTTATGCTTATTATACGAGGTGTGTTCAGAAAGTAAAAAGAATTTTTTAATTTTGCGGGCTTGGAGAGTCCGATTGTCACACATTTTTTTATTATGTTGGTATACATGCCCTTGAAGTATGATAAAACTTTCAGCTGTTTTCATTGTTGACTTTGTGACAGCCACTAAAGTTAGACGTGTTTTTATGAGCTCGGCGATTTTCGTTTGTTAAAAGAAATGAATCAAATAATATGTATCAAATTTTGCGTAAAAAATGGAATAAAGTGTAACAAAGTGTGTGAAATGTTAACAAAGCCCTATGGTGAGTCTGCTATGAGTAAAGCAAGAGTTTACAAGTGGTATAAGCATTTCCAAGAAGGCTGTGAAGACGTTGAAGATGACGAACGCCCTGGACGCCCCAGCACATCAACAACTGATGAAAACGTGGAAAAAGTGAAAGAAATGATTATGAACAATCGCTGAATCACAATTAGAGAGTTCACTGATGATGTTGGCATATTGATTAGATCATGTCATTGTTTCTAATGTTTGTGTATGAAATGCGTGGCAACAAAATTCATCCCAAAATTGTTGAATTTTGAACAAAAACAGCGGCGAATGGAAGTTGCTCAGGAGTCACTAAATGAAGTCGACGATGCAGAATTACTGAAACATATTATAACAGGTGATGAAACATGGGTTTACGGATATAACGTCGAAACTAAGGCTCAATCATCCCAGTGGAGGCATTCTGTCTCACCAAGACGAAAAAAGGCTCAACAAGTGTGGTCGAATGTGAAGGTGTTCTTCCATATTAATGGCATAGTGTATCATGTATTCCTGCCACCATGTGAAATGGTCAATAAGGAGTACTACCTACAAGTTCAATGCCGTTTGCATGAAGCAATCCGAAAAAAAATGTCCGGATCTGTGGAAAAACAATTAATGGCTTTTGCACTATGATAATACATCAGCTCACACTTCATTGCTTGCTCGTGAATTTTTGGTCAAAGACAGTACTCTAACGATGCCCAAGCCTCCATATTCGCCAGACATGCCTCCGTGTGACTTTTTCCTATTTCCAAAAATAAATAGAACCTTAAAGGGTTTTACAGCCGTAGATGACATTAAAAGCACATCGCTGAAAGAACTAAAGGCTATCTCAAAGATCGAGTTTGAGAAGTTTTTCGAGGATTGGAAGAAGCGCTGGCACAAGTGCATAATCTCCAATGGGGACTATTTTGAAGGCGACAACATCAATGTAAATAAATAAATAAATAAACAAAATAAATAAATATTTTGTTCAAAAAATTAAAATTCTCGTTACTTTCTGAACACACCTTGTATAATTTAGGTGTACTCTCTTAGTAATTAGTTATAAGAGAATACTGTATTTATTTTTATTATTATTGTCACAAAATATGTGTTATGAGATAATAAACTTAATTAAACTTAATGACTGAAATAAAACCTATTTACTTTTTTTGTAACAAAATGTGTATGATAATGAAATTTTTCATACCCGAGAGTTGCCGGAATATTGAACTGTCGTGCAGCCAGCATGACAAGGTGAATAAAATACAGCAGCTCCATTCTGTGCACACACAGGAGTGAAGGACAATGAGGACGAACATTGGCAGTCTTTGTTGCAATATTCAGTCAGGTCAAATCTAAAATAGGAAATATAATCTGTTAATAAGTACAATAATAATAATAATAATGTTTGAATAGAGATTGTAGTTTAACAAAATCAATATGAAGTATTAAAGATAAAGAATACGGTACTTTATTCTTCTCAAACCATGGAGAGAAGTTAGTAAGTGGAGAGAAAAATGAGTTTCATTTAAAGTTCTTGTTTATAAGCAAACACTATCAGAATAAACTAATTACTGACAAGATGTAAATATTGTTACAATATAGTGCATGTTACAAAGTAAAGGAATTGAAGCTTTCAATATTTTGTACAAAACCCTAATAATGAAACTGTGGTTTTATGTTACTTAGACTATACATTTAATGGTATAATAAGGTACAAAAGTATGTGTGTTTGTCTAGAATAGAAATATGAACTACTGCGTGGATTTTCATGGAATTTTGGAATGAATTTAAAAGAAATCAAAACAGCATACTGACAATTCTTAGAAGTAATTGTTGCATATATATAGATAGATAGATAGATACACACACACACACACACACACACACACACACACACACACACACACACACACACACACACACACACACACACACACACACACACACACACACACACACACACACACACACACACACACACACACACACACATTACATTTTTCAGATTCAACCACTTCTATCAGTTATAAATAAAATAATATTTATCACTTACTGATTGTTATATTCGTTGTGAATGTGTGAGTTAGAACATGTTAGGAAGATGTTCGAGAATGTGAGAGCTGCTGCCAAGCACATACTAACCACACTCCAGATTGATATTCGTGAGGCATTGGGCTTGAACTTATATATGATAAGACCAGAAAGTAAGATAGACAAGCTTGTCAATACTGGTCGAAAGTAACCTAAACCACAACACTAATATTATACTTATGATTTTATGAACAACAACTAACCAGTTTTATTTATAATGTAATAAGAATTTAAAATAAACAGCAGAAACACTGTAATTTTTTAATTGTATATTAAAAATATCTCACCTTAATCTCTTGATCTCACTCTGCGTAAGTTACCAGAATATTTGGTTAATAAACTGAATAAAATATATTAAAGTATATGACATCATTCTAAAAAGGATTATCGAAAGTTGATTATTTTTTCTAAGTTATGTCTTTGTAGATTAGTACTATGAAAAATTTGAACTCAATCGCTTAAGCCATTCTAGGAATACAAATTATTCAGTAAACAAAACAACAAAATTGTAAACAGCTGGTAAAAGAATTATTTTTGAATATAGAAAATTTATTTATTTATTCTCACCTAAATAACTATCTGTGGAACATCTCCATGCATTATGTAAATATCCTTGTATATACAATATTGCATGCTTTTTTATAAAACAAAAACCTAATTACTGTAAACTTACAGACAAAAATATTGTACCAACAATATTATTAATGAAAAATAGGATAATATTCAGATTTAAATACAGTTTATAAATTACTGTATAAAGAATGTTTGTAATTGCTATCCTTTTCCTTACCTGTAATAGCGCGAGCTGTCCAAGGATCATCAAAGCCATTTGGTTTTGTTGCATAATAAACAGATTCCTCATAAATACTTTGAAGATTATCAAAGTTTACAGAAGCTGTTTTCATCAGCAAAATTGCAAATGTTATGAGTAGAAAGACTTTGTTACTTAGGACTCGTAATATCGACAAGAAAACCCCTGCAAAAATGGTTTTTGAATTAAAATTTTGTTAATTTAATGTGCTAATTTACGAAATTTTAATCCCGATTATGATAAAGAAATAACATTAAAAAAAAATTAATATTAAAAATATAAAAGTTTTAATATTTTCAATGTTAAATATTGAAACACTGCCATCTTGAAACACTTTGCTAGCTAATGAACTTATCCAAGCTACTACCAAAATCTTAATGCAAAGTTTGACATTCACGTATCAAAATGTTTGCATATCTGGTGTTATTCAACGTTGTCAGTTTTTGGAAATTTATTTCCATCACGTTAGTTAAGTTCCAAAAATCCCCATTCTGGGATGGACGATCTAACATCCCTATTCTGGGATGGAGGAGTATTACCTGATATATCCAGAAGGTGGCAACATCATACAGGATGAAAGTGAACAGGGAAAAGTATCAAAGGAATGGCTTTCCAGTGGCCAGCTATGGAAGAGGAGGTTAGAAGAAGCCCTTGCACGAAGGGAGAAGGTTCAGTTCACAAAGGAAAGATGTCTGGTCTGACAGGATAAGTAACACGCTAATGTTGGACATTCAAATGAAGTGGGACCCTCTGGGGTCCAGGAAGGTTTGTTGCTGTACTTGTGCAGTGAGTGCTCACAGAGCAGACATTGTCTGATGGCCAATAGAAATTTGGTGTGAAGAGGCTGCAAATACAACTTACATCAGAGGATACTGGTGATACAAAGAAGAGAACAAAATCTTCTAGTGATTTGACAAAGATTGGGAGGACGACTGTAGAATCATTTGCAGATAAGGTGTTAATGTAAAGACTTCAGAATTACCAGCTGTCATCTGGAATGTGGAGGTGTGGTCACCAGGGAGTGTGTGGAAAAACAGTTTAAGGAACTAAATATCTTTCATGGGGTTCAGCTCAGGCTGGGTCCTATACAAAACCTGGTGAATGTGGTAAAGGTTTTAATCAACTTTGTACCCAAAACCCCAACACTGGGTAATTGCCGGAAGGAACTAAACCCTGATGGCCAACTCGTGGTCTTCATTATCTATGAAGACGCCTTGAAAAAACTGAAGGCCCCTATTCTTGGGCCATTCTGAAGGCCATAAGTGCCCATTCTTGGTCTGTGGAAAGTGCGAATGTAAAACATCTTCTCTATAGTATAAAACCAGTGGACTGACTCCATTTCTGACTGGTCACTAGGTGTTCTGTAATGATCTACACAAACGGGTAAGCACATGCCAAACCTTTTGTGTACAAAATGTAGTATAGCTGAGGAGGTAGCTCAGCACATATCTTTGTTCAGGTTTCAACAGGAAATGATTTGAATCCCTAGGCATTATATGATATGGGGGCAGATGAAGAAATTGGACAACATCTAAAGCATCCTAAAGTTCTCTAAAAATCTGGGATTTAACTGGAAAGGCTGAACCTGTAAACAAGGGTGCATAGCTATAAGCTTTATAACTGAAGGGCAAAACGAGGATTGCTGTAGAATCCTGACCCACTTAACAATAAAAAAAATCACACCAGCAAGATAGCTAATTGCAATGATTATTTTTTATTAAAGCAATATTTAAAACAAAGAAAAATATGCCTATATCAAAGTTCAGTAATTATTAGCACTTTAACATGTATTGTTAAAGCATTGTTTCAGTTGCAATATCATAGTACTGATATATCATGCAGTTAAATAACTGTCATTATATAGTTGCTCAGTACAGAATTAGAGGGAAAAGCAATGTAGAGCAAGGTTAAATTAAAATATGCTATTCAGTTCAGTAGTTATATAGTATATGGTTATATTATTATATAGTATAGTATATTATTATTATATAGTATATTTATATAGTTATGTAGACTGTTAAGTAACATGGGGCTCAACCATTTAAACCTTATTAACATTTTACATAAATTTTAGTGCCTAACGAAAAACAAAATAATTAATCATATTTTAAAATATTTTTGAAAAACCTACCTCTATCAGCTCCATATGGTTTAGACGCTGAAGTGATAATGATTCCATTTGCATCTGTTAGTTTGCGTGAAAATAAACTCATTATGAAAGATATTATAATTAATAGTACGCCAAGAACTGAAAAACAAAGCAAAAGGTTATTTAGTGGACAGCTTACAAAACTAATTAACTATTCATATTTTAATTAGTTCATTTATTTAGAATATTTTTAGAAAGGTCTTAATTTTCTATTCTTTTATAGTCTATGACGCATTACATCCCAGTAATAAAATTATTTATTAAAAAAATGTTTTTATTTTTAAATATTTGTTAAAAAATTAAACTTTAAAAAACACTTTTTGACTTTCTTGCTTTCTTAAAAAATTTAATAAACAATAATTAATAGATGAGGCTAGATAACTAGATAATTAACTATATTGTGTAATTTATTACAATTTTGGGGATTTATACATTTGTTCATTATAAAAAAAAAACTTGTTAAAAAATAAACCAAATGGGACTACAGTAATGTATGTATATAGGTAACTTACATATTTTTTATAGAGTGCGACAAAATGGACTTCCATTTTCAAAAGACAATAAGATTAATGATAAAAGTTACAGTACTGTAAACTATTTACTGATGGGAATTATAAGCCTAAAAATGAATAAATTCATTTAAAAAGTATGAATATTTTTAATGATAAATTAACTAATTACTTCTGTTTTTACAGTAAAAATAGTCATCAATAGGGACATTTTCTAAATTAATTTAAGTACTTTTTAAGAATTGTATCAAGGTGCCATTAATTATCATTTATATACATTTAAAAAAATGTATTGTAATTTAATTTAAACATAGCAACTTTGCAATTTGTGTTGCCTTAAGGTATTTTATGCTGTTGAGTTTCTGCTTATAAAACTGAGAAGGTCTAGATTTAATCTTATTATGTATACAATTTTACAGCTTTTGGTACAATTGCAGCCCAAAAGATTGGATAGTTTTCACATGGGAGAATGTTAAATAATAACAATGTTTTTAAACACTAATTTTTTTACAAATTTGAACATTTGAAGTGATCGTCAAATCGCAGTCAACATTTTGGTACATAAAACCAATAATATATCTTCATAATTTTGACTTTTAACTGTTTGCATGTGTTTTAACAAAATATATCTTCACTAATTTTTGGTCTAGAAAAATGCATTAAATACACATAAAACTGAAAAAATCAATTTTTAATTGTAAATAGGAAACAAATGTATTTATGACCTATTTTTATATAATGCTCTTTCTTGTTTTGACCTAAGAATAAATTTTCTGAAGTTTGTCAGATTTCCCGTGAAACACCCTGTATGTGCAAGTCCACACACACACACACACACACACGTGTGCACACTCTTTATAGTTGTTACAATGCAATAAACACATTTCTATAGGTTTTTTAGAATAAATACTGAAACAAGATAAGATGTATTATTACTATAAAAAATAATAAAATTTCCTAATTTACAGTTTTTGAGTAAGAATTAAGTGTTCACTTACCAATCCATAAAATTCCTGTAATAGTAGAACTAAAACATAACGAAGCTAGAATTACTCCCAGTTTAGGTCCCAGCTGCCGCACTGCAAGCACTATACCTGTTATAACAATTATTTAAATATATTATTATAATAATGTTATGTTTTAATAATAATTTGTTGTTCATAAAAAAGTAAAATTTAGAATAAATAGAGTATGAATAAAGTATGTATGATTAATGCAAAATGGATAAAGTAAAACAAGAAGTGTGAAAGCAAGGGAAAGAAGTAAGTGCTACAAACAGATGCAGAAAGACAGCTGAAGGAATAATGAAGAACTGTGTACAAAAATAACATTAACTGAAGCGAATTAGTTTCGTTCTAAAACAATGTAAAGATAAATACCAACCAATTAAAGCAGGGCTGGCCTCCATATTTGCATTATCATCGACAAAAGTAATCCCCAAAGCTAGAAATCCAATCCACAACAGACCAATTGAGTAATGTATAAGGTATAAAACTATCAATGTTATCCAATCCCAGTTGACAGTGTCTGTTATTAACCTGTTGCTCCACAGGACACATAAAGTCGGATCTGAGTAAAACAAAAGTAATTACGAGAGATTATTTCAACTGTGTAAGGATCATTTTACAGTAGTTATATCAAATTTCCTTTTTTTTAAATACTTGAAAACCTTAAGTGAATTTAAAAAGTTTTTTAAGTTACATGATAAGCAATAGTACCTTTCTAAACACTCAAAGAGAGCATTAAATGCTGTAATAAATACACTGTTAGTCTGTTCCATTGATTATGTTATATTATTCCTAGTAACCCCACTATAAAATAAAATGGTGTATCTATTCTATTTTTCTACATATCATAGCAGCATTTTTTCACTGTATAGAAGGAAACAATAATAAACATTAAATGCTTTAAAACTGTTTTTACTCTTGGATTAGGGCTGCCCAGAGAGATGTGCAAAAGGGACAGACATTGCCACAAATAAGGGCTACATTTGATATTTTATTACGAGAGATACCAAAAATATTTCAAAATTAAATTTTTTTTAATATTTAGTAGCTCTAAACTTTTTTTAAAAAAAGAATCATCATTATTGGACCTAGGAGTAGTGAAAAGTATATGCGTATGTATGTATCCTCACGTAAGAAGAGATAGAATTTTGATATCAAAAGTTGGGCGAATGAATAAGAAATTTAATTACTAATAACTACTTATTATATAGAGAAACTTTCGTTAATAATATTGTAATATTATTAGATTAATTGTTATTATTTATTATTTGTTTTTAATTGATTTAAGTTTAAATATAGAAGTACCATTTTGGAATTTTGAGAAAATATTTTTTATTCAATTATAAAGTAATAATGACTGGTTAAATGAATCCATTTTTTTTTTTATTATGGGCCACAAATCAAAACCACCAAAAGTTTCTGTGTAACCTTGTGTAGACTAAATAATATAATATTGATTTCATCAAGAGGTCGCAGTAAATACATATCTTCATAACGTAATTGAACAATTAAAAGAAATATTAAGTTTCGAGCAGAGTGAAATATTAAAGTGAAAATTCTTGCATCTTTATTAGTTTTAATCATTTAAATTTTGTTTATTACGGTTCTATATGTTAATATATGCTTCAACCCTAAAACTTTTAATGAATAAATATATTATTTAATATTTAATATACAAGTTAATATAACTACTTTACAGTATTTTGAAATAGGCTAATTTTAAGGTTTAAAATTGATGATGACTAGTACGAGAGGGTACTATTTTGGTCAAAAGCTCTGAATTTCAGCCTCTGAACTCAAACAAGAAAATCCTGCCCATGCCTACGCCTGATTATTTTCTACCTAAGTTTTATGAATTTCCTTCTGATAATATCTTCAAGTTATTTGATATTATCTTAATGATACATTCTTAGTAGGTAATACCTTTGTAATAAAAAAAATACCCTTTAACATTACTTTCCTGGGCAACTAGAAAGTTTTACTTGCTTGGAAATATATTTATTTATGTCTTCCTTTATCTCATTTCTTACAGCAGTTACCATTTTGTTACAATTCAAACCAGTAGGTGCCAGTTCATTTACTTTCTTTAACTTTTGTATTTCATTTTTCCAACTTTATTTGTCCTTCATTTTCCAACTTTTATAAAATAAAAATACTACTGCCCACATAAAAATTCTGCTACAAAGGAACCATTAGTAAACATATCGCTTTCTTCTTTTGTTGTTTTCAATAAAATTGCTAGCAATTGACACCAGGTACGTCACTGCTCACAGGATATTATTATTAGAACCGTATGCAGACAAAGAACAACATATAGATAATTTTTGAATGTATCATGGATTATGTCGTGAAAACTTCCATACTTCATTTTGGTAAGCCAATTTCATATGCAATTTTGTTGATAGTTATAGTTTTTATATACATTTTGTTATTATTCTTAATGTTTCATCACTGGTGGAAATGGAATGTACCTCCTAAAAGAATTAAAAAGATTGTCTGCAATTCTTCTGCAACCAAAATGAAAACCCTTCTGCTACCTCTAAATTATCTCAGAAAATATATACATAAAAAAAAAAATAAAAAAATAAAAAAAAATAAAAAAATAATAATTTAAAAATTTAATTTAATTTTAAAAAATATAGTAAAACAGAATTTAATCCTAGCATGTTGTTTACTAATAATCAGTAGTTTTTTTTAATCGGTAGCTAATATCAGTAGCAAGTAGTTTTTTAATATCAGACAACAGAAATTAAATTGACTAAAATAATTCTATTTCATATGATAGTGACTGAGATGTCCTTTTAATGATATGTGTGCCATCTATGACAGTGAAGCCAAACCTGGAAAAAATCCTAACCAGCATTTGCTCTGCTGAAATTTCCAGAAACATTTTTACTTTACCTCATGTTTATTAATTAGCATCTCTCTTTACCTACCTTGTGTTAAGCTATATGTGGTTGCAACTTCATTAGCAGAATAAGCAACTAGGACAACTACTCCAAATATGATGCAGATTACGGCCGAAAATCCACCAAATAATGCAAGCCAAAATGGTCGACTTCTTTTTCCACCAGCATAACATAAAGGTACAATGATCAGAAGTTGCAGCAAATAGCTGCCAAAAAACATCCATTCTGAAAAATTACATCAAATTATTTTGTGTTAAACCAACAATCAATATTTAACTCTTTGTTAGTAACTCTTAATAATAATAGTAACACTTTGCAAATAATATTAATATAAATAGTACTGAAAACTGTACTATCTTATAAAACCATGAACATTACGGTTATTAGATACTAAATGTCTAAAAAATTAGGTTATATGCACTATTATGTAGTAAAAATCATAACAGCCTGATTTCACAAATCTGTTTGAATGATTCTAAACCTTGCCCTTAATTTTTTATATATACTTTTCTTCAATCATGTTTTTCATTTTTGTACATTTTTTATCTTATATTCCACATGAAGCATTTATATTTAATTGAATGTATTAGGGAGTTTGAGTAATTTATTCAGTCCATATTTTTAGCATAAAGGATTTAATTTTTTCGTTAATACAAATTTTTTCAGCTTTGTGTTTAATTTTTTTTTTAATAAACTGTTTGTATCTCTGAGTTACAATATATTTTTACATTAATGTAATTCAGTGATTATATCTGACTGAACTTTATACTGATAGAAAAATAGTATAATATTCGTGTTCGTTTATATGTAGGCTTCATTTTCATGTTCACATTCAAACAATTTTTCATTTTATTTCTGTATATATTTTGGCAGTATTTAAGAGTCTGAAAGTAGCTGCAATTCTTTTTTTTTTTAAGGAAAAAAGCACATTAAGGCTATTATTGCCTAAACACAACTACTAACGAAACAAAAAAGACGAAAAGGACGATAAAACTTGACATTACTTACAAACTAGATAACATTTATAACAAGAATAAATAATTTAAAATCAAAACAATACAAAGCTGGACTGTAAATGCAATTACTGAAGCATTTTATTTATTTTAAGATCAACAACGATGTTTAACAACAGATCATGTTTCTCATTGCACGATGCTTTAATTTGTAAAATTTTACATTAATTTAATTTGTAAAATCTAAATAGTTGTATTGTGAAACCTTACAAATATTAGTTTTAAAGTAAAAACCTATCTGTAAAATGATAATGAATATGAATTGTGTTTGGAAGATAAAGTGGCATGTTAAAAGATTATAGTGAAGGCAAGATTAAAATTTAAAAATTTTCCATGAATGAAAAATTAAGTAATCATGAGTGTGATAGTGTTGAATTAGTGATGCTAAAATTGTGACAATATGGGTTAAGAATGTTACGAAAACCTCTAAAAATATAAGAAGTAAAGTATAGATAAGCACTTACTAACAAATTGTAACGATATATCAGTTGAGTTTGTACTGTAATGCACATAAAAGTAACCTTCTACTTCTCCCTGCACTAGTCCTAGTATACTTAAAACTGTTATATAAACAGCAGGTTTGGCAAATCTTATAAGACCTCCACATAGCCTGCGTCCTTTACATAGAGATATCCTGGACAAAGAAAATGCAGATTAAGGATCAGCACAGTTTTCATTGTAATAGATAATAACAAAAACTGCAACACAACTATGTTTTGCTAACATTAACAGTAAATGAACAATCTGACGTGTAAAAATAAAACTTGGTAAACATACCTGGACAAAAATATCTCATTAAAAAAAAATTATGCACATCAATAATGAATTGTATTAGGTTTCATAATTTTTTTTTAAATATTATAAATATGTGCTAATTTTTCATATTTCAACATTGAAATTATATTTTCTAAAAGGTAAACAATATATTTTTATTTAAGAATATAAATGTCACCATCTTGAAATATATCAACACATTTGGTTGGTAACAAATATGTCCAAACTACCACAAAAATCAATTCTTGTGCCAAGTTTGAATAAAATCAAGATGTGAATACTGGAGTGATGTTCACGATGTCATGATTAGTATTTCATGTTACCAGATGTAGGTCTTACTGTAACAGTTGCTTCAGTAATTTATTTCATAATGGAAATTTGTTGAAAACAAGAAATTTAATTTAATTTAAATTTGAAACTTCCCAGTCTGACAAAGTATGGTACTTTACAAGTTAATTAAATGGGTTGCCTACTTACTATATATAATTAGGTACTCAAAAACTTACCCACAATCCAGTTCATCTATATTTTCATCAGCCATGTTTACCGTATTCAACGTGTCACCAGAAGAATTTAATGGCTGAGGTCGAATCAATCCCATGAACTTTACTTCTTCCTCTTTTATTCCAAGGAAATATATTTATCACTGAAATATAAATCAATGAAATAATGATAACAATCATTATGCGTATAACATGGTCAAAAGCAAAATTTAACCTAGGTGCCACGCCTCCAATGTTTTTTAATCAAAACGGTCCTGTCATTAAAATGTGAAATTTTATCTTCAGTAAAATATTTTATATTTGAACATTTAACTTCGTGAAACTATGTTATTAAATGTTACATTTTTCTATATTTTTATACTGTTCGCATAAAAATGGAAATAGATGCTCAGCCAATGATTGTTTTAAATTCTTTTATTTACAAGCTCAAATTACATGTCTATTTGTAATAACATTAAACAAAGTGACAACAATTTGAAACATGTATCATGAAAATTGTTAATTTTTCAGATAACATACACTCAATCAGTTTATGAAATTAGGTTCAATTTTAATGGAGTAAGATAAGCTAGTACTACTTCTTCTTTTTGGCTTAAAATGTTCTCCGGCATCTTCTGATTCCTAGCTTCCATTTTTCTCTGTCGTTACATAGATCTTGATCCAATCCCCTCTCTCTCACTTCCATATCAATTCCTTCTCTCCGACTAAGTCTTGGTCTTCCTATTTTTCTATGATAATGTGATTTTCATCTTAAAATCTGTTTGGGAAGTCAATTTTCTCCATCCTTTAAACATATCCAAACCATCTTTGGTCTTAATGTCATCTATAATGGTGTGCTCCACATCCATGATTTCACGGATTCTTAAATTTTTTATCTTTTCCCGTTTCAACTGACCTGCACCTCTTCGAAAATAGTCCATTTCTGTAGCTTTAAGACATTTTTCTGTTTTTTGTTTCAATAGCCATACTTCGATTTTACGTAAAATTATACTTTTTATAATTGTATTTTATATTCTATGTTTATTTATTTTTGATATCTGTTGATCCCATATAATGCTGTTCAGTTAACTTGTTGCTCTTCTTCCCAAGGTGTTTTGTTCTTTTATCGCCGTGTCTAATAGTTCATCATTCATAATTGTCATTCCCAAATACTTGTACGTTGTACACTCTTTGATTTGCATGTTGTGTTCCAGTAAAAGATCCCTGCTCTGCCATTGAATACACATGTTCTCCATTTTGTTTAGGTTTATTTCAAGTTCCCAAATATCATATTCCTCTATTAATTTTCTACTCAAATATCCTAGAGCCTTGTAATCCTTTGCTATAACCATTTAATCATCTGCAAAGCAGAGGGTGAATAAGATATTGTGGAATGGAATACCCATTCTCACACTTGCATTTCATATATATAATCTCGTATATATAAACCTCTATTATAGAACACTTGCCGTTCATGGTTTTTCTATCCGCCTATGAGATGTGTCCATCTAATAGAGGTATGAAAAAAATTGTTTTAAAAATCATACAGTTTAAAAAAAAACTGAGGTTATCACAAAATGGTAATTATTTTATTTATAAGTATATAATTTCTGATAAAGTCATATGAATACTGTTTATAATAGTTTATTTTACGGTTCATAGTCTTTACCTATTGTACTGTATTTCATAAAAATAGGCTAAGAAATTTTTTTAAACAAATTACATTCTACTGTAATGACTTTGGCTGCACAAACAACTGTTACTGTGTACAAAACAAAAATTAAAACTACTACTTTGACACACAGAAAACAAATCTTCAAAGGCCAACTTTGTACACTAACTGCTGACTTTACACAACTGCAATATAATTTAGGAAATTACAATAATATTCTATACACTTAAGAAAATAATATGTTGTGAAGGTTGGTTCATTGGGTGAAATTTGTCAAATGTAGAAATTGGGAATATTATAGTTTTTATTTTATCTGAGCATTTCTTTCACACAAAGTGGTAGCTTTGATGTAAAACAGAGACCAATGAGAAAATTTCATTCATCATGAGACCAGTTTTAATTCATCCTTATTGGTTGAGATAAAAAAAAACAGGTAATAAAATCTGTCTGGCTTTAGTTGTAACATGTGTCAATCAAATCCATGTGTTTACTAAGTTTAAAAACTCTGTATGACATAGTTTTTGCGTAGTCTACTGTATTAGACCAATAACAGTACTTTAAATATTTTTTGTTTCAAACAATGTGGTTTGAATCTACCAAAACCTAAAAATTGCCTTCAGGTCACATACAGGATTTTTAAAGGTCAATATTTTATGCACTATGAAGTCAACAGACATATTTTTAAGCTTATATAAATGTGTCAACTAAGATTAATATACTGTTAGGATTTTAAAAAATGTTAATTTTTAGTTACTATTTTTAAATATTATAATGAGGTCACAGCCAAAGAATGAACATTATTGACAAGACATAGGCAAATTACGAAACTGCTGACACAGCAATAAGCAACAAGGTATGTAGAACAGCAGTTGAAATAAAAGCTTGGGGAAGAAGTAGGGCTAGGACAGTCGATTCTAAGGAGACCGGAATGTCGGTATATTCCGGGGGACAGTCGATTCTGTGGAGACCCGAAGGGCTGTACGTCGGGACGCACTATGGAAGAGCATTCCTGCCAGGCGGTAAAAGTAAGTAGACAAAAATTTGCATACACTTCTTCCCCTTTTTACTTTTGGTTTGAATATATTAGGATATATTTTGGGGGAACATTTTGAAGAATAAGACAGTAGTGTTCATTCTTGAGGTTGTCATCAACTGAAGTTGTAGCTATTACAAGATAAAATGTAATGTAATACATTTCAATATATTAAAGGTTTTTTTTGATAAACCACTGGTAGTTAATTCTTTGGAGGACCCGAGTAAAAGAGACCCCAAATACCTAACAATACAGATATTTATGTCAGTGTTTCTGCCTAATTAAGGTGCGAAAAACCAAAATTTGAAAAACATTACTGTTTGTTCTGCCAATAGAGCGTTCTTTTAAACAAGGATAAATTCTTAGTAAATCCATTAGGAATATTTTTTGTCCACCAAAAAACGTCTCTAGCCACTAGAAGCAGTATATTGAGAGCGTCCATTAAAAGAGATTTCACTGTCATGGCCCCCAACAAGGGGGAGGAGAGAAGTCCAAGTGCACCTGATGTGACTTTTGCGGGGATATATTATTAAAAATTTTGAAAAATATTTTTTAAACTATAAAAAATGTTTGTTTAACAGATGGTAAAATCAACCAATAAATAAAATAAAACCCGTTCTAGGTGTAGGGTGACTCCACTTCATAAATAACACATAATTATTCCATAATAAGGGACCTGCTTCAGATTTTGGGTATATATTTATACATAATTATTTTAAAGTATAGCTCAATGTGTAATTATTGAAACCTATAATTGGGGTATTGACTTGTTCCCACGTGTAGGTTGTACAAAACAAAAGGCAGACCATTAGCTTCATTAAACTCATTTACTGATTAGAATACACTTTCTCTATATTTACTGTTCAAACAAACATCTAACTGAGCTCTTGAATTATTTTCACATTGAAACTTAACAATAAAATATGTCAGCAACAAACAATAAGGAAAAAGTGAAACAGTAGCAAACACTCACCTGTAAATATTACACAATACATTCAGTTCACCATTTTAAAATAGAGTATTTTTTGTCCAAATGAGTAATTATAGTTTGCTAGTAGTAAATGTAGGCTAACTCTGTAACACCTGTTATCACTAAGTCTTCTCTAGGGTGTGCTTATCTCCATGATTCACAACATGGATTCCTGATAACATTTAATTCTAATATCTTGGTAAGCAGAAGTGATCAATAAAAATTGTGTGATAAAATGTTATAATTTTGGTATGGAAAACTAATTACATAGTTGAGGATATGACCTGAATAACTATTATTTATTCTATCCATGTATAAACAATTTACTGTAAAAAAACAAATATTAGTTTTATTTAAAGTATTACTATTTAATCTGTAAGCAAAATTAATTAGACATTCTATAATTTTACAGTCATTAAATTAGTAATCAAATTATACAATTTTGTTGGTTAATATATCTAATTGTCCAAGAGAAGTGAGATGTTTGATTCAACTCAAGTGGTCAGTTTTTAATTTGTATGCTTATTGTAATACAATTGTGTATGCTTTGTATACAATTTGTGTATGCTTATTGTATACAATTATTGTATGCTTATTGTAAAAACTGTGTACAGTTTTGTCCAAACTCATTTATTGATTGTTTTGAAATTCAGTACAATGATACTTTGTATAAAACAGAATGACATATGTTTAAGATTTTTTCATCCATTTCCGTTTCAAGATGGTGTTTTTGATTTAATGTAATGATGATCAGTGTAGTTGCTGGCTATTTTTATCATAATGGCCGAACAGTTCATTCTGTTATATTTTTGACCACTTCACGGAGAACGAGCATAACATTTCAAGTAAAACTGGTCCAGTAACATTTTTTGTAAATATTATGGTTACCAGTTGGAGGAAAGGGTGTACCAGAGCACTGTTGTGGAGTCAGGCAAGCTATTTAGAAATGACTTAATGCAAATATATATATATATTTTGGGTTTAACGTCCGACTATTGTGCACACTTGGGCTAATGCAGACAATGGAATGATTGATAGCGTATGAAAATGCCAAGCCCTCGCCGGGAATCGAACCCGAGTTCTCAGGGTGACAGCCTAGTATGCTATCCACCTGCCACCGAGGCGGCTATAGAATCTATGAAAGGACTAGCTGATGGATTAATTTTTACTTGTGTTGAATATAAATTATTGTACTATTATAGATTAGTTATATATACTGTTTGGTATTTTTATACAAAATGTTTTAAAAATCATGGTTTTAAAATGTTTAAATATAATTAATTGCAAATATAAAGTTATTTCTTCAGTGTGAAGTATAATGGATTTTAAAAATTCCACCCATTTATTAGTTCATTTAAGTTAGTTTTCCTTTCTTATCTGTTATAAAATTTTTTATAATTAAATTCACAACTAGGTGACATTTTTTATGTGATGATGTATGGTTCAATGTTCCATGCTCCTGGAAACAAAGCTTTTATTTATAATACAATACACTGGCTAACCTTGCTGTTACACTACAAACATTTAATTAAGAACGTAGTAGGCTACTGTGAGATGAAAAAAATGTTCATATTTGAACTACTATTTTCAAAATGGTGGCTATTCCAAATCTTAAATTTATAACTATTTTATCTACAATTTTTGAAATCTGATTTCCGCATTCTAATCAACGCATAAATTAGCATTACAATTTTTTAAATTTCTCTGGAAATAAGAAAGCAAATTTAATGACAATCAGGGTTCATTTTTGTATTTTCAAAGTAATTTTAAATATGCTAATTTATAAAGATTTTAACAATGATTATAGTAGCAAATTATCAAAAAAGTGTAAGATGAAAAAATTATTGTAATATTGTTACATTTTGGAAATTTGCTTTCATCACTTCCGCAGACAGCTGCAAATTTTTTCTTAACATCTATACTTTAACTAATGAAGACAAGGGATCAATGTTATTAATAAGGATAAAGTGACAGGAGTAACTGTGTGCAGTTCAGAGACACAGACAGACTGACTGATGCTGAGACCCCAGTTGCATAAAATAAATATTTCTTTTGTAATAGCAATTTGTCTATTACAAAATTGAATTTGATTTTTATTGGCACATTCTCCGAATGGACAAAAATAGACTAACCAAAACAATATTTTACTACTTTCGCAATAGAAGAGCCAAACCACTTTGGTTTAGAGAAACAGAGAAGGACATAACAGAACTGCAGATCACTGACACTATGCTCATGGACAGAACAGCTAAAACAATAACCAAGGACAAGAAACAACAGTTCCAAGGCAAAGTCAAATCCAAGCGAACGATCCAAATCTCTGACGAAGAAAGAAAAGCAAGATCACAACGAATGAAGCAATACTGGGCTACGAGGAAAGCACAGAACATTAAAAAGTGATTGATTTAGTGTACCCCAAAGTTGGGTGAAATAAATAAAGAGAGAGCAATTTGCCATTAACCAATAAATATGGTTACTACTGGTTGTTATAATTATTACTGATAACTAAAATATATATGTTACTAGTAATAAAATATAGGCTGATAAAATAACAGAACAAATGATGTTCTTTGAATACCCGTATGCGAGATATGAGAAGAAAAATCAAACATTTAAAGCATCAAGAATAGTGAAATAATGCCAGAATGATAATGCAGAAACAGTTCCCAAAACAAGAGGTACAGATCGAAAAATATAAAGCAAGAGTTAAACTAATAATCAAGTATCAAGTAAAACAAATACAATAATGAATGGTGACTTACTATTTTTATCTCTTCCAAAAAAATTATAAACACTTTGTTTTTATGCCTAGTAGTAATCTGTCATTTTTTTTGTAAAATTCATACAGTTACATGGGAAAATATAGGAGTAAAACACACACACACACACACACACACACACACACACACACACACACACACACACACACACACCAATTCAAAAGAATAGATGTAGAAGGACAGCTGACACCAAATGTTGACTCAAGGTGTTCACCAAAAAGTTGAAACCTCATGAATTATTAAGTAGGCTACAGCTGACTGATGACCTATATTTGTTACCTTATCTAGTTCTGTGCTGTTAATTCATTTAGTACTTTATAAGCTGAAATATATGAAGTAAAATTTTGTTTATACAATCAAACAGTTTACTAAAATCAAAAATATATGTCTTTGAATAATAAAGTTCACACAAATATTATAAAACAAACAGAATAATTTTGTTGACAGAATTATTATTATTAATGCAGGATTATTATTATTATTTAAATAATGCTTTCTTCCTTTTTATTTTTAATTGTTGTATCTTAATTTTGATACATTTTTTAATATTTGAAAATATTAATTATGCTTGAAAAATAATTAGACGGCAAAGTATTTGTTTCTTTAAAGAATTGCTACTAAAAACAATTTTAGAAAGAGATTTAATTTTTCAGAAAAAAATATTTTAAATTAAATTAAAGGTTATTCAGTAACAGTTATAACACAGCTTTCAACAACCAAGTCTCTTTATTCCTGACCACTTACGTCTGTGTAAATCTAAGTAGTATTGACTGATTTTATTTAAATTTGGCTTGTATGTGTAGTTTGCTCCTGTTACGGAATCATTTATTTTTGAATATTCTTTGTATCTACATTATCACACCAGTATTTATGTAAATAATTATGTTTTGGTCTAATAACTCTATTTGTTTAAACAGTATTTCAAATAAGTGCTTCATAAATAAGAAAGTGTTCAAATTATTGGGATATAAAAAGTAATTGTTATGATTAAAGTTAGTAGAATCAGATTGTTTTTTTAATACATATACTGAATTCTGAATATGGTAAGTATGTAGAAATTATAAATAGCTTTTTAAATGGAATTAATAATAATCATCTGAATAAAAAAATAATTCTTCTTCTTTTTATCTTCACAGAAAAAGAAAAGGAAAAAAGTACATGTGTGGAACTTGGGGAGTTAACAACACAAGCAAAGCACATTGTAAATTATATCTTGTTTTGTTTAAATAATTAACTACGTGAACCTAGCTTACATATTATTTACTGTAGTTATAGTAAAAGATCAGTTGTTTTATATTAATTCGAAAAGATCAGCTGATTTCATTGAACAGCTGATAGGCTATAATAAGTTTCATGTTATGTTGTTAAGAATTAGCAATATTAAACAATTATTATAAAAATTAATATTAATTTTGAATGTATTGTAAATGATTATAATAAGCATGTGTTTTTCAACTAAGAAAAAATACCGAAACCAAATCAACAAAGTATCGTTTGCACATAACACATGTGTATTGTTATCAAAAAGGAAGAAGAAAAAAAGGAAAGAAGGAGAGAAACAGAATTTGTTTGCTCGTTCGTTCTATTCTTCTGTTTGGTAGACTTTTTTCTATTCACTCCTGTTGCCAAAGCTAACATTAAAAGCTTCACTTCAATTATGTAAAGAATATCATTACTGTTGCAAAGGCTACTATGGAAAGTCAATCTGACAAAATTTATGACTTTTTGGAGTTATACATTTTTCTTCACAAATGTCTTGCAGTTTTTATTTCAGCAGTTATTTAATTTGAAACTTTTCACTGCTTCAACGAATGTTATATAACAAAAACAATGTTAATGAATATTGTAGATACATACATCAAAACATATGTGCTGATAATATTTTATTAATTATAATTACAAGAGGGAAAAAATGTGTATGCTGGTAGTGAATTTTCAGAAATTTATGAAACACGTTAATTTATTGAAGTAATTGTGGCATGAGTCTCTCTCACTGATGTAACAGAAAATAATTTAAAAAAAACCTATAAAAATTTTATCTAAAATTTTAATAATCCTGACTGACAAGTTCATTTTCATATTTCAAATGTAATTTGAAAATATAAGTGCAATTTTATACAATTTTAATTTTGATTTTGTTGGTGGTATATGATTTTCATTAAACATGAAAAATGTATGATTATTTTATAATTTTGAATAACTGTAATTTTGAAACAGATGAACAGATTTTGCTGTAAAAACATATCTACGATATTACCAAAATTAATTTTTATGGCTGGTTTGAATAATTGTCAACGCTAGAGTGCACATAAAAATTTTATTTGTTTCTAATGTGTTCTAGGAGTCATAACTGCTATTCATTTCATAATCTCAGGTCTATGGTTGCTCCAATAACTCACTTTACAACAGAAATGTGTTGTAATATTACACTAAAACATAATAATATGTAAAATTTTATTATTATATTTTACTTAAAAATACTTTTTAATAATAATAATACTAATAATAATGAAATCAGGGTAAAAAGGTAGCTTAAACAACAAAATACTTGAATAATTGTGATAAACTCATAAACACAAATTTATAAAATTATGTACAGTAAGCAGTTGTTTGAATTAGTGAACTTACTTGTAGGTTCCATTATACAGTGTGTAAATGTGTTGAAGTAGGCCTACTGTTGCTGGTGCACATGATCACACTGACACATTCATACTGACTTTCTCAAGGTCTTACAAAGCAAGCCTAAACAACTTTCCCTCTCTTCACTATCAACATGGAAATTGTAGCCTACAGTGAGATAGCAGAGTGTGAAACAATAGTCTAGGTAAAATAAAGTAGGTCTACTTACTACGTTAATTCATAGTAATTAACTAAGTACTAAGTGAATAAAATCATCTTAACTTAAACATCTTGGTGAACACTACCATTAGATAAAAAATAGCTTATGTTGGAAAATAGACATGCTATTCACTTTTACTTGAGTTATATGCCTACATTATAAAATCAGTCATTTTAATATATATTTTTTTAATAGTAATTGAGGAAAAATCTACAGCAAATTTTACTTTTTAAAATTAATTATATAAAAAGTATAATAAATTTAAGATTCAGAAATGTCTTTTCAAAGAAGATGAATGGTGTTGATCATCATTGGTTCATTTTTTTTAATACAACTTTTAACATTTTCATATGACTTATTGAAGTGCAAAACCTGATACCATGTCCTTTATTATAACTTGATTAATCTCACAGCAGTGTCTTTAATAAGTTCAGTAATAACAATAATACAGCCAGTAAAAACAATTTATGAATATCCTCAAAGTGTTTTAAAATAAACTAAAAATCCTAGAAAATCTTATAAATTATGAAGAAAATGAATAGGCCACATTCTACCATATACACATAGGATTTAAAAAAAAAAAAAAATTTGAGCTGTCTCCAAGATATCGAATTTTGTGAGCAAAAGCAAATTTGACCCATAAATTAAAAGAAAATCATCTTCTATATGTCTTATAAACATTACATAAGTTTAGTTTTTCTTCACAAATATACTAAAAAGTTATTGAGGTGTCCTGATGACATATTTGGCAAACACTGCAAGTTAATATATAAAGAAAAGGAAAATTTTGAATATTAAATATTATTAAGGAAAAATACATTAAACAAATTTATTTATTTATGATATTGAAACATAAAATCACGCCATTAATAAATACATACACACACTGGTGTAGGTAGAACTTAAAGGGGCAAGATATAAAAAGTTTTTAATGGGGTTCCATCTACTTTGAATGTTAAAATTTAGTACAAAACAAATTATAAACTTACTCAACTCTTTAATACCATCCTCCTTCTCTTATTGATCTGATAATGTCTTGAAATCTCGAGGTTTCTTGTTATCTGCAGCCAAACATAATGTAACAAAGAAATAAAAAATAGCTTTATGGCTACAAGTTGAATGAAGATAACAAAACAGCAATTTTTCAGGACTGGCTCAAGGAGTGTTGTCACAGCCACACAAGGTGCCCGTGTAAAGCGCTATTAAATCAGGAGGAAGTGTGACAGGACACAGTGAAAAAATAAGCGAGATAATTTGACAAAGACATGTGTTGCAGAAAAGATGCTTAAAACAAAAGGTATTAGCTGTTAACCTATTTGGACCTGTAGGACCAAAAATATGTTACGAAAAGGTGATTCATTTTGGTTAAATTGTTGAATGCAAAGATCCAGCCCTGGCAGACCAGAACTATTTTGGTAATAAAAGATTACAGTTAGTTAATTATATACAACTGGAGGGCAATAAAAGTATAATGAATTAACTATACAGTCAAAATCTGAAAAAGGTATGAGATCCTCCTCTGTGCAACAGTATTGGTTTTATTGTTGACAAACACTACTGTAGTAAAACTGATTATACAGATTCAGTGTGAGACCTTGAAACCAAATTGGCTTCATAATTTTTTCTCCTTAAAGTTCATTATTATTTCTTCTTTCTTTTAAGGGGGCTCCTGTATCTACATCACTACATACACAAAAGTTAGTTTTTGAAAAACACATTGTTCATGTGAGCTCATTTTCTGTTTAGACATTCCTGCAGTCTCATATTAAAACTCATTGTGATTCTACACACATTTAAATTGGGATTTCATTATTTGCCATTTGGATTTTTGGTTTTAATTCAAACATTGTCAAAAGTCAACTACTGAAAAAATCACATACCCACAATTCAGGAGTCCTTTCTGAATGTGGGACAATTTTTGTCCTTTCTGAATAGAATGTCACCATTTCTCAAAATGATATGGTTACCAAAAAACTGGTGTACACAAGTTGATTTTAGCTCTAAAAGAATATGCAACACATTATTTTGTTAAGTAGTAACCTTGTTTAGTAGTATTCAGTATTAAATAAAGTTAAATTTCTATTTTTTTATTTAATGAAAATAAATAACAATCTTAGGCCCCAAATTCCGTAACAACCAATTACTCCACATCAGTAATGAAACTGTTTACCAAAAAACTGAAACACTAT
This sequence comes from Callitettix versicolor, assembly GCA_022606455.1. Taxonomy (NCBI): domain Eukaryota; kingdom Metazoa; phylum Arthropoda; class Insecta; order Hemiptera; family Cercopidae; genus Callitettix; species Callitettix versicolor. Next base: position 18,487,115 of record CM040184.1, on the reverse strand, counting down.
CAGACACAATAAGAAAAAGGAGAATTGATTTTTATGGGCACATCCTCCGAATGGACAAAAATAGACTAACCAAAAAAATATTTGACTACTTTCGCAATAAAAGAGCCAAACCACTTTGGTTTAGAGAAACAGAGAAAGACATAACAGAACTACAAATCACTGACACTATGCTCATGGACAGAACAGCCAAAACAATTACCAGGGACAAGAAGCAACGGTTCCAAGGCAAAGTCAAATCTAAGCGAACGATCCAAATCTCTGACGAAGAAAGAAAAGCAAGATCACAATGAATGAAGCAATACTGGGCTACGAGGAAGGCACGGAAGATTAAAAAGTGATTGATTTAGTGTACCCCAAAGTTGGGTGAGACAAATAAAGAGAAGAAAATAAATAACATTAAAATATTATTATTTAAAGTTTTACTGACAAATAACCAAAGGAACTATAACTGTGTTAGCAATGTTGATATATTTTTTCTTTTTAAAACTGTAAAATGTGACTTGTAAATCTAAAAAAACAAAACAAATCAAACATCTGAAAGTGAACTACATTCTGTACTAATGTTTGTACTACTCATTTTATAAATTAAAAATCTTTTGTTATAGATAAATGTTTTACACTCAATCATATAATATTAATTAAATCTAAAAATATGAGATGCAGTATTGTTGCATATTTACAATACAAGTATGGTGTAAGCATGAGTAGGATGTTTGAACCTTGATTGCATGCAACTAGCATAACAATGCAAACATTTTGAAATTAATGCACTCAGTTGTTAATAGTTACAGTGTCATATTCAACAGACTTGATTAATAAGCTATTGCCTGTGAATGTTAAAACAAGAGTCCCTTAAGAGAAATGTTAATTTTGTTCTAGTTTAATACTAAGGTGTACCCTTGTCCTTTATCCTGTAACCCTCACAATCACTACCAGTCTGGAATATATCAACATTCGGATTGCTTGACACACTTACAGGTGAAAATCTGTACTATTTATTATGTGATCACCGAAATAAGAAAAAACCCCAGCCTGAAAGTCTTTGCTCAAAAGGTCAGCTGTTTGGTAGGGATAATCTGTAGCTCATTGATAATATTTGGTATACTGATCTTTCTCTAGTGTTTACTTATTTCTTGCTTGTGATATTATTACATTTTTCTTTAATTATTCTCTACGAGTAAAGTTAGTAAAAGAAAGGTATTCCCCCCTACATGATATATTTATATTTTCTGGTAAGTAAAAAAAATATACCTGTCACATTTGGTCTGAATCTGACAATCAGTGTACATTTTAATAAACAACAAATAATTAAATGTAACAGGAAATCCTTTTTTTAATTAATACTGCAAATGCATTAAGTAAAAGTACCCAGTTTAGGGCAATACAAATAATATCTTAAGAATATAATAATTTACTACCAAAATATGTTCATTTCCATTCAATTTGACATACTGCTTCTCTGAACTGTCATGACCTTGAACTTGCCTAAAATACCATCGTATTCAACATTTAGAATCGGATCATACTATTAGTATGTGATTCACTGAGACCTTCAAATACATGACTGTGAGGTTATATATATTTTTGTATGTCAATGATATATATATGTATATATATATATATATATATATATATATATATATATATATATATATATATATATATATATATATATATATATATATATATATATATATATATATATATATATATATATATATATATATATATATATATATATATATTTAGGGTGGTCTGAAAAGTTTCCGACCTAACAAAGATACAAGACATTTTTTCAGAATTTTTTTTTTATTTTTCAACATAGTCTCCTTGTACCTCTACACACTTCTCCCAGCGATGCTCCCATCTCTGTAACCCGTCCAAATAGTACTCGGCTTTTTTTCTGCAAAATAATTGTTCACGAAGGTGATTGCCTCTTCATTTGACGAAAATCTCTGTCCTCCAAGCACAATTTTTAGATGAGGGAACAAAAAAAAGTAGCTTGGGGCTAGATCTGGTGAGTAAGGCGGATGGTCAAGCAGTTCAAACTGTAATTTTCACCATGGCAACCGCTGAGGTGTGAGACGGTGCGTTGTCTTGGTGAAACAGGATTTTATTTTTCTGCAAATGTGGCCGTTTTTCCGCAAGTTCTGACTTCAGCTTGTCAAGTAATGATGCGTAATATGCTCCTGTAATGGTTTTTCGTTTTTGAAGATAGTTGATTAAAATAACTCCATGACTATTCCAAAAAACAGTTGCCATCACTTTCCCAGCCAAAAAAAGTTTTTGCTTTTTTTGGAGCCGGTTCCCCCATTGCAGTCCACTGTTTGGACTGCATTTTTGTTTCGGGTGTATAATGGTGTATCCAAGTTTTATCTACAGTAATTAATTGGCGCAAAAACTGGGATTTATTGCGCCTAAACTGTGCCAACAGAGCATTGGAAATGTTCATTCGAACATGTTTTTGGTCTAACGTGAGCAAACGCGGCACCCAATGCACGGACAGCTTTCTCATGTCTAAATGTTGATTTAATATGTGACAAACACGTTCTTTTGACATGTTCATAACGTCTGCTATCTCTCTCACTTTAATTCGGCGGTCATCTAGCACTATTTGGTGAACTTTGGCGATGTTTTCGTCGGTAGTTGCAGTTTTTGGACGTCCCGAACATTCATCGTCTCTCAAGCTCTTACGGCCACGTTTAAATTCAGCTGCCCAAAATTTCACTGTGGTAAATGATGGTGCAGAGTCCCCATACACAGAATCCAACTCATCTTTGATTTGCGTAGGCGTATTGCCTTTCAAAAACAAATATTTAATGACAGCTCGATACTCGATTTTGTCCATTTTCATAAAAATACTCACAACAACTCACTCAAACGACTGTTACATAACAACTGCGCGTTCAAAATGGCTAAAACTTTGGTGAGTAACTGTCAACAGATAAACAACAAAATTTGAGTGCTGCCACAGACGAGTGCTGCTATCTTCATGTTGAGGTCAGAAACTTATCAGACCACCCTCATATATTCACATCAAAGTTTTATGGAATGAACGGCACTGGTTCCAACACTATTGTTGGTTTTGATTTTATTATTTTAAGATTAGTAAACACAATCATGAAAATGTGTCCCCCCCCACAAATCCTTCTTACACAATTATGCAATGTGGAGATGCCATCACAATTTACGTAATTAATGTATTTATTTACTCCATTTGTTAGTAAATGCGTTTAAATCTACAGAATTTGTAGAAGTATGGTTCAATTCTCACGTGCCACTTTTTACTTCTAACCTAGTTGCTATTTATACAACTATAAATACGCCTACTGGAATACTTCATAACTTCTGAACACAATATTTCAAAAAAAGAAGAGGGGTAGAAAAAAAAGAATCTTAAATACCTTATATTTTATTATTGCATTTGTCATTGACATACAATTTAATTATAAAGGAACAAACAAAGCAATCTAGCCTATAACACATTCAACTTTTTTGATTATTGTATAAAATGCTGTGTCAATAAAGACAAAGAGAAACCAGTGCAATACGCACAATTCTCTTTCCATCCTATTGCATTATAAAACTACAAGTTCTACAGTACAGTAATCACTAACAAATGCTTGGTTCATTATTGTTCTTGTTGGAGCAAGGTTATGTATTGTATTCGTACCAATGTATAAAAATGTTTAGAATCCAGTTTTAATTCTAGTCTATATTATGGAAGAAGTATGTTTATTTTAATATGCATTTAGCTGCTGAGGAATATCCAGCCAAAGTTTTGTATTAATAGTAATAAACCTTCCTTAAAAATAATCAGAGCCGATTAATTTTGTTAGTATATTTGAAGATTTTAGATTTCCATTGCTATAGCAGAAACCAAGCTATCAACAGTGGATTTTGATGCGATCCAACAAGTTAATATAGAAACATAGTTTTTAATGCAAAAAAAGAAGCAATGTTTATAGATTGAATCAGTTCCTTAAAGAGAGAATGATGAATAATGAATGAGTTTTATAAATTTAACTGAACAATAAAATCTTATCTAGCTGTATTAAATCAATACTAAAAAGTAATATTTACAAATACGTGATTGTAATTATCAGATAGAACAAGAGATATTCACAGGGCCTTGTGGTGACATTCTTGTGAAACAGAAGCTTTGGAGATGAATTCAGGATTTAGATTGGTTTATTGGTTACCAGTCTTTCCCAATAAGAGATTATTATTTGATTCTTTGAAAGAATGATGGTAATGACTTTAAAAAGACACATATGAAAGGAAGTAAATACGAACGTTAAGAATAAAGGCAGGAACTAAGATATAATATTTATAAAAAGAAAATAATAAATTTGAAATGGAATTTTATAATGTTTACAACCAAGTTTTTCTATCATTTACTATCAAAATAAAAAGCATTTTCTTGATATTACATAAAATAATCCCCCCTCCTTTTAATGAAATAACTCCTTTTAAGTTATTTTTTTCAGCTGAAAAACATTTGTTACTAATGCCTATCATCCACTGAATCGAATCCAAGATTTATTTACTAACCAGAAAGAGCAGGTAAACTAGATATATATATATATTTTTTTTTTTTTTTTGGTGTCTAACGTCTGACTATTGTGCACACTTAGGCTAATGCAGACAATGGGATGATTTATAGTATATGCAAATGCCAAGCCCTCGCTGGGAATCGAACCCCGGTCCTCGGGGTGAAAGCCTAGTACGCTATCCACTAGGCCACCGAGGCGGCCTATATATATTATTTAAAAAATAATTAATGAACACTCAGAAAATATAGCAACAACAATGAGAAAGAAAATATTGACTTCACTGGATACTTGAAAAGATTACACTTAAACAGATTAGCAAAGAAAGCACTAATTACTTGGAAGACAGAAATATATAAGTAACATAGATATAAGAACTAAACCATTTTAGAAGAAATGATATCAAAAGAGAAAAGGCAGAGATAAAGTGAGAAGAACATAGTCCATAGTTACGAAAAAGCCTGTTGATAATGCTTATAATGTTTATTAATTTTAAATTTAAACAACATTTTAAAGGTACTTTTATTTTTTGTTGTTTTACATTTAGGAGATCCTGTATGAACTTATCTGTGACTATTTGAACTGTGAATTATGATGCAATATTGCCTCTTGGTTTAGTGGAATTACTTAGCAATAATTAAAGAAGCAAATTTTGCATTACTTTTTTTCAAATATTTCTACTTAAATCTCCAATTTAGTTGTAATACCACCCTGGCTGGTTATTCCTGTAAATAATTAAACAATACAAGCAATTATATTTATAAAGTAGTTTTCAAGTGCATGCTACACTTTACTTCACAAATGTTATATTGTTTTACACTTATGTTTATGCAATTGAAACATATAACTCCAGTCTTATAATTTACATAATATTTTGGGAAGCCCAAATCTTAAATATACAAATGAATAGACGCCTACATTCAAACACCTAATCGGTCAGAACACTTGGAGATTCTACAATAATTATGTGTTTATGTTTACACCGAGCTTCTACACTGTTAACATGTTACCTATGAACAAGATCTCCTAATGGTTTTGTCATTTTCTTAATGTTCTAAAATTATCAGTGTACACATTGAAGCTACAATTACTCAATTACTCTTATATTACGAATTAAAAAAAAAACTGTGATTATAATTTTTAAATAACATATCCAAACAAACACAAATATCCTTACAATGGATGTACAGGTAGCCCAAAATTTGTAAGAACAATTTTTGCTCTGCATCTTTCTTTCTAGTAACTGCGTCTTTCTTGCCTACAGATTCAGTAAACTGCAATCCTTCCATTTATTGTATACAATTTAAATTATCAAAAATATATTCAATAAAACTGAAAGTTACAATAATGCTTGACTAGTTGTGTATACAAAGCTACATATAAAAGTGTGGATAAGCAAATATAAATATTTCATACAGTAACATCTTTAGTAGCTTCACACAAATGCGAACATAATTATGCTTACACAACACATGCAAAGTAAAAAAAAAATGAAGTTTAGTTTTTAAACACTCCACACATTAATTTTCCTTATTTATATAATCTTTGTACAGGTATCAAAATATAATAACAATCAATTAGAAAATATGTTCTCTTTTTTCCTTTCTAACCATTTCTTTATCCAACTATAAACCACATTTCATTCAGTTACCTTATGTCAAACCAGAGAGTACAAACTCCAGGATTAAAAATATTCAAGTTTGTGCATAAAACAAAATTACATTTCACTACCAGTGAAAATAATTTGCAAGACTAAATGAAACAGAAGTTTTCAGAAAAGAAATGGTAATATTAAAATGGAACTCTTACAATTATTAGTTTTGTAACACTAGTAATTTGTTAAAGTCAATGTTATCACTATTTTAAAATAAAATTTAACAAAATAATTAGAAACAACTGTGGCACACTGCTGTTTGGCATGTGTTTGAAATTAATTTTCAAAAACTGACAACTTTGAATTATGCGATATAAATAAACATTTCAATATGTACGAGGGCTGTTTTTTTTTCAAGGTCCGATCGGTCGCGAAATAAAAACTCCCGTAAAAATCGGATGAACCTGTGTGCAGATGTGTTGCGCAGCATTTCTAGTATGGCTGTCAATCGCATTGCATCACTTCCGTTTAGTTGTGTTCACGAAGGTAGGACGTAAACATGTCTACAACAACAGCATTTCCCGCCAAGTGTGAAGTTCGTGCGGTAATTCGATTTCTTCAGGCTGAGGGGTGTAATGCAGCTGAAATTCATTGACAAATAAGTACTGTGTATGGTGAAACTTCAATGAGTGACAGCAAAGTGCGACAATGGTGCAGAAACTTTAAAGCAGGATGTTCATGATGCAGGCGGTCAGGGAAGGAAGTCAGTGTCAACCAATAATCTCGTTCAGTGAGTAGATGAGGCAATTCGAGAAAATCGCCGGTTCACAATTTCTGAATTGAGCGATTCATTTCCTGAAATTTCAAGGTCAGCTATCTACACCATTGTGAGCGAGAAACTTCAGTACCACAAACTGTGCACGAGATGGGTTCCCAAGATGCTGTCCGACCATCACAAAACACAGAGAATGGAAGCCTCCCTAACGTTTCTCCAGCATTACCACAATGAAGGAGAAACTTTCTTGAACAAAATTGTCACAGGGGATGAGACATGGGTCCATTATGAAACTGAAGAAACAAAAGAACAATCCAAACAATGGATGCATTCTCACTCTCCCAGTAAACCAAAGAAGTTCAAACGAACCTTCTCCAACAGAAAGTGCATGGCTACTGTGTTCTGGGACCGAAATGGAGTTCTCTTGGTGGAATTCATGGAACGAGGCACAACCATTACAGCAGCCTCATACAGCGTGACTCTTCAACATCTACAAAAGGCAATTCAGAATAAGCGGAGAGGAATGTTGTCATCAGGCATTGTCCTTCTCCACGACAATGCTCGGCCGCACACTGTAGTTTCCAACAAAGATGCTCCTACAGTCTTTTCAATGGGAAGTGTTTGGTCATCCACCATACAGCCCTGACTTGGCTCCATCCGATTTTCACTTGTTTGCTCACATGAAATGCTGGTTAGGAGGACAACATTTTGGCACAGACATTGAGCTGCAGACCAGTGTACAAACATGGCTGAAAACAAAACGGCTACGTTCTACAACGAGTTTATTGGGAAGTTGGTACCACGCTATGATAAATGTCTAAATCTGAGTGGCGACTATGTAGAAAAATAGCGTAATTATGTACTTGTTACAAATAAATAATTTTTGTTTACTGTGGTTTTTATTTTGCGACCGATTGGACCTTGAAAAAAAATAGCCCTCGTATATGAGCACTCCACCAAACAGTATAACTTAGCAAATTGTAGGTATTTTGTCAAGTAACAAACCAACAAATAAAGACAACAGAACATGCAAACTACTGTGCTTTAAGGTATATATTCTTTGGGAAATGTACTAGGCAATATAACAGCAGACAGGCAGGCAGAGCCCAGAAATTGGACTGAGAAATGTTTAGTACTATTTCAACAAAATATTATTTAATTTAAAAACTTACATACCACTTTATTTTTTAAAAATACGTAAAATTTCAATTATTGTTGTAATGGACTTCTCAGTTTAGTTTTATTTTCAAACAAAAGTGCGTGCATATGTGGAAAATATAAAATAAAATATATATTTAGTAAAATATTTTTTTTTGCAAGCCAAGTTTAACTGCAATAACTCTTAAGATTACAAAATGAATAATCTAAAATGTATTTGAAAAAAATAACCTTATGTTTCTCACAAATCACTTCAGTTATACCTTCTGGTTACAAAAGAAGTTGTCTTCAGCAGGCCTTAATATTTACAATTTTACACCCACATTTAAAATTTTGTACCCAGACACCCCTATTAGTTGTAACACCTCCCATTAGTCCATCCAAGATATTTCTATGAACGGACTATACTAGAACAAACACAAAAACGGTAATCATAATTTTGCAAATTAAAAAACATAGTACCATAAATGTGAATCTCGAGGCCTTGCACCAAATTGTGCTAACACATATCATTTGATATGAAACATTGACAGGTTCAGAATACACTGGACTATATCAGAAACCATACTGTGCATTACAGAACAGACAGTTTAAAAAATGTTGGAAAGCTTTATTTATATATTTGCCAAACTTTTTGGTACAATATTCAAAACATTTGGTAACCACCTGAGGTCCAAGCTGCGGAAATCAACTTACAAATTTTTGAATGTAAAGGTGTCAAGTGATATATTGCTTATTATTTTTTTCTAAAAATAATGGAGCTATCAAAACTCATTCAAAGGAACTTGAAACGAGTGTTAAAACTAGTAATTTTAATAAATTTTGGCAGAACAATTGGTAATGCTAATGGCTAGTGTTCTTTACCTATTTAAAAATTGTGGTTACTTACTAAAAATCATTAAAAAACTAACTTTTTATATTACTTTTTTATAAAATCGTTGATCACTGCAATTACCATTAAAACCTGGATATATTAACATTACTATTTTTAATTTCAAATTTTGATTAAAACATCAAATCATTTTGACCAACGACCATCAGGGATTATTTTCATACTTTTCAATAATCCTACGCACTGAAATTAATGTTAGCAAAGCACCTGCATTATGTGATTATGTGATATTAGTTTAAAATATTCTAAAAATTCACACTACTTCTCTTCTAATAAATTAAACATACCTAAAATAATGTGAATTAAAATTGCATGCTTATTGCAACTTTAAAAAATCTTTAGTTTGAATTATTTTTCTGTTCATATCACACATTATCCACTTATACAATATTGTGAGAAACACTTTTTAATGACATTTTTTCAAACCCTATTTTGAAAATTTCAATGTTTATGCAATTACAGCTGACCTGCTATTTATGGAACACACAGTTGGGAAAATGTCTCATGGTGATGAAACATATGTCACTAAATAAAAGAATCTTATATATATATATATATATATATATATAGTGTTCCACTTTTCCTTGATAATTGCAGTAGCCTCTCAAGATAATCTGGCCTAATATGGTGGCTGACCAAGCTGGATTTAAAAAAAAAAAAATACTGAACTATGTGGAGGTTCATTGAAGTAGTGCGTAATAATTTATTAAAATTATGTGCCCCTTATTAACTAAAAATTGTTATAATTGCGAAATTTAAAAAAAATGTAAATTAAATCTGGAAGATATTATAAATATTTGTCGGTATTGAAGAGTTCCATTTAATTAAAAAAAGTTACAATTTATATACATAATAAGTTACATAGTATAAAAGTTGAAATTACAAAATTAAACTCTACTTACATTCGATTCAATAACAATATTGGTTTAATAACATACATTGATTTTTTTACCAAAATAAATATAATATATACAGATTTTCTATTTATTTTTGTACAATTAATTGATAAATAATAATAAATAAATAAAGGTAGTAATAACCATTTAACACGTTAATAAAATACAATAATAATACTCAATCCAGTAGGCTAAATATTTTGTTAGATACTTACAGATATATAGACTTACTCTTCCTTAGATAAGTGCTATAATTTTATGGTGTAGAGGAGTTAGTAAATGTGTTATACAAGGTAGCATAAACAAAATTCCTGAAATTGGTCAACGAAAATTTATTGAAAGTGTGTGTTAATATTTTAACCTTATTTTTCTTCAAAATACTCTCCTCAGTGGCACTTCAGTCACGGAAACAGATAAAAATCCGATGACGTAAGGTCGGGAGAATAGAAAGGGTGTTTCAGAATGGTAACATTGTGCTTGGCAAGATATTGTTTCTCCATCAGCGATCAATGTGAACTCATTCATTCAAAAAAAAAGTTTCCTGCCCATTTTCAAGTGTTTTTTCATCTAACTGCATCTTATAGCCGCTTCAGGATCTCTTTGTTTTCTCTTCAGGAATAAATTCACAGTGAATCAAGGCCCTCTCCAACATCACTTTACCCCAGCTTCGATCCAAGCACACTTTTTCCTTTCTTGGTAACGTTTTTGAATTTTATTCAACAGACTGACAATTTGTCTGAAGGTTGTACAGGTAACACCACATTTTTTACCACTGGATTTTTGCCTGTTCCTTGATTGAAATGACATTGAAGGGACATCGTTTTGCTTATTTACAAGAGGTGATGAAAATGCAACAAAGTGGCTAAATGGAATTTCTAAAAATGGCATTTCCAATAACTGAATGAGCGGTAGGAGAAGTGAATACATGCAGGAGGAGAGTATTTTGAAGGACGATAAGTTAAAATATTATACTTACTTTTAATAAATTTTCATTACCAATCCCAGGAACTTTTTCACCCTACTTCGTATACTAACCATAAAAAGTATATGTGCGAGCCATAATTAAAATTAGATGTTTTTTTGATAGTGTAAAAATCATATGCTGATTATTATAGGCTCTCAATGGGACTAAAAATTTAAATTAGCAAGAGCCACTAGAGGAACTGCAGAACAAAGTAATATTTCTTTTCTAAGTAACACTGCTATCCGATTTTTTAACATAATTTTCATGCAAAACATTAATAAATACGATGAATCAAATGTCGAGTAAGTTTTAATGTTTGCAGTGAGTATCACGAATAGTCGCCCAACTGAAATTTATCTTTCCTGGGTAGTAATGGTTATGATCGTCTCTGGCCAATTAAATTGTTTGTAATGTGTGGAAAACAGCAAATTGTTATAACATGGCCGTTGATCTAAGCAAGTATATTCTAGGTATTGATGTTTATATGTCAAGCTAAATAATACTTGTCAATGTCACGACAAATTAGCACCAGACCTCTGTCTGATAAAAAGTCACCTTTATCCTCGCATCTCTACACTATATGATTTCTATTTTTAAGTTTATTCAAGTATAATTTCTCTGAATAAACAAACAAATTAATTGATTTGACCTGTCATTTGCAAGAACACTCTTAACACAATGGGAGGGCTTAAACTGTCACTGCAACAAGTTATGGGTGAAATATTACACAAAAAAACAACAAAATAAATAAATAAAAAAATAACAAGCACAAAAAATACATTTATTATGAATAAATTACCTGTTGTGACTGACAATTAGTTTTAACATATTGCCCAGTTAAAAGGTTATATTAGCTGATATATATATATATATATATATATATATATATATATATATATATATATATATATATATATATATATATATATATATATATATATATATTTATATATATATATATATATATATCAGTTAAGAGGTTATACTAAAGCTGAAACCTTTAGTATAAGAAAATTTTAGCTGTGAGTTTAGTTTACGAAATGATCTGACACTAAATTCATTTATTTAAACAAACAAATCTTTGTTTATCGCTTTGTTTTATATATATATATATATATATAAAACAGTAATATTTTTAAAATACCATTGTTGATTTTTAAATGTTTTCTACAATATTTTCAATAAATAATTCAGGACTGTAAAGAGATGTTTTACTATTGTAAATAATTATTAATACTGTACAAAGAATGTAAAACTATTTATGTAGCTATTGAGACTAGTAAAAGTTCATGTAGATGTTATAGTAAATGGCATGCAAAATCATATTCACATTTTTTTTTACAAATCTTTAATCATGTAAAAAATGCATTGGTTGTTACATCTGCTAACATTCAAATTCGGAAGCACTTAGCTAAGATTGGTACCGATTTTTGAAATTGGTTTAACAGATTTTGCTGATATTTAAAAAAATCAAGTCATTTAAGTTACTGTATTTAATTTAAAATAAAAGCAAACTAGCTTTCACAAATAAAAATAAAATAAAATCAACATCGCCATTCAGTATCTTAGGACGTTTATTCAAATGTTTTTTGTAAAATAAACCTTTTCTATGTTTCACATTTTGTACACTGATTTGAGAAATTATTCTTTAACTTTTGCAATATCTGCAAAAGTTAAATTTGCAAGAGAAAATTCGTGCAATATCTGTCAAACCAGCTTTGAGAAATTACAATCTTTTAGGTTTTGAAATTACAGTATTTCTAAAAGCTTTTCAAACGTGAATAAAGCAATAACAGTTGATATTCTTTAGATCCTTAGAGCCCTTTTATATTTGAGCGATTTTAACGTGAACTATTAGTCATTTTTGTGATGTTTTTCCTTCTAAAAAACTACCTACCCTTAATTTTGGAGCTAATTAGGTAGTTCCAAAATCATTTCAAATAAAGAAACATTCAATTTTCAAGTTTGAACTAAGTCTGAGCAACAGTTGTCAATATAGGATGATAATAATAATAATAATAAACACATGCACACAGGCGTGCGTGCGTGTAAATACACACAAATTTAATACAAATAACATTATAGCCACCTAGGAGTTAAGAAACATGAAGATCTGTTCAAGTAGTAAATAAGTAAAAATAAAATTATTAAATAATTTGGTACATAAGGTTCACAAACATCATAATGAATGAGAAAGCACTGTATTCCTTCATTCACTTTTGAATTGTACGATTTAAATTCAAGCAAAAATTTATGACTATATTACTATGACTGACTAGTTTTTTTCAAACTGGTTTCAGAAAATTTATGTATGATACTACATTAGAAATTTAACATGTTTTTTTTTTAAACAAAACAAAACCTTTTAATAAACCTGAACCAACTAAACATCAGGCAACAGACTCCTATTTTAACAGCATCGTGAATTACATTGTTGTATTTAATTATTAGCGCTGAAAGATGGCTAAGTACTGTATACTTTAAAGAGATTATTCAAGTATACACAGATTTTAAATACAAGAGAAGTATAAAAGGTGTACAAAATTGATATTAGTACAGCAATTGCAATGAAATTGACACAGCCATATGAATTACAAGAATAATAATTGTTACTCACAGCCCTTAAAATTTAGGTTGATCTACACTTTGAATAATGTTTAGGAACCAGTTGTGACTGTGACTGAACAAAATTTGTATACTATGGCGTTGGTCTACTGATTTATAGTTATATAGAACATGTAAGCAATGAACTGGTTTTTTATTAAATCTGACACATGATAATGATTGAAAAGTTTTAAGACAAAATGCTCTTACAGCTTAAAAGAATGGGCAAGGATTGCTCACAGGTGTAGAGGTTGGGTTTGTTTTGTTTCTGAAATATCTAAATAGGTTGTCAAAGCAGAGAGTGACTAAAAACTGTTTTTTATTTTTGGCAGATTATTTATTTCTTGAAGTGGATGAAAAAATGGAACAAGTACATGTCAAGTTCTGTTTTAAACCTGAGAAATTGCTTTTGAAACTTATGAACTATAAAATCAGCTTTTAGATATAAATGTTTGTGTTGATCAAATAATTTTAACTTATTCAACTGATTAAAAAATGATAACGAAACAGTAAAGCACTAGTTGGGTCAACAACAGTAATGTAGAAAAGGCTGGTCAGCCTTCTACATCAAAAAAAAAAAAATGAAAAAAATTGTAAAGTTTACAATTTAGTATACTCTGACACTAGAGTTACAATAAAATTAAATTATAACTTATAAAGAAATGTCAGATTCTTGCAGAACTTGATTCATGTTTTAATTTTCAGTTGAATGAAAAAGTTTAACTAAAGATTTACGAGGGTGGTCTGATAAGTTTCCGACCTCAACATGAAGATAGCAGCACTCGAATTTCGTTGTTCGTCTGTTGACAGTTACTCACCAAAGTTTCAGCCATTTTGGACGTGCAGTTGTTATATAACAGTCGTTTGAGTGAGTTGATGTGAGTATTTTTATGAAACTGGACAAAATCGAGTATCGAGCTGTCATTAAATATTTGTTTTTGAAAGGCAATATGCCAATGCAAATCACTTTGGAGGACAAAGTTGATCGCGTCCACAGCACACTTTAAGCTGTACCTGTCCCCTGGGTAGTGCTAAATGATCAACAATGATGGCAAATGTTTCCCAAAGTCAAAACAATGCAAATCAAAGATGAGTTAGATTCTGTGTATGGGGACTCTGCACCATCATTTACCACACTGAAATTTTGGGCAGCTGAATTTAAACATGGCCGTAAGAGCTTGGGAGACGATGAACGTTCGGGACGTCCAAAAACTGCAACTACTGATGAAAACATCGCCACAGTTCACCAAATAGTGCTAGATGACCACCGAATTAAAGTGAGAGAGATAACAGACGTTATGAACATGTCAAAAGAACATGTTTGTCACATATTAAATCAACATTTAGACATGAGAAAGCTGTCCGCGCGTTGGGTGCTGCGTTTGCTTACGTTAGACCGAAAATGTCTTTGAATGAACATTTCCATTGCTCTGTTGGCGCAGTTTAGGCACAACAAATCCTATTTTTGGCGCCGATTAATTACCGTAGATGAAACTTGGATACACCATTATACGCCTGAAACAAAAATACAGTCCAAACAGTGGACTGCAATGGGAAACCGGCTCCAAAAAAAGCAAAAACTGTTTTTTCGGCTGGGAAAGTGATGGCGACAGTTTTTTGGGATAGTCATGAGTTATTTTAATCGACTATCTTCAAAAAGGAAAAACCATTACAGGAGCATACTACGCATCATTACTTGACAAGCTGAAGTCAGAACTTGCGGAAAAACGGCCACATTTGCAGAAAAAGAAAATCCTGTTTCACCAAGACAACGCACCGTCTCACACCTCAGCGGTTGACATGGCGAAAATCCACTAATTATGGTTTAAACTGCTTGACCATCCACCTTACTCACCAGATCTAGCCCCAAGCGACTTCTTTTTGTTCCCTCATCTAAAAATTGCGCTCGGAGGACAGATATTTTCGTCAAATAAAGAGGCAATCACCTTCGTGAATAATTATTTTGCAGAGAAAAATGCCGAGTACTATTTGGACGGGTTACAGAGATGTGGAGCATCGCTGGGAGAAGTGTGTACAGGTATAAGGAGACTATGTTGAAAAATAAAAAAAAATGTCTTGTATCTTTGTTAGGTCGGACACTTAGCAGACCACCTCGTAAATATGAGTCAAGTGTCTGCAAAGTTCATTCTGAAATTGTCATCAAACCAGCAGAAATAAAACCAAAAACCGGAAGTGTCCCAAAAATCCATTAACCAAACTGAAACTAAACCAGATTTGTTAAGTAGGGTAAATACATGTGAGACATCCTTTATGGAAATCAACCATCCTATTTCACTAATACAGACCCTACTGATGTCTACCAGGTTCCTAATTTAAAATCTTTACTGGAAGGGAACCAATTTGACTTAACTGAAGACATCTAAGAAATACATAGAGAGGGAGGGGTCTTTAACATTCTTACCAAGAAAAAAAATATCTAGGAATACTTAGAGAAGAGGAAAGCCCACTGCAGTTTTTAAGTTAAGTTAAATTACAAGCCCAGTGAGACTTTGTATAAATAGTTTAAATGTAACTTGACAATGATAAAAGAAAAATCTGAAAATGTATGACTGAAAGTAAGTATATTTAAAAAGGTTACTCCTTGAATAAGCTTAGAGTTATTAACAGCTTAATATACACTTAGCAACTATTTAGTATTTAACTGCATAATATATACTTTTATTACCTGTCTATTTTTACAAGTAAGTCACTATTTGGAACAGGAGAAAATTACTGTCAAGAAAAAAATGAATAATTTATAAGTTAAACTAATATATACTTTTCTAAAAGAAACCTTTATATACATACTTTTTTTACTTACACCAGATAACCACATGTGCAAGGTGTTTTTTGAATGTGTGTGTGTGTGTGTGTGTGTGTGTGTGTGTGTGTGTGTGTGTGTGTGTGTGTGTGTGTGTGTGTGTGTGTGTGAACATTTACTGAATAAGCTTCACATTGCAAACTTAATAAAAACAATGTTCCAGTCACAGAAAATTGAATATATGAAGAATGGTCATTAGTCCTGGGACTTGTTAAATGGGTTTATATTGCAGATTTTGATTAGAAGATTATGCAGTGTACTTTATATGCTGATTTGTTTCAGTGGTGTTGCCAATTGGTGCATGCAACCCTTCCCTCAAGAACCACTCTACAGTTGGGGATGGAGAGTAAACGACTTGGCATTACAGTTTAATTTATTGCTACAGTGGCACAGTCTAGAGCTGGAAGTGCAAAGCTTTGTTGATCTGACTAATATCATTTAATATAGACTGAACATTCTATTTATATTAATTTTTCTGCGCTCTAGTATAATTACTTGCTAACCATCACATATTATAACTTACAAAACTTAGGATATGCATTAATAAATCACAAGATATGACTAGCGTAATTATTCTAGGTGAATAGTGTACAAAGAAGAGAAAGAGAGAGAGAAAAAGAGAGAGAGTGAGAGAGAGAGAGAGAGATACCATGTTTATATAATAGGTACTGAGTGTACTGGTCAACCTTGTACATCAAAAACTAATGAAAACATTGTGGAATTTACAATTTAGTATGCTGTCATTTTTTGCAGAAACTTGACCCATGTTCAAATCTTCAGTTGAATTGGAAATGTTTAACTGAATATTTAAATATGAATCAAGTGCATGCAAAATTCAGTGTCTGCAGTGTACACACACACACAAACTTAAATTAAAATGCTATACATTAAAAGAAAAACACTTTTTTTAATAAAACTAACCGTATACGAAAATAAGGACAAAATTCAAAGTTTACCTTAGGATAAATAATGCCAAAGTTGAAAAGGGTGACTAAAGTACCGTTCAAATATAAAAGCAATGTCATCAGACTACGTATGTACTAGCAGCCATTCAGAATTACTTTGACTTACCTTAATATCTAATATTCAGTGAAATTAAAATATTTTTTAATGTAATTGCAGCTCCAATAACTTATTTTTAAATTAAAAAAAAAACTAATATCAAACCCTTACTGCCGTTGGGTTTTCTTTTTGATTTACCCTCAAACTTTAAGTTGTTAATTTAAAATACTAACTTGATTTATGAATCTTTACATTTAATAAACATTTGAGGAAAGAACCTGCATACTGTGTACTATGCTTCAGGTTATGTTTGAGCTCCTTTAGAACATTGCAGAAATAGAGCAGTAAAATATAACCACATTTACAAAGGTGGGAAAGTATGCCGATATAGTCGTTTTAGTTCCCTTCCAGGTTTCCGCACTGTACAGAGAGAACAAAATCATTTAAACAGGCGATAACTTACTTGGCCATTTATAGCAGTCAAGCAAGTTTTTGTGGATTTTTGTTGACCACTAGCAAAGGGCCTTGCACGGCAAGAGGAACGTAACTGCTGAAAATAATTCAAACAAGCAGAAATGGCCTTATGATCTAAGAGGGATATTTTTAGAGATCCTAGGTGATTGCAAAAGGTTAAAAGAAATGCTCTCTCTCTCTCTCTCTCTCTCTCTCTCTCTCTCTCTCTCTCTCTCTGTGTGTGTGTGTGTGTGTGTGTGTGTGTGTGTGTGTGTGTGTGTGTGTGTGTGCATGCACATGTGTTTATGATGTACAACTAAAACTACGCCAAGGAGATCTGAAATTTTTAATGCAAGTGGAGAGAAGAAACTTAGACACCTTGAAGCCAGATTTTAAAATTTATAATTAGATTTTTATTTAGCAAAAATAAAATCTAATTATAATTAGATAAAATATTTAGCAAATTTATAATTAGACTAAATATTTAGCTGAAAATTACCCGTTTACACAGAATAGTGAAAAAGTTGAGTTCCATAGGCAATATTGTGTGGGCACTATTAGTTATTAATTTTAGTCATGAAATGCAACAGTGTCATTGGTATGATCTAAACCAATTCAAAAATCCAGAACTTTGAATAACATTAAGTTAAAAAAAACCTAACAATACAGAAAATGATATTGTAAGGGCATAAACAAGATCAATACCCAGGTTAATTTGTTTTAAAATAATGACTTGAAAAATCTTTTTTTTTGGAAATATAATTTTACCATCACAATCAGCATTAAAGTTTGAATAAGTTAACATTTTAAATTTCTAAATTTTTAATTTTATTTAACAAAAAATTAACCAAAGTATAAAGTTTGAATCAAATCAAAAGTATCAAAGCTAGTATGTCCACTCTACATGTAGTTGTACATACAAACCACGTACTATTTATTTCAAAACCATTTAAAACGTGTTCTAGATTATATTCATTTCATGATCTTCAATTTGCATATTACAATGATGGCTACTCCAATAGCTCGTTAACCTTGGGCCTAAAAGTTTCAGGACCATTCAAAAGAAGTTACGTACTTCCCAGAAGTTTGAAAAATAGTTTTACCGAAATTATCTTCGTTAAGTCTGATTAACCCAAAGTAATACTATTTACGAGTGGTTATTACTGCTTCAGTATCACTTCCTCTTGAAATTCAAAGTGTTAAATTTTGGTTGTGGGGAAATACCATATAGTAATAACCAGTTAAATAAGTCAATTCGCTCAACAATTAAATCATTAACAATAATCTTAGATGCCATCATTGTAAATGTAAGTGTGGTAAAACTAATATATAAAATAATTTTTGGACACTATCAAAATATTTCTGACAGTATGTTGAACAATAATAACTAGCTGACATAACAGATGTATCATCTAAGCATTGAACAACATATGACAACAGGTAGTCCAATTAATATTAATTGTGTGCAGGAACATAATTATGTTAAAATTTATTAGTATTTTTAGATCCATGATTATAAAAGGGTTTTGCAAACATTTCGGTTTTCTTTTTTTAAATACATACATGTTTTTTTGATACATATATGTACTGTATTCAACAGCGCACATTTAGTTTTTTTGTGCTTAGCATTTTTAAGTTAAGTTGCTGCACATGGCACAAGTAATTTAATCAGACTTGAAAAGTTTTCCGTTACAAATTTTAAAGTTTTATTTGGTTGGTCAATATTATACAATGTATTTGTCACTAAATAATCTTGCATTTACATGTTCTGTATTTTGTTTTGCATGCAAAACATGAAATTATTTTAAAAAAATAGTTTTAATTTAACTATAATACAAAGCATATCCTTTACAGTGCAAATATATATAACATATTAAAAGATTACAAAACTTAACCTTAAATAAATTTGAACTTCTAATATTATGGTACTTAAATTAAAAGTTGTGTCCCATTTAAACAAAAAATTAATAAATCAGCTAGTGTACTGCCTTAGAGTATGTTGTGGAACCGGTTCTGAAGAAAGGTGGTACTTACTCTGTTGTCGAACCTTGGCTACTTACAGACTGGCAACTTCGAGATGACTTACGCCCACACTGTTCCAGATACGCTGCGGGTACCCAACCTTCTTGTCCTCCACTACCTACATACAAATAACAATTGTATTTTTTCAGGTTATTTTTTAAAAAACCTTTTCAAATTTTAAACACTGGTTTGAGCTTTGATTTTTTTATTTGACTTGAATTTGGATACAAAGGTCTACTATGGTCATCAAGTAATCAAAGTTACTTCACTCCAAACATTCACTATAAGAAGCACCAAGAAAAATTAAAACTGAAACAGGTTGCACAAGTGATTTTTATTTTAAAAGTAGGCCATTTATGTGATAAAATAATTTAGTCTTAGATGTTTCAATAATTTATTATTAAAAGTCAATTTATTATTTTTTTATTTCTTAAAAATTAATTCTGCTCATATTATTTTGGCATCTACTGCCATCTATTAATTCCATATATGAATGCGTAAGAGTGGTCTTCTGTATTTGTAATTCACAATAAATTAATGCACTTATACATTTTTATTTACCTATATGCTTAATATACCACCAGCCTGCACAACCTTCTTTCAACAATTCCACAGCATCTCCTTCACGCATGCTGATTTCACTTGGACCTACTGCACAATAATCAGCTAGAGCTATGTACTTCCCTCCCTGTCAACATGATAAATATTAATGTTAGTAAATTTTGGAATAGGAATTATGTTGTAATCAAACTATTTATGTAGGAAAGAAAAAATATTGCTAATTAAACTTTAATCTAAATTGTTTTCCTTATAAGTTATTATAGAATATATTAAAAATTTATTCAAATTAAAAAGTAGTTGTGGTAGTTATTAATGTAAGAAAAGGAATGACAATATTTCAGCCCTTTTATACTAAATTTTCCACATCTTAATTTACAAATGTTTTAAAATAGATGGTTTTTTATTGTTACTTACATGGTCTATAAAGTGTGTTACGTGTTCTGAGAATGGTTCATCTTCATCACTGTTAGTATAATCTGACGACCACGCAACTTCTTCTTCTCCTGTTTCAGAGACTGACGGATGAATTGGTCTCGAGATTGCCTCATCACAGCTCAGTGTTCTGCTAGGTGTTGACATATGTTGATTGTCTAATGAACATGTTTGTCGAAGAGGTCTGAATTCAAAATTTAATTTGTGTGAGAAAATATAAAGCAAATTATTTCTAACTTTTAAGTTATACAAACCTGATCCGGGCATTTTATCAAGTGGACGTATAAACTTTAATTAATTTCATAATATATTCTCTAAAAGATTCACATGGATCTGTTATATTATAATAATTTCTCTATACTACATTACAATTATCTGGGAAAGAGACAATTCAATAATTTTATTGGAATTTATAATATACTTAATAATGAGATTTTAAACTCCACCATTGCCGGTCCCAAGCCCGGGGCTTCATCTTGCAAGGGATGAAGAAGGAGGAGGGGGAGGAGTAACA
This sequence comes from Callitettix versicolor, assembly GCA_022606455.1. Classification (NCBI taxonomy): domain Eukaryota; kingdom Metazoa; phylum Arthropoda; class Insecta; order Hemiptera; family Cercopidae; genus Callitettix; species Callitettix versicolor. Next base: position 18,465,874 of record CM040184.1, on the reverse strand, counting down.
CTTCGCTAAAAAACCGGGGTCCATTTGGCTCCGGATGGTAGCACCCAGTAAGGGCCCCTGCCTTGGGTTACAAGGTGAAACTTGGTCAACGGTCCTGACAGCGGAAGAGGAATCTCGGATTCCCAACGGTGGATGGAGCGTAAGAGCCTGGTGGTTTCACCACCAACACACAATTCCAAATCCAAAGGCTTTTGATCCCAGATTGGGCGGCCTTTGGTCAGCATCTGTTCTCCAGGTTAGGGGCAGCTGAGAATAACCTCCAGGGTTCACAACCTTGGTTGTAAATTCGTGGCTCTAGAAGTCACCCACAAGAAATTATCAATCATGGAAGAAAAAAGATCACAACGAATGAAGCAACACTGGGCTACGAGGAAGGCACAGAACATTAAAAAGTGATTGATTTAGTGTACCCCAAAGTTGGGTGAAACAAATAAAGAGAAAGAGAGATTTTAAATATTGTCTCTTACATGTGTTATTTGTTAATGAAAGTGAACAATTTCTACATGTAAGAAATGTGAAGAGAATAACCTGATCAAGCAGACGTGATAATAAACCCAAAAATTATTATCAATTTAACATATTTAATCAATAGTAATTAATTACAATTAGGCTGATAATAACGTAGAAGCCAATAAAATAAAACTTACGCATGGAATGGTTTTGAATTGTACTGTTTTATTTTGAGCTCTGTGAGTTGATCAAGAAGCAACTTTTTGATTTGTTCCACCCAAACTGATTTCTGTTGTTGTGTGGACGCTTGAATCGTATGAACTTCAAGCCTTCCTTGTAACCATACTTCAAACGTTCGTCCATCTTTTACTGTTTCTGTCAATCCTATTTGTGACATCTACAAAGCAACAAATTATATAAGTTTACATTTCAGACGGTCTACAAGCTAATCGTATGAACTTCAAGCCTTCCTTGTAACCATACTTCAAACGTTCGTCCATCTTTTACTGTTTCTGTCAATCCTATTTGTGACATCTACAAAGCAACAAATTATATAAGTTTACATTTCAGATGAATTTACATTAGCATTTAACGGTCTACAAGCTACACACTTGTGAATCTCTAAATATTTAACATTAGGATGGGTGCTTTGTAGATACTGTGTCCCCTTTCTATATTCCTGAGATGGTCAGTAACAGCGGCTTCTCCAGTTCTATTCTCTACATACATCTAGGATTTGGAGGGGATTTAAGGTGGGTGGTTCCCTTACTTCTAATTAGTGACTTTCCAGTTCGTTATTGAAGTGCTTGCAGAAGCTTGCTCTGCTAATTCCCTTTCAATTTTTCTTTCTCTTGATCTATATTAAGGAAGTTCTGCTCCATTTGGCCAATCTTTTTGTTGTACGGTGAGATCCCACTCCTTCTATTATACTTTCTTACTTATTGGAACACCCACACGTAACTAAGGAAATGAGATCCGCAAATACAGAGCCACCATGAGGCTGGTAGCATTCACTCCATCAGCACTTATACTTTACACACGAGTACACTTAACTACAGCACTTTAGACACTTAAGTACAGCATGGGTCGCTTTATACTTTGGAATTAGCTAAGCTATTAACAGTAGTGAATGTATGTATGTATATAGATACATACATACATACATACATACATATATATATATATATATATATATATATATATATATATATATATATTGACGTGTGTGTGTATCTGGAGTATATGAGTGAGAGTAGTACAAACTATAGGTACAGTGGGACTGCTAAGCCCATCAGTTTTTCACTTAAGCTGCCTCTGCCGGATTAGGATAGGTAAGTGGGGAGAGTAATATTAGTTTTTGCATATACTGTACTTTTTTCCAGCGAAAAACCATTAAGGTTATCATCGCCGACATATACTGTATTAGTGGTCCTATCTATAGCACCTTTAGAGGTCATTTACAATTTGGGGTTTAAATTATAAAATTAAAACTATAAAAATTAAAAAAATCGATTAAATTTATTACACTACTTAATTTTAATACTTAAATTTAATATAATACTTGAGTCTGGCAGGCAAATAAACACTTACCTTTAATATACGCTTGAAATGGTAATTGGCCTTGTTGTGTGCAGCAGTTTTCTTACAAAACAACATGGCTTTTTGGTACAAAAATATATGCCTCTGCATTGGTTTCAGACGAAGCTCTCGTAATCTATCCTTCTTGTTTTCAGTCCAAACTGAGAATGAACCTTGCATCAACAACTCTCCCAGTTCAGATAAGTCACCCTAAATAACAGACATTTTATTCTTGACTACAATCAATATCTCCTGTCAATCCTAACATTGAATTATTTAAATATAACAAAGTGGTTTTTTAAGACAGGATTTCTGAAACACATTGATGAATATACTTAATAAGATAACATTAAGACAGATAGAATATTTTACACGACTAAAAAACATAACTCTTAACTTATGTTTATATTAAAAATGCAATATGGTAAAAGTAAATACAGTGATACTCTGGCTGTATTTGACATGGACAATGTTCATATTGAGCGTCTAATTCACGGAATAAAAAATGACCCTCATAATAGTTTAGGTTTCAGATAAAGGGCTGAGCATATTATAAGAGTGTTTTCACTTTGTTAAATTATTTCTATAAATAAATAAATATATATATATATATATATATATATATATATATATAAGTAATATAGACATAACGTTGAGCTGTGCTACAGAAAGTACGAGCTGCTGAGTTAACGCAAGCCTTTGATTGATGGTTGTTCAGTTTTTGTAGGGCAATAACTTCCATGATATTTCTTAGTTATCTGTTATCAGAATGTCCACTCCTATTCCCTTTTCTGTCATCCTACCTAATTTTACTTAGTGTCATCAATTCTTTTACTGTGTGTTTGCTAGCCCGTTAAAAAATTTTAAATGAATTTTTAAATTTAACAAAACATGAAGAATCTTCTTGTGTGAATTTCAAATTGTTGTTTAAATTTTGTTTTCAATATTCTTTTGGATATTAATTTAATGTTCCCTAAAAGAAGTGCTTGTGGTAGTAGAAATAAAAAACAAACTGACTATTGAACTAAAAAAATATACAGTACTGATTTGTCCCGTGTGTATATATGTGACATAATTACATTTGTATGAATTTAATTAAAACAAAGTGTGATTTCTGTTCTGTGAATTTTCTTCATTTTTCATCTTTGAAAAATTACCCCGCAGGGGGGTACAGACTAGCTGCACCTATTGAGAGGATTTAGACGTTTCTCGTGGTACCCGAGTCTTAACACACACTTACACTTACAACACTACACTTATGACTTTAACACTTTACACTCACACTTACATTTAGAGAGGCGATAATAGCCTCTGTGCTCTTCGCCTTAAAATAACACAAAAAAAAAAACTGACAAATTAATGACGAGTGCTCAATTATTTTTTTCTATGTAACAAATCAAAATATTTTCCATAAGTCTCTATTGTAAATGCTGACTCACACAGCAATCTGCTCAGATAACAGTCTTGGCTCTGGAACGAATTAAGACCGTTAACCGGGATACTACTGTAATTATTTGGTGGTTCTTTTTCTTTTATCTTACCACGTTTTATCTTATATTACATGTTACCTTAATATTCTTGATCAAAAATAACATAAACACAGTAAAACATAAATTGTTTTACTGTTGAAAAAAATATATTTTATTCAAGTTTTAATTCATGGTCTACAACTCAATATATTCTTGTAAAGTGAAGTGATATATTCAGCTTCACTAAGTTTCTCAACCCCCTCCAACAATACCACCAAAGTCAGTGCTCCAGCACTACTTAACCAACAACTACATCCCTCATAGTATCACAATTACAAATGTTACACTACAAAGACGACAGACAAAGACTAATGTTTCTTAAGGAAGAAACAATTTTTACAAATTTATTTTCTCCAAGAAAAGATAGTACCATTTTTTATCAAATCCCACTGAATTAAAAAAAAATACATGCTCATTATTTTATGTTAAAAACCAATAAATGGTAGTCACTTTAGTTTTGAACTTTTTTTTGTCTTCTTTAAAGCCAGGTAATTAGAATTGGTGGAAGTAACAAGTAACTGTAAACTGTAAAAGAGGTCTTCTGCAGTATGTTTGTGCTACTTGTATACTTACTGCCATAACATGCAAGAAAACTGAAACATTTTTTTTTTTTTTTTTTTTTTTTCCGGCGAAAAACCGTTCAGGTTATCATCGCCACTGAAACAATTGTCAAATACAACTGGGAAACAAAAAGTGAGATATTTTGTGTTTGTCATAAAAAGGACTATGGAGAATTAACCCCCCACTTAAAAAAAATAATTTCTGAAACATTTATTGATTATAACTCGGGGTAACTTTGGTATAAGAATAAATATTACGTTCAGATAATTTAAAAATTTTAACTCAGTAAACTGCGGTCAATATTGCTGTTGGTGTTAATACAGTTTAATAGCAATTGTGCGATTATGATTTTATTAATGAAAAACACAATTTTAAATTACCCAGAAACCTGTGATGGCAATCTGATGCATGCTATCATTTACACATTTGACAACGACCAGCATACAGTCTAAGGCCTCCTGGATTTCTCCGCACCACTTCTGCCCCTCACTATAGTGCAGTAAATCCTGAAAGCAATGTGTTAACATTAACTGACTTCGCTCGTGAAACTATGCTCAGGTAAGTAAGGTCGAAATTATTGCTATAACTTTCAATGGTTTTATTGTAAACAAAATCAACATAAGTTTTTAATTTTACACTCAAATATGTGTCCATTTTACAACTTATACTGTGCAGTCCCTTAATACTATGTCACTGTGCATTTCTGGGTTTTTCTAGACCCAGATTAAACATTTAAACTGCATAGCTTTAGCGGCAATAAATTTTCTCAAAATTTCTACTGAACATACTGTAAAATTTATGTTTAATTAATATTATGAAAATTTAGAACATATTTTATAACAAATATTTTTCTTTTAAAATCAAGTATTGAAAGTTACAAAGGACAATAAAATGTTAATTTACAAAAATTTAATTAGTATTTTATTTAATATCTATGAAGTCTACTTTGTATAAACTAGTACCAGTATTAGTATTACGTTTAAAAATGTAAAAATAAAACAAAAAATTAAAGAAAATAAACACAACTGTTTCCGTTGACAGTGTTCAATTTTATTTTTAATGAGTGATCAAGGAAACTTGAATACGGATGACTATGTTCTTCAACTGTGTATCTGAAAAGTACTATTTGTAATATGTAACTATCTGACTCATTGTTTAGATGCTACAGGAAGGTTTATTAACAGAGAGAGAAAGGCTCACACAAAATCATGAAGGCCCCGTCTATTTATAAAATTTAATGAAAAGTGTAGACGAACAAAATTACCTTGAGCAAAAGTTGGTATTTGGTAATTCTTTGAACAGGCTTCAACAAATAAGCAGCTAAAGGCAATTTGTGACCCAGTTTGCGTTGGCAAGCCTGGAAGAAAGCATTGTTCCCAAGTGAGGCTCTGAGTCTTTCTGACCTTGGGTTGTTTTGGCAGTAATAACTGTACAGTCTGTGGAATGATTCCCGCTGAAAAATATTGCACATACTTGCTGTACAAGAACAGACCCTTCAAATATACCATATAGATGATATTATTTAAATATAACAACATTATTATCGCCATGAATAATCTATTTACATCACAATATGTATGTACAGAATCATTAGTGGTAAAAAATATATTAGAACAAACACACTCAAATAAAAAGACAAGAAAAGCCCCCTCGGTGGCCTAGTGGATAGCGTACTAGGCTTTCACCCCGAGGACCTGGGTTCGATTCCCGGCGAGGGCTTGGCATTTTCACATGCTATAAATCATCCCATCGTCTGAATTAGCCCAAGTGTGCACAATAGTCGGACGTTAACCAAAAAAAAAAAGACAAGAGTATAAAACCATACAAAAACCTAGAAGATAGACTTTACCACGTAATTGAATTTATGGGAAAATTATCTTGGTTCTGGTATGGCAAGTACAAAACAGAACCAGGATAAAACATTTGCGGTAAAAGTTAGAGTATTGTGAAAAGTATAAATGTCACACAATTGAATACATTGATTGTAAATACAGTTGACTGTATTTATAAATATTACACCATTTTATTAAAAAACATTATTTTGATAATTTGTGGTTGTGAATGTTTATTATTAAATTTAACACAAATTTACTTGTATACACATTATGAGGTATACAAATTTTATTTTACTTAAAAAAATTAATTGAAGCTTGTATACATAGTTATAACAATATTTGTTTAATTACACTCGCAAAACTCGCTTACTTGTGTCTGCTTGTTTGTAACATCTGACATAGTTTCTGAAATATTTTGTATTTGTATTTTGTAATTTGTATCAATATTTTACAAATTACTTAGGCATAGAAAATTTTATCATTGGAAAAAACTCCAGTTTGGAAAAAGATTTTTATGTTCAAAAACTAAATGTATCCATTATTTTTAGAGTCAATTAAAACAAAAACAAACAAAACAATGAATACAGAACCCTTATATTTTAAAATGTATAAAGGAGTAAAATATACAAACTAGGTCGTCTGATGTATAAAAAAGCGAATTGTAAAAGCAAATGTTTAGTTGAATGTAAATAGCTGAACAAAAATGTACATTAATTTTCAGAAAAATGTCTAGAGAACTATTTAGGGTTACAAGAGTGCCAAAGTGCGCTAAATAGTGAGAACTATGTAGGACCAAAGTGCTAAGAATATATGAATAGGGAAACAAAATCGTAGGTAAGGAGTGATATATATATATATATATAATAATAAAAAAAAAATATATAACCAAGGACAAGAAGCAATGGTTCCAAGGCAAAGTCAAATCCAAGCAAATGATTCAAATCTCTGACGAAGAAAGAAAAGCAAGATCACAACGAATGAAGCAATACTGGGCTACGAGGAAGGCACAGAACATTAAAAAGTGATTGATTTAGTGTACCCCAAAGTTGGGTGAAACAAATAAAGAGAGAATAATAAAATATACATAATAATACAATTTTTTCCTAGGATAGACAGAAGACCCGAAAAATCATTGAAGAGACGCTTACAAGGAACTGTGTCCAAAGTAAAATTTATGGGTGAAGTATCAGAGCCCTTTTGCATCAAAACTGGGGTCCGACAGGGGGACAGAATATCCCCAATGCTTTTCAATATTGTTCTAGAAAAGATCATTAGAGAATGGGAACCACAAGTGAAAGGCATCCAGATTGGGATACGGAAAGAGAACTGTATCAGAGTCAAGTGCCTTGCTTTGCGGGTGACATTGCGATTTTCACTGATAACAGGAAGGAAGCAATACAGGCAGTGGAAAAGTTACATGAAATAGCACAAAAAATCGGACTACACATTTCTTATGAAAAAACCCACTATCTGGAAAGATGGCCAGAGAATAAATCGCCATTGATTACAGAATATGGTAAAATCACGCAAATCCTCCATTTTAAATATCTTGGGGAAGTGGATTTTACAGTATGTGATCCTTGGGACTAAGCCGAATCACCAATGAACAAAGACATTCTAAGTTGCAGAAAGCTTACAGGTTAACATGGGCACATTACAATAAGAAGTGTATTTGCACTTTATTAAGAAGTGTATTGCAATAAGAAGTGTATAGATGCAAAATTAAATGCAAAATTAAGTGTATAGATGCAAAACCACTACAAAATGGTGGTTCTTCCGGAAGCAATATATGCAGCCAAAACAATGGTGATGGGAGGTCATTCCAAGGTTCTGGATATAGAGAAGCAGGAACAGAAAATCCTTTGAAAGATCCATGAAAGTCAATAAAAATGAATGAAGAGACCCAGAACTAACTCTATTTGAGGATCAACCCAGTATCGGAAGAAATCAGAAAACGTCGAGCAATGTTTTACACACACATTTATAGAATGGAAGACTCCAGGACGGTGAAGAAAATACTCAAGTTATAACAGAGAGTAAATGCGGCACGGAATGGCTGAAAGAAGTCCAGAGGGACTTACAATAGATCAAAATAGGAAATCTTGAAGATCATGCCGAATGCTGAAATAAAATTAAGAAGATTAAATTTCAACACAAAACATCACAACAACCTGGAAAGAAATGGACAGCTGAGACAAGGATGGAGCATTCGGATAGGATGAAGAGATTCTGGGAGGAAAAGAGGGAAAACACCGAAGGATTAAATCATGTATTTCAAATTCAATCGCTCTCCTAAGGAGGAACAATCGATTAAATAAATAAATAATATGCAGTAATAAAATTGTAGGGTTATTGTTATTTATATTTTTGGACAGAATAATTTTTTAGAACATAGTTGTAGTAAAGTTTCATTTGGTTATATACACAAAATGCAAAAAGAAAAAATAAGCTACAAATATAGTGTACTATTTATGTAGAGTACACTACTTATTTAAAGTAATTGTACATACAGTTGAGTGTGCTGTAAAAATGCTTACAACTTAGAAGAGAAACTACTACAAAGGTAATATTGTTTAATGTTATCAGTAATTTAATGATAAGCTTTAATATTTACAAATTATTTTTTCACTCTCTACTTTTCTTTGCCTACATTTCTGTAAGCTTAACTTCATTTTCCTTTTGTTTAAATATTTCTTTATGTACTCACTGGTGTTTAGTAGTAATAGTGTCAAGTATGGTTGAAGGATGGAGGATGAAGAAAGTAAGTTGTTCCTATAGACAGGAATTATGGGAGAGAAATACAATTCTATTTACCAATAAAGTTATACGGATAACTATCTCTGCTATATCAAACAAATTTGTTATACAGTTTCTGTGAATATAAGTATGGCTTCTTTGTAATGTTTCTTTAATTGATTTATTAAAAAATATAGGATTCTATGAAATATATCTCCTAAAGCTACGAAAAACAATACCACATAAAAATATACTCAACATTTGTAAATGCTAGAATATAAAAATATTATAGTATCATTGTTGTTAAAAAACTGCAAATCATACCCTATGAGTAAAACAAAGTGCCACCAGGTCTGTTGTAGAAATGCAGTTTTCCAGATCTTGTAGGAAAACTTCCCCATGAAACCTGTATAGTTCTTCTAGGTTTCCAAATAGGATGTCTGCTTTACCTTCAAGTCCTGCTGGCACTAGTGGTTTCATCTCATCTGAATTCATTGCATTCTTGTACCCCTGAAATAAAAACATCAAGTATCATAATTTATATGAAATATTTATTTTTTGGATTAAACATAAAATTAATCCTATAATAAAAACAAGAAAAAATAAAATAATAATAATCATAAATTACTGTAAAGAAAGTTACATTAAAATTCTTTTTATATTCTTCTTCTTTCTGCTAGGATTATTGTCACTATGTTCAGTATAATAATCTACCTTATACAAAGGGTATAGAAATAGTTTTTGAAGATGAAGGGTCTCCGAAATGTGTCAACAAAAGAAGAATTGACGAAGCTAGGGAAGGTAGATTATTATACCTAACATAGTAAAGTTACATTACCTTTAAAATAGAACCCAATTCTGACACATAAATACGTTCGGTTTCTAGCAGTTCTTTCAGTACATGATTTCTCTTTGCTCGTAAAATATCGCTACCCACTGATGTTTCCACCTTTCCATTTTCAACCTGAAAGAAATAGAAATCAGTTAGTTTCGAAACATAAAACTTAAGTTACTACAAGGGTGGTCTGATAAGTTTCCGACCTCAACCTGAAGATAGCACTCGTCGATGGCAGCAATTGAATTTCGTTGTTCATCTGTTGACAGTTACTCACCAAAGTTTCAACCATTTTGGACACACAGTTGTTATGTAACAGTCGTTTGAGTGAGTTGATGTGAGTATTTTTATGAAAATGGACAAAATCGAGTATCGAGCTGTCATTAAATATTTGTTTTTGAAAGGCAATACTCCTACGCAAATCAAAGATGAGTTGGATTCTGTGTATGGGGACTCTGCACCATCATTTCCCACAGTGAAATTTTGGGCAGCTGAATTTAAACATGGCCGTAAGAGCTTGGGAGACGATGAACGTTCGGGACGTCCAAAAACTGCAACTACCGACGAAAACATCGCCAAACTTCACCAAATAGTGCTAGATGACCGCCGAATTAAAGTGAGAGGGATAGCAGACGTTATGGACATGTCAAAAGAACGTGTTTGTCACATATTAAATCAACATTTAGACATGAGAAAGCTGTTTGCGCGTTGGGTGCCGCGTTTGCTCACATTAGACCAAAAACATATTCGAATGAACATTTCCAATGCTCTGTTGGTGCAGTTTAGGCGCAATAAATCCCAGTTTTTGTGCCAATTAATTACTGTAGATGAAACTTGGGTACACCATTATATGTCCGAAACAAAAATACAGTCCAAACAGTGGATTGCAAAGGGGGAACCGGCTCCAAAAAAAGCAAAAACTGGTTTTTCGGCTGGGAAAGTGATGGCGACTGTTTTTTGGGATAGTCATGGAGTTATTTTAATCGACTATCTTCAAAAAGGAAAAACCATTACAGGAGCATATTATGCATCATTACTTGACAAGCTGAAGTCAGAACTTGCGGAAAAATGGCCACATTTGCAGAAAAAGAAAATTCTATTTCACCAAGACAACGCACCGTCTCACACCTCAGCGGTTGCCATGGCGAAAATCCACGAACTGCTTGACCATCCGCCTTACTCAACAGATCTAGCCCCAAGCGACTTCATTTTGTTCCCTCATCTAAAAATTGCGCTTGTAGGACAGAGATTTTTGACAAATGAAGAGGCAATCACCTTCGTATTTTGCAGAGATAAACGCCAAGTACTATTTGGACGGGTTACAGAGATGTGGAGCATCGCTGGGAGAAGTGTGTAGAGGTACAAGGAGACTATGTTGAAAAATAAAAAAAAATTTCTGAAAAAATGTCTTGTATCTTAGTTAGGTCGGAAACTCTTCAGACCACCCTCGTATTATAACAGCATAATTACATTATTAATTTTAAACTGTAAAGTACTTTTTTAATTTATAAATAATTTTTTTAAAGTTTGAAACAATGATCACAAAAATTTAAAAGCATAGCACTTACTTTCCTACAGTTCTAAAAAAAATTGTTTTTATTCAGATTGTAAAAAGAATTTACACTCAATTATATAACATTTTTAATGTGTTCATTAAATTTTAACTTATTATAAATAGTGGCAATTACTAGTGTGCACTGGATGTTGTCTCAAACTCCATATTTCCTAGCCTTATCACTAATTGATCAAACTTAATTGTTTCATATATACATAACTGTATTACTTATTTTGTTTGACCCTACTTACTTTATTTTGTGGAGGAGGTGGAGATTGAATTGGAGGCTGAAGAGGAACCGCAGGCTCAGGAGTGACAGTCTGTATTGGTCTAGGTGGCTTCTGGGTGAGCCTTTTTAAACTTGAACATCTCTTATCACACATCGTAGTTATGTCATCTATCCTTTGTAACACCTAAAAGAGTAACACATGGAAAACACTTATGGTCTGAGTAAATCTAAAAAATATGTGCACATACAGACACACACACACACTCCATTTATAAGATTGGTGGAAGCAGTTTAATAAGAGACTTGTAACTCACAAGCCAATTCAAACAATCTGTCACTGTGGCACAGTTTTTAGGTAGGTTACAGGGTGAAAATTTTTTTACAATATGTCTCAATAACAGTACCTAAAGTGATAAATGACAAATTATATTTTACTAGATTAAGGCAATTTCTCAGTATGACTATTTTTGTTTCTCTTGCATAAATATGTAACTTCATAGATGCCATATTTTCTAGAATATTAATCTAAGAACGTACCTGTGTAACTAATGCTTTGGTCTCTGGTGTAATTGAGTCTTGGAATAGTATATGAAACTCTCGAGGACTGCTTAATTTGAACTGTGCTGCACTTTCTACAAACCTCTGTAACTCCCCAAGAGCAGCTTCAGCACTCTCTGCAGAACAGGAACATTTCTCTATATGTTGAGATCCCAGTAGATCTATTCCTCTTGTACACCATTTGTTAGCCTGAAAAAACAAAATTCAATTTAAGCGAAAATAATTTACGTTTATGGTACAACAAAGTGAGTAACTGTATTTTGATTCTGAAAACTCTTTTTCTAATCTATAAATAATTCATTTTTGTTAATCAAATTTTATATGCAAGATTTTCTAATACAAGTACAGTGGCTTGTAAGAGAACGTTCACTACAGACTCTGAAAAATCTGATATTTAACTCTAATCCAATTGTAAATATTGTTAACGTGGTAGCAGTATATTTCTTTCCTTACCTATCAAATACTTTAATGAAAAGCATTTAAACTATAAATAAAAATTAAAAGCTTATACAGTACAGGCCTCAACAACCTGTTGAGGTTCCATTTGATTCAAATTAACGAACTACTTAACATTAATTTTTTATTAATTAAAAAAAAATATTGACATAAGAGCTCAAGGCATATGTTTAACTAGTATGGTTGGAATTGCTAATACATACAGTCAATGAAATTCTTAGGTATAGTGTGTGCATGCACATGTGCGCTCACACACACAAAATTGATTCATTGACAATACAGTTTATGAGTTCTGATTACTACTTGACTATCGAGACTTTCATTGTTAAAGTTTGTAATTCATGTGTTACAATTTTCTATTATGAAGTTCTTCAAAATGACTAAGATAAAATAATTAATCAACAACAAAGTACTACAAGTAATATAAATATTTTTGCAAATTGTTCTTCAACACTAAATCGTTAAAATTGTTATTCTAACAATAACATTAACAATAACATGTTAACAATAACATTAATATAAATTTTGTAATTTAATTATTGAAAGTATAAAAATAACATTAAATTGATAAATATTAACTTTATCTATGTTTTCCTGCAGTTCTCTACACTTAGCAAGTGTCTCAGCTCTGCGTTGTAACCTGTCAACTATAGTAACACTCATGCGCTGTATTTCTTCACACTTTGGTGCGATACAGTCCAAGTGCAAGTAATGTCTTCCTCGTAGCATTGCTTCTCCTGAACTGACAAGTTCTTCTCCTTTCTCCACTTCATCCTAAGTAATATGAATAAATATATTAGTTTAGGAAAAAGAATTTAAATTATGGCAATTCGAGTGTTTTAGTTATACACCTTGTTAACATTTAAATTTTGTCAAATATATAAATAATGTGAATTATCTGTTTGTATGAATGAGTACTAACTGCTACAAATTACTTTTTTTGACAGTACTTTTATTGATATTTATACTTAAAGCCAAAATGTAATAAAACAAACGAATTATTATTATCGTTTTTTAATAATTATGTTTTAAATAACTATATGTGAAGGAAACGTTTTTATAACAAAATACAGTCCATCAAAGCAAAATATTTTTCAAAAAGGATTTTACTCAAAAAGTTTGTATTTCTAAATCAGTGATTTTCCTTTAAAATGCTTTGAACCAATGAACCAAGAGAGAAACAGTTAGCAAATGAATCAAACACTTTAGGCTTTTCATGCAAAGTGAATAAATAGGCTCACGTATATCAGGACGAGTGTGATACTTTTTGGACAGATCCTAAAATGCTGAATACATTCACACAATTAAAATATATATTCCACTTGGACAAAACTACATAAGATATTAAAGTAATTATGAAAATATCATGCTTGTATGATTCACCGTTGACAAAAAACTGTTGCAAAGCGAACAACAACATGTAAGTTGCAACTGTGGAAGTTGATAATGTTTCACAACATTCCAGCAACAGAAACTGCCCAACTATTGGAATGATTTTCCACTAAATCATGCCCCTTTCTACCAGACAATTAAAGAACATGCGTTTCTCTTGGTGCATTACAAAAAAAATAAAAACGACATAATAGTTTAAAAAACACAAACATTTATTTGTATTTACCCTAACAGTACAACTTTTTTATATTTTATTTTAAGTTTTCAAACTTACTGTACACATCTTTTGAAATGATATCAGCTCTTTAATAAGTGTATCAACTCTATCTACAGTTTCACCAACTTCTGTCATTTCCGAAACAGTCTTTAGGTGCATGTCCAGGCTGCTCTACAATAGACAAAAAAAAGACAATAAGCAACAGATAATTAAATATTATAATACACATCCAAATAGTACAAAACAAGAAGTTGCATAAGTAATATATATATATATATATATATATATATATATATATATATATATATATATATATATATATATATTATTATATAATATATATATTATATATACCTCTGGGGGGAACCTGTAACCTCTAGAGGGCGCGTCCCCAGGTGGCGGATAGGGGAATGCCCTAACCGGTCGGCATTCTGTCGATCCGGCGGGTAGGTGGGAAATAAAATACCACCCTCAGACCAACAGGTGGGGTAGATGGGGCTCCTTAGTCGTGGAGAAGGCAACCCATATAGGAGAAGGATACTCTGATGTAAAACCCTGGCCCTTCATGTTGAAGGTTGAGCCATCGGGCCAACTCCTCGATGCTCGGAAAAAAATAAAATGTTAAAAAACCTAACCTAAGCCTCGGATTAGATCGGATAAAAAAGAGACGACATAAGCTATGGAAACAGATAATGTTTTTCAGGACATGGAATGTTCAAGGCCTTTCAAATAAAATAAATGATGTAATCTTAGAAATTAAAAATCTAAATATAGACATTGCTGTAATTACAGAAACAAAGAAAAAGAGAAAAGGATCGGAAAATTTAGGAAAGAATGCCGGATGAGCGAATTCCCAAAAAAATCATGCAATGGAGAACACCTGGAAGAAGAAAACGAGGGAGGCCGAAACTAAGCTGGAGAGAGGGAGTCGAAAAGGAAATAAAAAAAAGGGATCTACCAGAAGACCTGTGGTGGGACCGCGATCGATGGAGGTTGGAGATCGGATTATAGATAGAGATATTATTTATACATACATATATATATATATATCTTAATTAGTAATGAAATTACTAATCCAGCATATATGAAATTAGACAATTGGACGATTACTGAAAAGGACGCACGTACAAATCTGGCACTACAGCCTGAACATACCAAATATAAAAGCTATAATGAGTGAGAACACAAAAATCATATTTATATTATCTATTTTAGTCAATTACAAATATATTTGTACACTGTAATAAAAATTATAATATATTAAGTAAAAATCAAAATGATTATCATTTCTGTTGACAATAAATTAATTTATTCCTATGTCTTATAAATCACTAAAATACATGATGTTCATGTTTCTTGTTACATATACAGGCATACAAGAACCAACCTGAATTATTTTAAAATCTCTTTCAAATGTTTTCAGATCCAGGTACTGGTGAAGTCTGGCAGAATGTTGCTGCCAAAAGTCATCAAACGTTCTTTCTGTTTCTTCCAGTTGCACCAATAACCTACAAGTCAGACAATTACGCAATTATAACTAACGTTGTTTCTTTATTTAAAAAACAAAATACTATTAATTGAAAGAACATTTTGATACATAAATGCCAGACGTGATAAAAAAAACTGATTTTCATGATCAGGAGGAAACCTAATAAAAAGTGCTCATGTGTTAAAAAATGTGAGCAACTCAAAATCTTAAACACTCACAATTCTGTTGTCCGACACTTCGCCTGAAAATCTAATATAATCATTGTAGGCAGCATTAAAATGTGCATAAATTATTATTTTAATAATAACTTAAAAATTTTTAAAAAATTCATTGAAAATACCAAAATTTACCTTGAACACATGGTTCACATTTCATAACTCTGGTCAGGATTTACCTTTTTAGCTGATACAATAACCAGTGGTGTGCACATGATTTTGAAATTGTGGGTGCCAACACCAAAAATGGCGCCTTTTTTGTTTCCCTATATAACCCCCCCGCCGGCTCTTTAAGATTGGATGGTTATTATCGCTGGCCAACTAGCTCTTGGTGGTGAAAATAGTGGTTAAGGGTGAAAATTTAAATTATTGCTCAATTAATTTCAAAATTTGAGTTCGAGGATTTTTGGGGCACTCTTTGAGATTAGATGGTTATTATCGCCATCCAACCACCCTAGGGGTGAAATTAGTGGAAAAAATTCATGAGAGTTAGAATTTATATAGAGTAGGTCTGGTTGAAATTTTAGACCAATCGGTCAAAACCTCGTGGTTACAGGAAAAAAAATGCTGTCCCTATCTACTAAAAATTACCCAAAATAAATTTTGTCACCCAAACAAGTATCCATTAGATGGCTCGGAAAATTCTGAAAAAATTTAAGGGTCTTAGTTTTTGTGTAGAATTGGTCCAGTATTAATTTCAGATTGATCGGGTGCATCTTTGAGTTTTGGAGTGCAAGTAATATTTGTTGAGTGAGCGAGATGCGCAAGAATGTATGCCTTGCTTTGCTACTCTGCTAGCGCCTCTCCTTCCTTTTTGTCTCCTCTTTTCGGGGTCCCTTTTGAGACATTTGGAGGCGTGCCACGGCACCCACGCTGCACACGCCACTGACAATAACTACTTTTCTATTCGTTAACAAGTAACCAATACATACGACATCAAATTAGACAGAATGGTTTTATCAAGATGTTTATTAAGTTATGCTTACTGGATTAGTTAGACAAGAATGGAATAATATTTTGGAATTAAATTAAAAATTCGTGCCTGGTTTTGAGAACTTGAATTTGTAACATTTTTAGTTGAATTATGTTTGGAGCTCTTTAATATTCCTTGGGTCCGTAAAAGTATGTTGAGGATGTGTAACGATAATAGCCAATCAAGTGAAAAGACAATTTTCCTAGTATTTGCCTACTTAAATGAAGTTAGGTATTATACCTACTTTTGTTCCTATTGCAGTGCTAAATTAAAATAATGTTCATATTTTCAAAATAATAAACAATTGTCTTTACTTTGATTTTTAATTTTTCTGCTCTCAGAATTAATTTTACTTGAATTTTTTTTACAAAAATTATGTTTGGGTTATTTAATTTCCCAAGTTTTATAGTTTGTATTTCCATAGCTCTATTGTATTTTAGTATTGATTTTATTTATCAGTTTTAGTTTTAGATTCTGAAACTCTACTGCATTGCAGAAATGATTTGAAGTGATTTTTGAGGTTTACTTGCTCGCTATTTTACTATAACTCTTCTAATAACTATTTGCATGGAAACTACTGGAGTACCTCTCTACAGCAGTTATGTTAGCAAGAGATGATGGCTCCTGAGAAGTACTATTTAGTCTTTGTTTGATGTCACCCAAGAGATTCTCTCCTCGTCTTGCAGCTTGAAGGATAGCTTCCTTAAGTTTGGAGTACTCTTCTCCTTGTTCTTCCAGCATTTCCTCAGCTCCTTGAATTCCCACAGAAAGTTCATAAGAACTTTCTCTTAGCCTTTTGGTAAAGTCATCCAACGAAGCAGAAACAGCTTTTGTTTGATTAGAAAATTGCTCCAGAGCCTGTTAAGTTAATTAATTAATGATTATTTTCCAATTGAACATGTTTTTTTAAAGATTTTAAAAATTAGTATTATTACTGACAATAAATAAATGACTGGCAGTAAATTTACATATACATTTTTTTGAACAATATTTTTTTGCTTTTAAAAAAAAAATCACACATTTATACTTTTATAATCTGAAAATACTTTGGGCCCACGGAGGACTGAAGCCAGATCCCTTGAATATTGATCAGAGAGAGCAAGGTTTTTTTAATAAAAACCCATTAAAACTTCTTGCTTAAGAAATACAATTTAGTATTGAAAATGTAACTTATTAACATATTTATAAATTTAGCAGTACATAATGTTTGCCTAATTCCATAGGAGTTGTTAAAACTTTTTACTGTTATTTTGAGTTATATCATGCAAAACCTTACATAACCTTACATTTAACCTTATTAGGCTACATAACGTAACATCAAGCATACTAAACAAATTTTAATCTGGCACAAACACAGCCTAATTTTGTTTATGGTTTGAAGCAAATACAATATTAAAAGTTTATAACAATACGGATAAATATTCATGGAAACTTGTCATAATGCTTCACTAACCATGCGTTGTTGTATCCAATGCTGATGGCAATAAGGCATGTTTCCTTCTAGGTCTGTAGTCAGTTCTTTCCTGTCTACATACTGATGTAGTTCTTCTATACAACTACATACTATAACCTGCAAAGACAACATAATACAACTATTAGTAAGGAAAAACATTAATAATTCTTAACATGAAGATAAACAATACGCTAGAATAAAATGTGTCAAATGTAGTATGTGTTACTTGTATCTATTAAAAAAATTTTAATTAATACAACAACTTTTAATTATGGACGAACATGGAATAAATTTAAATATGTATAACTAATGAAATATATCAATGTACACAGCATTAGAATTGTGAAAAA
>CM040184.1:18392463-18442463 GCA_022606455.1 Callitettix versicolor | reverse complement strand
TTTACTTACTTGTTTAGCTTGTGTTTTTCTTCATAAAATTGATCATTTTCATGTTATTTGGGTTGAGAAATTTCAAATAGCCACCATTTTGAAAAATATTATTTAGATAAGGTTGTTTATTTTTTTTTAATAATAGATCATTTATCATCATAGATCATTTAGTAAGTACCACATCAAATTTCATTGTAACTGGTCAAACTATACTGGAGGTAAAACATTATTTAAAGAAAAAAACAGTAAGCAGCATTTCTGAACCTATGTTTATAAGACCTTTTATTTATTTTAATATAAGAAAATCACTGCAGAAGTTTGTCAGCTTATTCTAGAAACGCTGTGTGTGTGTGTGTGTGTGTGTGTGTGTGTGTGTGTGTGTGTGTGTGTGTGTGTGTGTGTGTGTGTGTGTGTGTGTGTGTGTGTGTGTGTGTGTGTGTGTGTGTGTAAGTATATGTTTTTGAAAAACCAGTAATTTTCGCAATTTTATTTATAAGTTTTTGGTCAAAAAATTGTAAAGTTGTTTTTCTGAGAATTAGTTCTAACGATTTTGATAAAATATAGTTTTTACCGAAACAAAATGCACATGTTTGTATTCTCATTGAAAAAATTGGTTTTCTATCATGTTTTTCTCAAATTTTTGTCTTATAAGAAGTTTCGTAACTCACGCCACTAAAGCAAATTTTAAATTATGATTTGAGAGTATGTAAAAAAAATAATAAAATAAAACCGATCACCATCGGGTTTGTTTTAATTTTTAGATTTACACTTGAACTGCTAATGTCCTTTGTTCCTGGTTTTACAGGATATGTGATGAAAACTTGAACAATTTTGAGAAAGTAAATCAATTGGCACTTACTTTGTTCATAATTTCTGAACCTTTTTTTGCACATTTTATTTAATGTTACAATATCACATCACCTGATGATATTACAATAAGAAAAATATTTGTCAAGAAAACGAAATATCATTAAAAGGTAGACTGAGTCGTATATGCTGTTTGTTATAATTATGCAATGAGTTTTATTTCCAACTTTTCATTACACATTGATTTCTATTAACACTTTATACAAGTTGAATCATGTAATACAGTAATGTTAGTTTTATGACCTTCACAGAAGTCTTACTTCATGCAATGTTAAATATTGTTATCAATTTGTAAACGTGGTTTATTAGAATAAAAGTCAGTAACTTTGTTATTTACTAAAAAATGTTACTGTAAACAAGAATCATCATTGCTATAAATAAGAATAAAATTTTATTTTTAACAAATCCTACAGAAATGTATAAAAGTTATTTTTTTCAAGAATAATTTGTTTACTTTTATAGCACTGTAAATTTCTCGTCATTATAACTCCCTGACTGCAGGTGGTGCTAGTAGTATTACGTAGCCTCTGGATATTTCGCCATTCCACAATGGTACGGAGTGTTAAACATTATGCGCTTGTTATTTAAATATATTTTTAAAAAGGCTGAAACTGCCATTGTCAAAGGGTGATTATGGTGCAGTTCTCATTTAGAAAACAATATTGTTATGGATGTCAAATATTAGAAATACAGGTACAGCTTTAAAGAAGAAACCACCAGATATATTATGGAGAATTTGTAAACCAGAAAATAACTGAGCTGAAAGGCAATCATTTATACACAATCTCCATGCTGCTCAACTGTTAATTTTTTTTTTTTTTTTTTTTTTTTTTTTTTTGTGTTTAACGTCCGACTATTGTGCACACTTGGGCTAATGCAGACAGTGGGATGATTTATAGCATATGAAAATGCCAAGCCCTCGCCGGGAATCGAACCCGGATCCTCGGAGTGAAAGCCTAGTACGCTATCCACTAGACCACCGAGGCGGCTACTCAACTGTTAAATAAGCTGCTATGCTAGGAATAGTGATAGGCGTGTAAGAATTTTATACATTTACTTGCAGTTTCATCTGCGCAAAAAAAGTCATAGAGAAGCAAAAGGAATGACTTTTCTGCTCCTTGCCAAGCTATTCTTGAAAATGTTCCAATTCTTTTGTGTTGACAAGTGATGAACCAAGCCATTTTTATTACAGGTTGTGTTTTGGAGCAATCATGTCATACTTTTTTTGAAAAAAGAGAACAATCAAAGTTAATGATTGTTTTTCAAAAATTTTACATAACTTCTTGAAACCAAAACCTAATAAATTCAAATAACATGTTATAAATTTGTAGTTTCAACAGGAAGGCCTGAATGCACCCACCTCCTAATCTTCTAATATGAAGTGATTCATTGTTTGCATGCAAACGGGCATTACCGCTGCAATTGGCATCAATTTTTATAAAAAGAATTAAAATTTCTAAGCTCTAGTTAACAAAAATAACATTGCTGAATGTATTTAACCGAACTTTACACTATTAACTAGACTAACTGATTATTAAAAATATTAAAAAAAACCTGTGTAATAAGAGAAGAAGTGTTGAAGAGATGGAAATGTCTACACCACAAGTCAAACAGATAAAAGACAACTGTTGGCTGAACAAAACTACTTAGATTTAAAAATGATGGATCAAACAAAGAATTTAGGGTGGAATTCAGTGTTAAGGAATGGAAACTAGAATCTAATAAATCAACACTCAAACTATATTGTGCAAATATTGATTTGAAAGATATGTTGAAAAATGATGTACACTAAAAAACCAAAAAGTGACAACATAGATGATGCTATTTAATTATAGTTTAGATGGCAGCATTTCAGAGGTATTTCATTTGAAAAAACAATAATTTTTAATAGAAAATTTGAACAAAAAAAATCACAGTAATTTAAAAAAAATGGTCGTTCAAGAAATTTAAAAAAAAACATGGATCGGATAGTAAGACATTTCCAGTGAAAAATTGTCTTCCTATACTAAAGCTGTAGACTGAGTTTCTTGCAACCATTAAGGAACTGGTTAAAACAGAAAATCTATAACCTGAATGTTATATAATACTGATGAAATGTCTGTTCCTCTTAATAAAGAGGTCTAATTTATTAAGATCCATTTGGTTATAAAAACAATGCATAGGCATACAAAAATGATATTATATTCATCTTAAAACTGTATTTTCATTTACTTTCTATATAATTAATTAATTATACATTTATCACATCGTTTTACAAGTTTGCAAATTCCTTCAATAATT
The DNA here is from genome assembly GCA_022606455.1 of Callitettix versicolor. NCBI lineage: Eukaryota > Metazoa > Arthropoda > Insecta > Hemiptera > Cercopidae > Callitettix > Callitettix versicolor. The sequence goes on along the minus strand of CM040184.1, from coordinate 18,439,325 downwards.
TCTGCTGCCCAAGATTGTAGCCAACCTCTTACAACAACATCTTGAAGTTCTTCGTCCAAGTCAAAGCTTTGGGTCCCAAGCCATTTTTTTTTTATTTGAATAAACAAATGCAGATCACTAGGAGCCATAGGGTTGACGGTCAAAACATCCCATTGGAATTGATTCAACAGGCAATTTCCAAATAGCCCTTGTATTTCCAATGAAAACATAACTGTCACAAGAAGAAAAATATACCCCAAGGTTCAAAAAATAAAAGAAACACAACCATTTTGACTTGTGAAAATGCCAGTAGGGAAGACAACATCCATTACTGCTTGTAGAAAAGTCAATAAGTCTAGGCCACTGAAAAAGGTTAACCTGTTGTCTACCCCATTTGCTTACAACAATTAAGAGAAAAGGCTGTTTAATCAGTGATGAAAAATATATTTTCTTTGTTTTTTATACCTATTTTTGTATATATTTTTATTCTACATATTTTTAAGATATTTATAATGAATTCTTTATGTTTATTCAATTTTTGTATAAACCTAATCAATAGAAACTAATTTTCAAACATAGGCAACTAGTACTTGAAAAGGAAGCTATTGTAAACTTTTTTAACGATTTTAAAATATCACTGTAAAACCAATTTTCTCAATAATTATCCCAGTTAATTAGCGGTTAACAGTTAATTATCAGTTATTCAGCCCATTAGTTACGTTTAAAAGAGGTCTTACTGTCTCTAAGATTTTATTTTTTAGATGTTTACAAAGTAAAAAAAAGTAGAATAAACTTGAAAAAGTGTCATCTGAACAGATAAATATCTATTAATACACAACCAATTTATTTCAGCGAAAATTAAAAATACTTTATACTTTTATTTTAAATATAAAATCTAGAAAAACTAATTTAAACATTCATAATATGGATTTTGTCTAAAATAAATAAATTAGAAATTATACAACTTTTAACAATTATTAACAAATTTTAAAAATGTATTTATTTATTACTTCTTTTTACTTTACAAGAAGTAATGTAAAGTAAAATAAAAGTTTAATAAGTAAATACAAATTACTTATTAATTGTATTTACTTAATTACGTTATTAGGTACCTCTTACTTACCTGTAATAACAGCAAATTGGTGGTGGAGTAAATCGACAACATCATTAACTGTTATCTCTGGCTCTTCAGAAGACATTTCTTCTGAAAAAAAATTAAATATGTTAAAACTTTGTCATAAGTTATAAGCAAAATTATATTTGCTATGAAAATTATGAAACAAAGTAATTGTTGAACTATTGAAAAAAAACAAGTTATAACAATACAAACACAATCAAAAACTATTTAGCAAGCAAACAATAATACATAAAGTGTTTAAAAGTATAGATTTAGAAGTAATTAACTAATTAAATTAAAATTTAGATAAGAAATTAAAAATACTCTAAAATAATTTACTTAGCTTAGTTAAAATATTGTCCATAGTGAACTTTAAACAGCAACGAAACTAACCATATTTCTTCATAATTAATTAATTGGTTTTTAACTGATAGAAAATAAATTTTTGTTAGAATCTATAAGGCTAATTTTAATCACACACACACACACACACACACACACACACACACACACACACACACACACACACACACACACACACACACACACACACACACACACACACACACACACACACACACACACACACACACACACACACACACACACACACACACACACACACACACACACACACACACACACACACACACACACACACACACACACACACATGCACACACGAATGCACGCACGCGCACACGCACACACACATATCATTAGGTCTTTTTTAGCCTATTTATTCAAGTTTAACTTATAATTATTAATTAAGTCTGTATGTACAAAATGCAGAAAAAAACATTAGTGTACCTCCTAGGTACCGTCATGTTTTTTTAAATTTAGTTACTTCGTTCAATAAACTATTTGTTCGACTTTTTAAAAATGAGCAATATCCTAACTGTATTTTGTGGCAATTTATATAACTCTGTCCATACAAATATGGTAATCTTCACAGAGTTTATAATAATTAGACTGTGGGATAAACTGCTTGCTATGCCAGGGTTAAAAAAAAAAAAGATTTATTTTTCTCTTGTCTGTACTATCCAACTACTTTACTGGGGTGGTATAAAATTTAAAAAAATGTTTTTCTTAAAGTTTAAAAATAAATTTAATCTAAAACATTTAATTGTAAAAGATTGTTATGTAGCCTACTAGTTAAAAAAGTTATATACATAATAATAAACAAGGTCAATAATAAGGGATTACTGGACAACCTGGAGAAGAAGGAAAGAAAGTTAATAAGGAAGATATTGGGCCAAAACTTTAGAAATAATGAAGTAAAGTTGATTTCTAATAAAAACCTGTATCTCAAAATTGAGAGACTCCCAGATAGCATGAGGAAAAGACGACTTAGTTTTTATGGCCATATTAGTAGGATGAACAGCAGTAGACTTACTAGGCGGATCTTTGCTTTCTTCAGAGATCGGAAAACGAAGAGTAATTGGTTCAGGCGGGTCCAGGAAGACTTAACTGAGCTGGCGATATCAGATGAGATGATTGACGATGTACTTAAAATGCGAAAACTTTTACATAATGAAAACCTAAGGTTTCAAGAAAAACCAACATCTAAAAGGGGCGGGGCAGTCTCGGATTGAAGAAGGAAGGCAGCCTCGGATAGAATGAAGCATTGGATACAGCGGAGGGCAGCTAACGCACATCAATGTAATTGATTTGGCGTACCCCAAAGTGGGTGATCCGGATGAAAGAAGAAACAAGGTCAATATTGTGGCTTTCAATACAAGGATAAACTGATTAATAAATAAAATGTTACTATAAATTATTAAAGTAATCTATCTACCATAATTCCTCTATTGTACTACTAATAACTGGTCCTCAAAGGAAGCATTTTTTTTTTTTACTTTATTTTTAGAGATGCTAAAATCTTAAGCAATATTCTGCTATAATTCAGAGAAAAATAGTTTAAATTTTGAAAATATACTAGTTAACACCATTTTTTCCAAGGAATTTTTTTCTTAGATCTAATTATTTACTCTTATGAATCTTTACTGTCATACAAGTTTGAGGATAGGATAAGAAACTGAGAATGTGACTGAGAGTTATAAAATGACATTTACTATATAAATCCTGAAATTTACAAAATCTTGAATTTAGATATAGCCTAAAACCAAGGCATGCAGTCACTATGCTACCACCAGTGACCATGAACATAACTGATATGACACAACTACGTTCCAAGCCCAATCCCGACTACCCCACTGTAGATTTTTTCTGCTATGGCTTCAAGTCACATTATGATGGATTTTACAATTTAGTACATTCCAACAAAGTTTGTAGACATGCACAGTATGTTCATATGCTTATGAAAAACAGTATGAATATGAAATTAATATGACTTACTTTATAACAATAAAAATAAATAAAAACATGTTAGTTGGACATTAGCCAAATTTATCTAATCTTATTAGATTTAACCTTGATTTATTACGTTAGTCTAGTTCACAAGAAATGTTGTATGATGCTGATTAGGAAAAAATCAATATTTTATAATGATTAGGCTATGTAGTCACAGGAATATTGTTATACAATGGTTATTAGGCATATAATTCCCATATGATACACGGTTATGTGAGTCCCAAAAAATTACAATCATAACCCAGCATCATTACCAAATTGAACTGGCTAGGTGAGACTGGCAACAAACTCTGGTTGTAAATGCTAGACATATATACAAGTATATCCCAAGCAGTAAATGTGCCCTAATCAATTTAAATGATATACCTAATATATAGTTTAATATATTTATACATAATAAAATTAAAAAAAAGTTAGTTCTTAAATTATGTATTTTAATAAAAAAAAAATTTCTAATTTTATTAAAAAAACATAAATGACAGTAGAGAAACTATTTTACAGAATTGATTATTAATTTAGAATTCAGTCGATTTTGTTAACCATTTTTCAAAGAAAAGTTTATGAATATTAGTACTAGAAGTTACCCATAAACAAGTAGTTATGTACGCCGTAATTTCAATTACTAAATCACTTCACTAATAAACCTATCTGTCAAATAATTTCAGGTTAACTCCGGAGTTTACATTACACGAAGTAGCATGTGGAATAACAATAACAGGTGAAGTTTGTGTTGTTTCAATGACAACGCCCCCTTCACAGCTGATCGTAAAGCGGCAAATACAAACAATATTTCAAATACAAAACAGCATCTTTCAATGAATATTAATGTTTGTGTATACTGAATGAAGTATGGGCAGGTGCATTATTGTGGTGCAAAAACCATGAATTGTTTTGCCACAAACTGGGCTTTTTTCAGATTGCTTCATGGAAATAGTGTTGAACTTGTAGGCAGAACTCCTTATTGATCATTTAAACTTGTGGAATGGATGTGTTGTGCACTATGCAATTAAAATCGAAGAACACAATGAATATATTCTTCACAATCGACCATTGTTGTCAAGCTTTATTTTGTTAAAAAATCCATTTTTTATCATCTCTTCTAAGAAATTTCAGTAGTTCTGCATCATTGTTGACTTCATTTAGTGACTCCTGAACAATTTCCATTAGCTGCTGTTTTTGTTTTAGAAATCCAACTATTTTAAAAAACACATTTCATACCTAAACATTTTATGCAATGAGGCCATTGATACGCCAAAATCATCTGTGACTTCTCTGATTGTAATTCAGACAATCATTCATAATATTTTCTTTACTTTTTCCACTTTTTCATTGGTCGTTGATGTGCTGGGGTATGTTTTACTCATAGCACACTTACCAAAAGCAATATTTAATATTTCTAAAAGCATTCTGCGCTTTTTCATTCTTATAGCAAAATTTAATACACATTTTTTAAATAAATAAATAATTGCAGATTGTACCAAAACACAAACATTTTCGATAGCTGATAATAGGCTAAACATCTAATACAGCTAAGAATGCACAGATAGTTTTAAGACATGTTTTACCAACAAAAAAATTATGCGAATTGGAATAATACAATTAACGAATTACAAAATTCCCGTTACTTTTTGAACCCACCTTGTACTTCATAAAAATTAAATAATTTTATGCATACAAATTTTTAATGAATGCCAACAACAAAAGTGATTATTATAATTAAAATTATGTTTTTATTAATATGTTTGATTGTATTACCATAGACATTGTATCCTTAGGAATTGTTAGAGACCAGCTGCAGACTAAGGGGTGGTGGCAGAAAGCACGACCAATAAGTATTTAGGTATAAATTCTTACCTATTCCTCAAAAAATAAATAAATAAAATAAAAAAATAATAATAGTCAAGAACAGCACTCATTTCAAAGTCTTTGGTCTGGGTCTTACCATAATGGCCATACTTCCCAATGGAAATTTGCTAAAAATTAGTTCATAAAAAAATCTCATAACTTCTGATCAATTTCATAAATAATATTTCATTTTGTTCAATTTCATTGTAGATAGTATAGATATTATATAAAAAAAATGTTTTACAATGTGTACAGTAACTGTGATACTACAATAGCTCATTTTTCAGTGGAAGTTCTTTACTAAAGTAAATGGTAAAGTAGGTTGAAAGAAATATTATCTTTTTGCATAAAAATTGTAAACCGTACAAGAACAAAAAGTGACTTTTATTAAACAATTATGTTTACATATTAAGACAAAAAATATTGATATTTATAATATATAAATATGTATACACTATTGCTTTTAATAACAACAGACTAGTTTGAAAGCTTTTAAGAAATATTTACAATATATACAAATATATACATATTTTAATACTTGATTCTACACTATCATTTTATTTGTAGAATTAAGTCAAACATTGTTTTCTAAAATTGAAAGATATTTAAGTACATATGTAATTATGGTAATGCAATCCATTACCAATGGTAATGTATGGTAATCCATGGTGTGAATTGAAGCACAAATATTGTAATTTAAATGATAAATTTAAATATCTATAGGATTTAACACTACACTTTTTTTGAGTTTCTAAAAAATTACTTTATATTAGTTAAACTAAAGGAGATGATAGGTTAATGCAATATAAAAAAGTCAAACTTAAAACTATGACCTTCAGATCTTCTAGTCTGAGAAAACTTCTTCACTTAACTTCCAATTTAAAATTAATATTCTATTTCATTTATTCATTTTATGCTGAATTATAATTAATGCATTTGACTTTGCATTATACTTTAATGTCTGTCAGTCTGTATGTCTACACGTTGTTGGAGAAAAATTGCATTACTTAATTTTGATGAAATTTGATATGTAAGTCTGGTTTACCTACATTTCTAAACCATTTTTAATTTTAAAAATTAGGGTTTTTATTTTTTTTTTGTCAAAACATCAAAAGTGGATTTTTTAAAAATCGGTCACAACAATTAGTCAATGTGTTATAACTAATTCAGGAAAGGCAAATAATATAAGTTAGTATAGATTACTATAAGTGCATTGCAATTATTAAATAAAATACAAAGATACATATTTTATCTCAAAAACAAATTGAAATTTTTAATGGTTTGATGTCCATTATTTTTAATTAATATTTATTTCTTTAAATTGTTTTCAAACAAAATTAGTAAAAACTATTTTATTTTTTTTAAGAAGTATGAAGAAAGTATAGTGATCACGACATTCTGATGATCTACTGGTTTTCAGGGCACCTAAGTTCAGTGTTTTTTTACTTTGATGTCTGTCAGTCTGTACGTCTACATGTTGTTGGAGAAAAATTGCATTACTTAATTTTGATGAAATTTGATATGTAAGTCTGGTTTACCTACATTTCTAAACCATTTTTAATTTTAAAAATTAGGGTTTTTATTTTTTTTGTCAAAACATCAAAAGTGGATTTTTTTAAAATTGATCACAACAATTTTGATTAAACTTTCTTCAAATCTAGTCTATGAGTACCTTAAAAAAACATATGAATCATTATACCCCCAAAACATCTGATTTAGGAAAAAAACTAAAAAAAAATCAGCCTTATTTCAAAAAACTGATTCATTAGAATTTGCTAAAATTTTAATGAATTACAGATTCATACCTAAAGTTAGTACACCAAATTTTAAATAAAGAAATTGATGGTATAGAGGTAAACAGGAAAAATAAACCCACAGCACCACCTGTTTTGTTTTATTATTTTTTTTTTTTAATCTTGTGCCATTAATTTTAATTTCAAATTTGGAATAGTGATATATATATATTTATAAGACTCAACAGATGTTGAAGATAGACACGCATACAGGAGAAAGTTGCTCGGTTGGAAGGTCCCAGAGAATGAAATCCCAAAGAGAGCTGGGGTAAAATGGACGGAGGAGCGGAAGAGGATCCATGGGGACAGGACGAGGGAGGTGTGGAGGATTAGAAGGAACAAGACATGAGTCGGAGTGCTTTGCGTGATCCAACTGGGTCTATGCGCAGATAATAATAATAATAATATATATTTATATATATTTGAGAAATCAGACAAATGTTCTAGATTTTTCATCGGAAGCTTCTAATACAGATTTTTAAAGAAATTTCTTAAATGTGAGAAAATTTGTATCTACCATTTATTTCATTTTGAACAGAATGCACTAGTTTCAAAATTATGAACTGATCATAAAGTAGTGAAAGCATATGCAGTGTTTGATATTGGTGTCACTGTAATAGTATGTGCCGTCTGATATGGTGTCTGCACTAACTGAGACACTGGAGTTACAATGTACGCAGCCTGAGTTTGATTTAATTCCGGTTTATTAGGTTCAGAAAGAAGTACTGGAATTGTAGTCATCTGATTTTGTGATATGATTGTTTGCAGAGGGTTTTGTTGTCGGCAAGCTTCAACCGACGGTTGCAATAACAGTCCAGAATGTTGCCGAGTTTGTAGCATTACTGTTGACTTTTCTTCGACCTGGTTGGTTTGTATCGACTGATTTGTTTGAAGTTGTTGTTGAGGTTGTTGTTTGGAAGATACAGAGTTGGACGAATTGTTGGATGAATTTGGTGGACCTAGAAATTGATATGAATTAAATATACAGTGTTCATATACAAATGATTCTAAATACAGTAATGATTCTAAATAAATTTAAATATTTATGAAACTTTTCTTAATTTTTAACAATTATCCTAAGTGTTAGTAATACATACAAAAAATGAAAAAAAAACAAACAAGATATCAAATATTGTTACTTATGCTGTAATATCAACAGTTGTAATACAAATTTGTACCAATTTAAAACCTTAATATTAACTATAATTGAAAGTGGGAGGGGAAATGCAGCATATTTTTTTTAAAAAAGCTTTAAAATAAAAAGTAGTAAAAGCATGCGAATGAAGAAATTTAAAAAGGTACTTTTGGATGAATATACACAATAATTGTAATATGATTATACAATTAATTACACTCCATTTTTAATTGTACTAACTGTATTTTAATTATAGCATTGCATTAACAGAGTTTTTAATTGTAGCCTGCTTTGAAGAGCATTTAAAGATGCCATGTTATTTATAAGTAAAATGACGATGGTTTTGGGGCTAGAAGTGCCCAGTAAAAAGCTAATCTCTTTGTTGAATATGTAGAAGAAATATTTCTGCCACTACCAACAAACACGTGAAGAAAGCACTCCTTCAGTAGAAAAACAGGATGATGTAAAAATAATTCGACACTTCAAGAATTAAAAAGGGAAATTAAAAATATTGAAAATAATTTAAATGCAAAGAAGGCTCCTGGGTTTTATCTAGTTACTGGTAAAATTGTAAAATCTCTACCAGAAAAAAGTCTTAGAAAGTTGTTTCACTTAATCAATACAGCTTTATGGATGAGGTATGTTCCTCTTCATTTAAGGGTAGCTGTAGGTAGGTTACTGTAATATCAGGAAGAAGTAATTTGACTATCAAACTTTTTTAGTTTAATATTCTGCTCATATCAAATTAGTTTCTTTTTGTGTTATGGTAATGGGGGTTTCTTTTTGTATTTAATATAAATACAAAATAAATTATTTCAGAAAAGCCACAAGAAAACAAACATAACACTCAGTTTGGTATTAGTAAGAAGATGAATATCTTCTCAATAGACACAACAGAGATTGGTCTTATAATTGGTGATTGCAGTTCAAGGTATTTTTACTGTACTTTCCAGATAAGGCATTAAGTCTTATCTGGCATTAGTCACTACCAAGAGTAGTGACTAAATTCTGAGACAGATTCTGTCAAAAATAAGGCATATAAAATATTATAACAATATTTTTACTGCAGATGTAATTTATAAAACAAAAGAATTTATTAATGGCCTCATCAAGAAAATAAGTTTATTGCATGTATCAAAGAGGAAACAGTTACAGCTGTTGGTTACAAGATGACAGTGTAATTTATCATATGTGTAATTAGTGCACATTCAATAAATTTAAATAATTAATAATTGATATTAAGTAATTAAATAATTAATTACTTAATAAAATTATCACAAATGGTTTCAAGGCCACATAGATCTACAGATTTCCCTCTGTAACATATTTCTGTCAAAAAAGTTAATAGGAACAAATCATGAACATTTGAAAGAAGGTGTTTGAAATATTAAAGAACATTTTTTTTAAAATATAACAGAAACATTAAAAATGGGGGACTCTTTCACACTGAAAGAATTCAACATTATATTTAGAGATTAAAAAATACAATCATTTTAAAATTTCAAAAACTATTTTATTTTTCTTATCTGCAGGCTTAGTGTTTTCTGAACTGTTACTCTAATTTAATGCTAATGATTTCTTTGAAATACTAAACATTTTCCATCAACTACATTTATACAACTGTTAGAAATGTTTATTTAACATGTTTAGACTTAACAATTTAAACAGACAGTTTATGCATATCTTTAAGTGAGTGCTTAAATAATTATTTAAAGTTACAAGCATAAAGTCTTACAAAGTTCGGTTTTGCAGAAACGTAACTGTGGGAACTGTTCTTTCATAAAGTGCCTGAATGTTGAATAACCCATTATCTTTCTTTCTGGAGGTACGTTGTCTTTTAGAAATTCTATATAAGCATTGTGAATGGTTTTGCGGCTCACCTCAGGAGGAAATAGAACAGTATTTTTGCAATTCCTGTGGACATATCCATAAATTAGTTAAACGTTTCACTATTTAAAAAAATACATATTTTTATAAAGCTAGTAATTTATAAAAGCAGTGGTTGATAATTTATTTTAATAAATAAAATAATTTATAAAAACAATTTTTGAACGTCAGTTTTCCAGAAATTTTATTTTTCCTTAATGCGTTGGTTGGATGAAAGCAATAGGGAAATGAAAAATATAGTGAGTGGGTATGGGTACTGATACTTACCCAGGGGCAGTGTTATGCAGTTGTATATACGATTTTAGGAATTCTGTGGCTCTGCGATATGTCTCTAATGAGAATACATTATGAGGTTTCTTCCCATGGTTACCATGCACTCTAGGTGTTACACCATGTGTAGTCACATGTTTACGGATACGTTTCAGTTGATACAGCGTACAGTTTTCCAAATACAGAAATGCTGACAAACAAACACGTCTTCCTTGATAAACGTACTGCGCTCGTAATCTTCGTCTTTCACGTTGCTTTGCAGTTATTCCAGGATCAGACATGCATGCCATTGTTACTCCCATTAAGTACATGTCATGTTCTTCTTTGGTCAGTTCAGCAATGTTCAACCTATGCCTATAACACATACTTTTTTTTTGTAAAAATTCATTATCAAAAATTAGTATAACAAAATTGAATTTCTATTGGCATAAATTTAATCAGCTAACTTCGATCAAATTAGATTCAATAATGGAGAATAAGAGGTTTGATGCCCCTCGTCACTGTGATTAAAGGATCTATAGTGTAACTAAGCCTCTAGAGTTCTAATTCAGTAAAATGATGCCCTCATTGAGTAACTCATTCTACTGGAGACCCCAGAAACCAAACACGCGTTGTCTCCTGCTGATAAGAGCCTCACAATCACAGATTATGTGGCCTGCAGTATCATCTTCCTTCATGCATAACCTACACAAGGGTTCTCCAAGATAAATTCCTATACTGTTTACATACACTGTCAGACCACAGTGCTATGTAATAAGTCCTACGATTTTCCTGAGTGTCTCCGCACAATATTCCCAGTGTCTTTCCAAGTCCTCCTCGAGACTTTTTTCAAAAAATGTTTACTATAGGAATGCCATCTTAGGTGACCCACAACTAGCCTGTCCACCTCATATTTAACCCTTTAACCCTACGCTCTGGTAACCAGTGTAAAGTAACCTGGTTAAAAAAAATAAATTGTAACAACAACTCAAACCTAAGTTTGAGAGACGATATTGATTAAAAATTTTTAATGTTAATAATTATTATATGATAATCTTTGTAATATGATAAGTAATAAAACAATTAAATATCCATACTTGGAATGACACAACTCCCGATATCAGCGATTTTATTCTCAGTCAATGAGAAAACAAAAACAAGGCCAAACAACATCTCAGCAAACATTGTTGACTAACTGAATTATAGTGTTCTGGTTGTTGAAAAAAAGTAAATAGTACAAAGAGTTAGCCTGACTAACTGAATTATAGTGTCCTGGTTATTGATAAAAAGTAAATAATACAAAGAGGTAGCCTGACTAACTGAATTATAGTGTCCTGGTTGTTGAAAAAAAAGTAAATAGTACAAAGAGTTAGCCTGACTAACTGAATTATAGTGTCCTGGTTGTTGAAAAAAAAGTAAATAGTACAAAGAGTTAGCCTGACTAACTGAATTATAGTGTCCTGGTTATTGATAAAAAGTAAATAGTACAAAGAGGTAGCCTGACTAACTGAATTATAGTATCCTGGTTGTTGAAAAAAAAGTAAATAGTACAAAGAGTTAGCCTGACTAACTGAATTATAGTGTCCTGGTTGTTGAAAAAAAAGTAAATAGTACAAAGAGGTAGCCTGACTAACTGAATTATAGTGTCCTGGTTGTTGAAAAAAAAGTAAATAGTACAAAGAGTTAGCCTGACTAACTGAATTATAGTGTCCTGGTTATTGATAAAAAGTAAATAGTACAAAGAGGTAGCCTGACTAACTGAATTATAGTGTCCTGGTTATTGATAAAAAAGTAAATAGTACAAAGAGGTAGCCAGACTAACTGAATTATAGTGTCCTGGTTATTGATAAAAAGTAAATAGTACAAAGAGGTAGCCTGACTAACTGAATTATAGTGTCCTGGTTATTGATAAAAAGTAAATAGTACAAAGAGGTAGCCTGACTAACTGAATTATAGTGTCCTGGTTATTGATAAAAAGTAAATAGTACAAAGAGGTAGCCAGACTAACTGAATTATAGTGTCCTGGTTATTGATAAAAAGTAAATAGTACAAAGAGGTAGCCTGACTAACTGAATTATAGTGTCCTGGTTATTGATAAAAAGTAAATAGTACAAAGAGGTAGCCTGACTAACTGAATTATAGTGTCCTTGTTATTGATAAAAAGTAAATAGTACAAAGAGGTAGCCAGACTAACTGAATTATAGTGTCCTGGTTGTTGAAAAAAAGTAAATAGTACAAAGAGTTAGCCTGACTAACTGAATTATAGTGTCCTGGTTATTGATAAAAAGTAAATAGTACAAAGAGGTAGCCTGACTAACTGAATTATAGTGTCCTGGTTATTGATAAAAAGTAAATAGTACAAAGAGGTAGCCAGACTAACTGAATTATAGTGTCCTGGTTATTGATAAAAAGTAAATAGTACAAAGAGGTAGCCAGACTAACTGAATTATAGTGTCCTGGTTATTGATAAAAAGTAAATAGTACAAAGAGGTAGCCTGACTAACTGAATTATAGTGTCCTGGTTATTGATAAAAAGTAAATAGTACAAAGAGGTAGCCTGACTAACTGAATTATAGTGTCCTGGTTATTGATAAAAAGTAAATAGTACAAAGAGTTAGCCTGACTAACTGAATCATAGTGTCCTGGTTGTTGAAAAAAAGTAAATAGTACAAAGAGGTAGCCTGACTAACTGAATTATAGTGTCCTGGTTGTTGAAAAAAAAGTAAATAGTACAAAGAGGTAGCCTGACTAACTGAATTATAGTGGCCTGGTTGTTGAAGAAAAGTAAATAGTACAAAGAGGTAGCCTGACTAACTGAATTATAATGGCTTGGTTGTTGAAAAAAAGTAAATAGTACAAAGAGGTAGCCTGACTAACTGAATTATAGTGTCCTGGTTGTTGAAAAAAAGTAAATAGTACAAAGAGATAGCCTGACTAACTGAATCATAGTGTCCTGGTTCTTGAAAAAAAGTAAATAGTACAAAGAGATAGCCTGACTAACTGAATTATAGTGTCCTGGTTGTTGAAAAAAAGTAAATAGTACAAAGAGATAGCCTGACTAACTGAATCATAGTGTCCTGGTTGTTGAAAAAAAGTAAATAGTACAAAGAGATAGCCTGACTAACTGAATCATAGTGTCCTGGTTGTTGAAAAAAAGTAAATAGTACAAAGAGGTAGCCTGACTAACTGAATCATAGTGTCCTGGTTGTTGAAGAAAAGTAAATAGTACAAAGAGGTAGCCTGACTAACTGAATCATAGTGTCCTGGTTGTTGAAAAAAAGTAAATAGTACAAAGAGATAGCCTGACTGACTGAATTATAGTGTCCTGGTTGTTGAAAAAAAAGTAAATAGTACAAAGAGATAGCCTGACTAACTGAATTATAGTGTCCTGGTTGTTGAAAAAAAGTAAATAGTACAAAGAGATAGCCTGACTAACTGAATTATAGTGTCCTGGTTGTTGAAAAAAAGTAAATAGTACAAAGAGATAGCCTGACTAACTGAATTATAGTGTCCTGGTTGTTGAAAAAAAGTAAATAGTACAAAGAGATAGCCTGACTAACTGAATCATAGTGTCCTGGTTGTTGAAAAAAAGTAAATAGTACAAAGAGATAGCCTGACTAACTGAATCATAGTGTCCTGGTTGTTGAAAAAAAGTAAATAGTACAAAGAGATAGCCTGACTGACTGAATTATAGTGTCCTGGTTGTTGAAAAAAAAGTAAACAGTACAAAGAGATAGCCTGACCAACTGAATTATAGTATCCTGGTTGTTGAAAAAAAAGTAAATAGTACAAAGAGGTAGCCTGACTAACTGAATTATAGTGGCCTGGTTGTTGAAGAAAAGTAAATAGTACAAAGAGGTAGCCTGACTAACTGAATTATAATGGCTTGGTTGTTGAAAAAAAGTAAATAGTACAAAGAGGTAGCCTGACCAACTGCATTATAGTGTCCTGGTTGTTGAAAAAAAGTATATAGTACAAACAGGTAGCCTAGGTCATTTAAAAAGCAAAGAGCACATACAAAAAGCATTACAATCAATTAATTCTTCAAAAATTAACTGTAAATATGCCCAACATATTATTGAGGAAAACCAAAATTACTCCAATATAGACAAATTGCTGACCATACTTCATCACTGTTACAAAGGAAAATTAATGAGCACCTTGGAACAATTCAAAATTAATAAATATCTTAAAAATTACATCAATTCAACGACATGTTACATTTCAATCAATGTTCTACATGATACTAGATGACCCCACTCACCTCAAACTTGTAAAAAAAGATCAGAATTACAATATGTATTGAGACAGTGGCCTAATATAAATGTGTATAACATAAAATGTATCCTAGTTTAAGTGTTATATTATGTGTATATGTGGTTTTTAATGTTTAATGACAGACCCAGCACACTTGAGAATGGTTAACTTGCCAAAATGGTTGTATTGAAAAGGAAAAAATATCATAGGCTATTTTGACACTAAGTCTATTTAATTTAATATAATTATCATGGTAAATGATTATAGACAGTTTTCAAAGTGTTAAAACATGTTAGTTTTCTTTTGAAACCTAATTTATACTTAAATTTACCTCGATAAATTTAAATGTATTATTAAAAAAAATCATTTTTGAAACTCCTTACTTGTAAACATTTTCTGGATTAAGTCCTCTGAAGCAACTATCATCCTGACACTCACAACCAAGCTGGAACCTAGCTCGAACATCATGTGTATCATCTCCAATATTATCATCCTTATTTTTACTTTCGTCCAGTACTGGTACAGATTTGATTGCTTTCTTATATCGTTTACGAATTGCTTTCTTCATTACTTTTGTTTGTTTGTCATTTGTTTTTTTATTTATGGTTGGAGAACTAACATCAATTGACTCATATCCATCGTTTTGATGTTCATGCCCTAATATCTATTTAAAAAACAAACTAATTAGTTTGTAAGGGTTTGAAAGAATATTACTAAACAATTCTAAGAAGCTGTAAACATTAAAATATCAATGTAAATAAATTTAAATTATATAGGTTGCTTTATTTAATATTATAATACTGTACTACCTTATACTATAAATTATACTTCTCAGCTTATGCCACAGTTTTTAATAAATTACTAATAACTTTTTAATAAGTATTAAAAGAAATAAACTATTTATGGTTATGCAAACTAATATTGTACACTCTGATATGTGGTTGCTGCTGTGTATCAATACAATATGCAATATGGTCTTCCTACCATATTGTATTAATTTTTTTATCCATAATTTTAAACTAGAGTTGTTAAATATGTTTTTAGTGTGAATAGTAGTAGCAGTTAAGATATTTTAAGTAACATTAAAAATTTTTGTAGGAGTAAAAGAAATTAATAATACCCTCTGAATATAAGAGGATATATTCATCATTAAACAATATATAAAAAACCTATTTATTTTCTACATAAATTCAAAATGTTCAGTAAGCAAATTTTAAGTTTTACTGAAAAGTCACTTTCAAACAATACAAAATTATCTGTTGTCAAGAAAATGTTCACTTTCTTCATCACTTTAGAAAAAGTGAAGCATTTCCTGAAATATAGTACTTTTGTTTTGCCTAAGGTTTACTTTTTTTTGGAATTTGTACACAATACTAAAAAATTAAAAAGGTCAATTGAGTAAATTATAATAAAATTAGTTTTTAGTTTAATTTAAAAATGTAATTTAGCCCACAGAAATTGTCCTGCAATAGTTCAGTGCATCAACTTAACCTTTTTATGTCTTGTACTATTAAGGACATTCGCTCATATTCAGATTTCTTTGTTAACAGTTCAACCTGTTGACATACTATGCTGGCTACGTAAATGTAAATTTACTGTTGGGACCTGTAAACATGCATTTCATGTAAATATCTTACCATTGCTTGTTCTTCATTAATATGGTTGTTATCTTCAACAGAAAGTGTGCTTTCCCATACCACAGTATTGTTCTGTTGCAGAAAGCTGTCGTTTTGGTCTAACGAAAAAAGTCTGTGATGAACACGTGTGTGCCACTGCATATCACTGACGTCTTCAGTACCATTATGTTCATGAGAAGACTGTGCACAGTTGAGTACGACTACCTAAGTGATTGTTAATAACAAATGTTATGCCTTCATAAGTGGTTTTTTACAGAATTTTAGAACTTTAAGTATAACGAGAACTGCTATGTATAATTGTAATTAATTACTCTGTAGTCTAATTCCTGTCTGTAAATGCTTATAAAAAGTTAAGCTATTATACTTAAAACAAAAAATGTGATTACTGGTAGCCTACCTGTTGCATTTGTTGTTGATCATCATGATGTTTTTCAATTCTTTCCACCGAGAGTAATGAATGTAAAACCTCACTTGCTTCCTTCTCTGCTGCATCTACAGAATCTAGTCTAGTAAACTAAAATAAAGTTTTTTTGTTAAATTGATATTATTTGTAAACAAAGCTAATTAACTATGTTCAGTATAATGATCTGCCTTCCCTAGCTTTGTCAACTCTACTTTCGTTGACGCATTTCGGAGAACCTCCATCTTCAAAAACTATATCTATACTGGTCACCAATATTAGAGCCTGTCCTATTTATAATAATTCCGATGGAAAATTATAAATAGGACGGGCCATAATATTGGTGACCAGTATAGGTATAGTTTTTGAAGATGGAGGTTCTCCAAAACGTGTCAATGAAAGTAGAATTGACAAAGCTAGGGAAGGCACATCATTATACTGAACATATTGACAATAATCCTAGCAGAAAAGAAGAAGAATATAAAAAGAATTTCAAAGCTAATTAAGTTTGGAAATTTTAAGGTATGGTATAGGCACTAGGTATTAGTAAGATAGTATTTCCCAACAAAATGGTTTGCTGATGTTATTAGTATTATGGTAGGTACAACCATAATAATATATTTGGACAACTATCATTAATTACATAAAAAAAATGTATTATACATTACCAACAGAAACAAACATTTTGTTTTACATTTATAATAGTGTTTTATAATTTTAAAAAGTTTGCACAAGAAATATATTTAGGTTTACAGAATTTCTAATGGCTCAAAATATAATGGGGTTTTCCTATTTTTAAAAAGTGTTGTAAGTGCACAAAAAATGTTTTTACAAGGTTTAGGTGCTAAAAAAACAGTTCTTTCAGAAGAGAATTAATGAAAGTTAAGGGGCCTAAAGGTTTCATGGCTGTCTCAGACTGTTACTAATAAAACTAATGTTATTTTACTTCAAAGTCCAAAATATAGAGCCTAGTCTACAATCATTAGCAAACATTAAAAGTAAGACTCATTATTTGCTATTTTTTAAAAATTTGATTAAATCTAGTAAGTCAGTACTACATGTTTTTATAAGAAGACTAATTATTATTATTATTATACAAATTGTATATTGTCTAGAAAAAATATTTTTACTGAAAAACAGTATATACTATTAATATTGGGTAAAAAAATATTTAGATCTAGCAAACTAAATAAAATGAATTAATAATCAAAACTTTCAGTTTTAATTTGATTTTTACAATCTTTTTTCATCTGCCCTAATCAGGGATACATTTTTAACAGTACAATTTTATTTCATGTAATTCTCCTTAACAATATCAGTAACAATTGTGAGTTTTACAAAATTTTAATAATATTTCAAGAGCTTCCAGCTTATGTGCCCAACTGAAGTACCTACTTATTACAATCCGGGAGTGGATCCAATTTTAAGCTTTTGTATTTCCGATTATTGCTTTTTGTACATTATAAAAATCTAAATGGATTACGGATTAAACAAAAAATGTTTTAAAACTACTAAAGAATCATTGCTTGTTTACATTTCTTAATTGTAAATTTCTACAGTACAAAGTTAAGCAATATTGAGCCTTAATGTTCTGTAACAAGGCTCACAACTGCTTGCCCTGGTAAGAAGGAAGTGCAAATCTCAACTCTATGAACCGACACCGAGTTACTTCAACACACTTACCTTCTTTATGAAATCCAACTTATCTTCACTTTCTTCCGACATTTTACTAGTTTTTACACTCCAAAAATCAATTTCCTGGCTAGTTTGTACACTGTGGTGTCCCTATTTAGTTATAAATTCTCGATTTCTATCATTGTAAACGGGCTCCCAATATGGCGCATCAAAATAGAAATACACTGCGCACGTCAAGCTGCGTCGATTGGCTATAGTTCGATCGGCGGGCGGGCAGGCGCGGTTATTATAAATTGTTTTAAAATATCAACTTTCTAAGATACATTTTCCAGTTTTAAATAATTTAAATTAATTTAATTTCAAAACTACATAAACTTTCCAGGTTGTTTAAAAATGTATATTAGATTTTGGACTTATTAATTTTGTATTTTTTTTAATAATTGTTATTGTTTTTTACTACAAAATATTTTGCAGAAGTCTACAAACATTACTAAACCTACATGTGTACACAAATTAGTAACTATCGACTAAATCCGTCAAAGTATAACATTTTCAAGTTAAAAAACAATGTTTTTTAAAAATTATTTTTGCCTTAAAAGTGAGCTATATTTAAATTTGTAGGAATTATTTAAAATTTTCGCTAATTGTATAACTAAAAATAATTGTAAAAAATACCACAAAAATACTTTTTTCTAACGAATAACTACAAATATCTGTAAATAATGTGATGAAACTGTACATCAAAGATCCGTAGACATATCAATGCAGCATATGATGAAACAAAATGTTTAATTAAATAAGTAGACCCTAATAATTAAAGTAACAGCACTGAAATTAAATCAGTTGATGTGATTGGAACTTCATTTTTTTTACAAATATGGATATTGCCTTTTATGTAGGCTTCATCAGACATTATAATATCGAAAAACATAATAAATAATAATCACTTTTTAAACTATTACGTTTTCCGAAAATTTACAATTAAAAAAAATAATATTCTATTAATAAACACTTTAAACGATTTCTTATTTTTAAATAACTATAGGCTATATGAAATATGATTTTCAGAATTGTTTCTTAGTATTTGGACTATTGGTTAAAAAAAGAAAAGATAATATACATATTTTCGTCACTTTAATATAGGCCTACAGTAACACAGAACACTTTTTGAAGATAAATTTTTGATCCATTCATTTTTTTTTATTATTTTTCCTAAATTTGGGCACGAGCACAATTTTTACAAGTTTTTGTCTCTTTACGGACTCATACAGACGCAAAGAATGATTATTTGTATTTTTCTTTCTCCGCTATAATTTCAGTACAGACTTTATTTTGTTATTTAATGTTCTTGTTTGAACAAGCAAATTACAGTAATTTACATTCTGTAAGTGCAGTTTTTATGTTTATTAACATTATTTTATACAATTCAGTATTTCATAACTTCTGTATCAATTTCGAAGCAAGTACTGATCAACATCACAAACTTCAATTTAAATTTAATTTGTTGATCATTTCAAAAACCAAAAATGTTTTTGTATATAGTCTATACAATTTTATGTCTAATAAATGTTACAAAATACAGTAATTTTATAAAATCAAAATATCAGCCATATTGAAAATAGTAAGTTTCATTTAAACAAAAAAGTAAAAAAAAATAAAATAACTAACTTCGGTCACTTAAATATGTTTGAAATATTATACGAATTAATATGTGTATACATACACACATAAATATATCTCCCGAATATTAATCTATTAAATAATTAGGTCAACTCAAAGAAATTAAAAACTTTTCGAGATAAACACAAAATGAAATACCGTTATTTTCAGGACTACATGATCCATTTAATTACCGAAGAATTAAAACCTTTTACTTATTGCTTGGTTACCTATTTGCACCAAGATTCACATTAAATACTGATAATTTCTTACTGACTGTTTTTGTCACATTTCACGGCGATGACTGCAGTTAGCTTGTAACGACTCAAAAATGTTCTAATCATAACAGTTTTAATACAGTTATTCCTAACCTAACCTGAGCTAAACACCTGCTAAATCTGACAAAATAAAAGTTATAACGGACACCGAATATTCCACGTCCTCGTCATTAGTTACGCGGCCTGCATGCTTTCTTCTTCACTTAGGTCACTAAGTATCCATTCCAGCGCTTGCCGTTTTGTACGGTAACTAGTGGATCACAATCAGCTTACTGAGCCATCTCTGTCTTGGTGAGCTTGCAGATCCGATTAATAATTTGTAAGCTCAAATAACAATAATAAACATTGCCTTGAAGCTGACAACGAAGAAACAACTGACTGTACTGGCAAAAACGTTATCAGCTGATAGATTTACCAGAATACACATAACAGCTGATTTGGAAGGCTTTACAAAATTTTAATTTTATTAATTACTAGCATTACCCGTCGCGGCTTCGCCCACGAAACTTAAACTGTTTCAGTAATGCAATAATTTATAAACACACAAAAATATATTAATAAAAGCGTGATCATCTAAACTCATGATTATTTTACAGTGAATATGAAAAAATATTATAACCTGAATATGTTGTTTTATTGTCTTCAAACGTGTTCCATTCGAATTTAAGAAAATCTGATCAAGAATATTTTTGTCCAATACAAACATTTATACCTATTCTATTTTAGGGGATGAATTCGGGGGAAAATACTGAATTGCGTGTATCATAATTTGTGTTTTAAAATATTTTGTTTACTTTTAAGAAATTTTGATAAAAAAATATTTTTCTCCAATGCACTCTTTTTTCTCCCATGATAACTCTTTTTCCATTTTTATTCTTTTAGGGGATGAATTCAGAAAAATGTTGAAACATGTGTTTCATTGCATATTTCTAGAATATAAGACAAAAAAAATATTTTTTCAATACAAAATTGTACCCCTTTTTTTATATTTTATACCTTCTTTCAATCACTTTAGGAGATGCGTTTTGGGGAAAAGGTGAAAAATATATTTCATTACTTATACTTAAGAGTGACTATGTTACGTTTTAAGAAGGTCAGATCAAAAACATATTTTTTCCAATAAAAATTGTTGTACCTCATGTTTACATCGAATCTTCGTTTCATCGAAACGGCAATTTTACAGCAGCTGATGAACTCTCTTAACATTAACAGGTGCACGTTTGTTTAGTGGAATCACGATGCAGTGTGCGTGTTGGGGAGGAAGGGCGTTATACTCGCCAGAAAATAGACAGACCCGACTAAGTCACTTACCAAACAAATCAACTGAAATTGTGTTGTTCAGATACACAGATACATCTCTCTATCTATAATTCGGTCTACAACGTTCTAAGCCGTCTTCCGATCCCCAACCTCCACCGATCGCGATCCCACCACAGGTCTTCTGGTAGATCCCATTTTTTTATTTCCTTTTCGACTCCCTCTCTCCAGCTCAGTCTCGGCCTTCCTCGTTTTCTTCTTCCAGGTGTTCGCCATTACATGATTTTTTTGGGAATTCGCTCATCCGGCATTCTTTGTACATGCCCGTACCAAACCAGTTGTTTTGTTCTTATATCTTCTACAATTGTATGCCTTACGTCCATTATCCTCCGTATACTTTCATTTCTCACTCTCTCTTTTCTTGATCTTCCTGCCGCTCTTCTCCAAAAGTCCATCTCAGTAGCCAACGGCATTCTTTCTGTTCTGCTCTTAATTGGCCATACCTCACTAACCATATGTTATAATGCTTTTTACAATTGTGTCATAAATTCTTTTTTTATTTTCTTTTGAAATGTTTTGATCCCACAACAGCATAGATACAGCTCTCCTTCCAAATACTATTCGTTCTTTAATCCTTTCATCTAATGTACCATATTGTGACATTTTAAGTCCTAAGTACGTATAATTTTGAGAATGCTGTATCCTAAATGTACATAGATACATTTAGTTATTAAATTACTCGCCAATCGACTGAATTACTAACATAATCCGAATCTAAGCAGCTGATTTCACACTACTGTTGTTTCATCGATAATACTATTACATCTATAATGAGATTATATTTGTTATAATACTTGACCACATTGGTTTTTTCGCCTTTGAAAAAATATTGAGGTTATGTTTTTTACCGTTATTTACGGTGAATAAATCCATTTAAAATATTTTTCTTGCCATTGTTTAGCATAAACATGAATAATTAAAAAAAAAAAATTATTAATTTTGTTTCAGTTGGTAGAACTGAAATATTTATACAAAGGCCTGAGGTATATGCGTACAAACAACTTATTAAGTTATATTAATTATTTTTTAACAACAAGTTTAATTATTTTTATATTCTTCTTCTTTTCTGCTAGGATTATTATCACTGTGTGCAGTATAATGATCTGTGCTTCCCTAGCTCCGTCAATTCTACTTTCGTTGATGCGTTTCGGAGAACCTCCATCTTCAAAAACTAGAGTATATATATAGTTTTTGAAGATGGAGGTTCTCCGAAACGCGTCAACGAAAGTAGAATTAACGAAGCTAGTGAAGGCAGATCATTATACTGAACACAGTGACAAGTTTAATAATTATTTTGTATTAGCTTAAACAACTTTATGAGTAGTTTAATATTAAGCACTTGAAATGATTGCAGACGGAAATTGTTCATTTAGAGCCCGCGAAACGGCCAGACTATGGCCCTTCAGGCTTATTTATCAATGTTCCTCAAGAACCATAAAGCCTAAGAGGCTGAAATTGCATATGTATCCTTCTTGTATTTGGCGTGCACTGAACAACTTTTATTAAAAAAACTATAATTGGGTAGAATAAGAGTTAGTCTATAAAAGTTACAAAACATTAAAATAACCCAAACATTTGATCCTTTATAATTTAGTTAATATTTTAGCTTCAACCTCTCCAAAAGTTTTAATTTTAAAGCCACCATCTTCTAAGGGAAGGTGTAATAGCTTAGAGATTCGTTTTTCCTTCGACAGTACCGAGTTATAAGTTAGAGATCGACCTGTGTAATAAGATAGAGGTTCCGTATTGTGTATTAACTTAGAGACTACAGTTCCGTCAAGTGTGTTGCACCGTGTGTATATGTTGCTGACGCCGCTGCTTGCAGGCGCTTCAGTATCTTTTATCTAACAAGTAGAACTCGCTTAGTTAAAGAAAGATATATTATTACAATATAAAGTTCATTTGGATAGGTTTTGTTCTTAAAAGCTTATTTGCAATGCTGTAAATGTATACTAATTTACATATGTAGTAGTAATAGTAATAATAATATAAAAATATTGTTTGAAGGCTGCTTTATTCAAACCATATCCGAATTGAATTAAGAAAACAATTGCCATAGTATTGACAATATATTCAACTGTAAACTGTACAGATACTGAAGCGCCTGCAAGCAGCGGCGTCAGCAACATGTGCACACGGTGCAACACACTTGACGGAACTGTAGTCTCTATGTTAATACACTATCTTATTACACAGGTCGATCTCTAACTTATAACACGATACTGTCGAAGGAAAAACGAATCTCTAAGTAAATAAATCTCTAAGTTATTACACTTTCCCTCTTCTAATAAGCGTAAGCCAATATGTGTTCTTTTATTTACAATGATTATCCATTGTCCATGTAATGAAGTATGTAATGAAGTATTTTGCCTACTTCATTTTTCTGTGGTTTGTCATAAATTGGTTAATTAGAAGTTGATTAACTAGAGATATGATTTTTTTTATAAGCACGTTATCAAAGTACTGAAATCTAAACATTTTTTATTAAATTTTCTAATAAACATCTAATTAAGTGGCCCAATAAAATGCTTTGGCACATTTAGTTTGAATGTGTTCAATAGTCATGTAAATGAAAATTAGATAAACAAATGGAAAGTTTTAGATTTTTTCTTTAACACAATGATTAAGTAGTCTACGGACATAGTGTTGGGAAGCGTGACATAAAAACGACTTTAAAAGACGACATTTACTTAAGAAAAAGTCCAAACAGTATTCGCATTCAACCCTAAAATGTCGCCACGTAGAAATGCATTAAAAAGTGATTACAGTTGCTGTTTATGAATAAAAATTTAGTGACAATAATACAGCAGTAAGTTCAGTGTAACCAATACAAAAACCCGGATGAATTAATTGGTTAGTAAGTTTATATTTGTAATTTTCTAATTACTTTTGTTTGTGTGAAGCATAACTGACTTAAACATAGGAGTTAATGATATACTTTGCTCATTTTTAAAAACCTGATTTCACCACCCTAATTACCATTAAAAAAATTATCATTTTAAAATGCCAACTTACGTTGATAATACGGAAATGAACCCTGAAAGTCGTCAGGTTAATTGTCGTATTTTTAATGGAGTCTGACCATTTTAATGCTATTTTTTTGCAGATTTTGACACCAAGTACGATGGTCAAATCAGATTTTTTTTTAATGCAGGATAAAATTATGATTTTTTCTGTGAATTTCCATTGAAAAAATAGAGTATTGGAGCAAACGTCACGGTAAGACCCAAGCCAGGAACGTTAATTTTGTTTTGTTTTGTTATTGTAAGGCGAAAAGCACATTGAGGCTATTATCGCCTCCCTGGATGTAAGTGTGGGTGTAAAGTGTTAAAGTCATAAATGAATTGTTGTAAGTGTAAGTGTGTGATAGACTCGGGTACCGCGAGGGACGTCTAAATCCTCTAAATAGGTGCAGTTAGTCTGCACCCCCTTGCGGGGAAGGAACCTTAAATGGACACCCTTCCTGACCTCACTTTTTGAGGGATCGTTTATATAGTTTGATGTTAAAAAATAATCAAAGAAAGGAATAGGAATGTAAGTGCAAGGTTGTAAGAAAAAAATTCCTATGAGGATACGTCTTAATGAGGGTTCTATGAATGTACGTCCATGAGAGGTGCTTAGTTTTCCATCTGTCTGTACGTATGTCGCATTGTTTAAACTTTGTAACTCAATAACCGCTAACATTACGCAAATGAAACTTCATACATATGTTTACGTTAGCAAGACAATATTACAAAAAGTGTTGAAAATGTCATCTATTTTAAAAATGGCGGTCATCTGAAATGTTTAAATTAAAATAACATAAAATGGAAGAGGTTTAAAAAATATTATAAAAACGACATGTTTGTGTTTTTTGTTTGAAAGTTAACTTTTGCTTCAAAGCAATTTTATGTTAAAAACGAAACAGTGTTGTAAAATACGATTATATGTTCTGTTATAATACGAAAACATTAGTGCAGATTCACTACAAAGGATATTTTGGTAGTTTTAACAGCTGATATGTGCCAAAATAATAAGGGAATGTGTAATAGCTTAGAGATTTATTAACTTAGAGATTAGTTTTTCCTTCGACGGTACCGTGTTATAAGTTAGAGATCGACCTGTGTAATAAGATAGTGTATTAACATAGAGACTACAGTTCCGTCAAGTGTGTTGCACCGTGTGTATATGTTGCCGACGCCGTTGCTTGCAGGCGCTTCAGTAGCTTTACAGTTTATAGTTGAATATATTGTCAACACTATGGTCAACAACATATCTAAATGTTTATTTTTGACAATTACCGGTATAGAAAAATAGAAATATTGGTGTCTTATCGAAAAAAAACAACGTAAGTTTATATGAATTCATAATTAATTCTTTAATTTAGGGCTGTTTTCTTAATTCAATTCAGATATGGTTTGAATAAAACAGCCTCCAAACAATATTTTATATTATTATTACTATTACTATTACTGTTACATATGTAAATTAGTATACATTTACAGCATTGCACATAAGCCTTTAAGAACAAAACCTATCCAAATGAACTTTATATTTTAATAATATATCTTTCTTTAACTGAGCGAATTCTACTTGTTAGATAAAAGATACTTAAGCGCCTGCAAGCAGCGGTGTCGACAACATATACACACGGTGCAACACACTTGACAGCACTGTAGTTTCTAAGTTAATACACAGTACGGAACCTCTATCTTATTACACAGGTCGATCTCTAACTTATGACACGGTACTGTCGAAAGAAAAACGATTCTCTAAGTTAATACATCTCTAAGCTATTACACCTTCCCAATAATAACACCTGATAATTCAATAAAACAATCATTGCTAAATTTAATGACGGCAAGTCAAGCTTGTTTTTGATGAGTAACACACAGAATGAAGCAAATGATAGTTTAATTATGGAACAAATAAAAACATTTCAGGTATTCTTACCAAACGTGGCCGTATGGAGTTTCAAGTTTCTAAGGTTTTGAATTCGTGTCTCTCTGAGTCGTTGATGAATTGTTGCAAACTTTGTGTTAAGTGAAATTTAAAGTAACAAATTAAACGTTTAGGTTAACGAATCATATGCAGTCTAATGCAGTCATGATAGATAGTGATTTTTTGCAAAAAGGAATTACAGAAAATTATTGTTATAAGCAACTGTTCACGCAATGAACAATCTTAAGCAGTAACTTTTTAAATTTGTAAAACTTTATTGTATAAATGTAGTAGATCATGTATCGGTATAATTTCGTAATACTGTATCTTGTTATTTCTTGTGTGATAGCCTAAATACAGACCAGATAATAATAAAAATATAAATGTTATCGTTTTTTACTTTTTATTTTAATTTTATAAATGCAAATATTAATACTGAATAACGTAAATTTCAAAACACTATGTGTAAGTCCTACACGACATTCTATAAAGTATCTGTGTTAATTTATTAGGTCATCTAGTTCGTGACCTGAGAAGGACCGCTCTTTCTAATACTAGCTTTGCATCGAGACCAACAGGTCGAGCCACTGGTCACTAGTACACCTGTTTGCAACCAGCCAGCGGCAGTCGGCAGGGCGAGGGCAGCCGGGAACTGGGAAGACTCAAGAGTGAAAGGCCGTTCAGAAAGGATGT
The DNA here is from genome assembly GCA_022606455.1 of Callitettix versicolor. Taxonomy (NCBI): domain Eukaryota; kingdom Metazoa; phylum Arthropoda; class Insecta; order Hemiptera; family Cercopidae; genus Callitettix; species Callitettix versicolor. The sequence goes on along the minus strand of CM040184.1, from coordinate 18,412,151 downwards.
TGAAAATACAGCTTCTTGATTATGTTCTAAGACTCAGTAACTGTACAATCTGTAGCCATGAGGTGATAAATGCTGCAAAAAGCGTGATAAAAAATTTCCAACAATATTCAAAAAGTCGGTAAAAACACAAGGAAATTAAGCTAATTTCTTAAAGTCTTATCAATATTTACTAAAAAACTTGGAAACATATAAAGTTTCAAAACTCAAATCACGGTACTAAATTTGAAATAAAATTTGCGGTTCAAATAAATCGAAAAAAATTCGACAGCGGTCAGGGTTTCTTTTTGTTTTTAAACTTAGGCTTACTGTCAGGCAGTAAATTGTTTTAAAATCAAAGTTAATATAGTGACTTATTTTATGAAGATAGTATAAATTCATTTAAAGTTGTATTTTGGAAAAAATAGGATATTAATAATTGTGTGTGTGTGTGTGTGTGTGTGTGTGTGTGTGTGTGTGTGTGTGTGTGTGTGTGTGTGTGTGTGTGTGTGTGTGTGTGTGTGTGTGTGTGTGTGTGTGTGTGTGTGTGTGTGTGTGTGTGTGTGTGTGTGTGTGTGTGTGTGTGTGTGTGTGTGTGTGTGTGTGTGTTTAGAAAAAAGGATCAACATTTTAAGGCTTGATTCCCTACATCAAAATTAGATGAAACGTTCCAATAAACATAGGTCCAAAAAGGCTTTGTTTTCTCTCTGGCCGCCATTTAATTTTTTATAAGAAACAACTTATATCTTGAGAACGGTTCAAGGTAGCTTCATGAAATTTGGCACACGTATACGTATCTGTATCGACGACTGTTTAAAAAAGTGCATACATTTTATCTTGAAAATTTTCAAAATGGCGGCCATTAAAATTTTTTAAATGAGAATAACTTTTTAATCTTATAATTTATGAAAATTACTTCAATTAGATAAAATATTGCCCGTTTTATTATGAAAAAAATGAAACTTTAAAAAAATTAATAAAAAAATAACTAAGTTACGACAAAATTTGTGATTTTTCAAGTATTTTCGTAATTTATGTAATTTTCGTGCTTTTTACTATAATATTTAGATTTTTTAAAATTATTTCTAGGTGCAATTAATAAAAGGTGTCACTTTATTAAAAATGTAATAAACTTTAAGATCTGCCATGTGCCCATTTTCCATAGGCGGAAATGACGTCGGCTCAAATTTCAGTTTTTGAAAGCCAGTAATGGCGCTTACACACATTTTGTGCTCATGAACGTGGCTTACTCGGTCATACTGTATGGAGGTCCGGTCTGGGAGGTGGCACTGCAATGCACTAGTACGTCAAGATGTTGGAGAAGGTGCAAAGGAGGATGGCGCTTAAATGCATTTGCGTGTACAGGACGGTGTCGACGCCAGCTGCTATCCTACTGGCCGGTACGCTGACGATCGATACTCTTGTCAGAGAAAGGTGCGCAAATCACTATGGTGGGAAGCGAGGGGAGACACTTAAAGGACATTGCAAGACAGGTGGGACCTTGGAGACAGTGGAGGATGTACGCGGCGAATGGTACAGGACGTGGAGCGGTGGTGCGATAGGAAGAAGGGTGAAGTAGGCGCTGAACGGCCATGCGTACTTACACCGCTCTGTATGTACTTAGGTGAAGAGGACAATGCTGAGCCGGGACCTTGGAGACAGTGGAGGATGTACGCGGCGGATGGTACAGGACGTGGAGCGGTGGTGCGATAGGAAGAAGGGCGAAGTAGGCGCTGAACGGCCATGCGTACTTACACCGCTCTGTATGTACTTAGGTGAAGAGGACAATGCTGAGCCGGGACCTTGGAGACAGTGGAGGATGTACGCGGCGGATGGTACAGGACGTGGAGCGGTGGTGCGATAGAAAGAAGGGCGAAGTAGGCGCTGAACGGCCATGCGTACTTACACCGCTCTGTATGTACTTAGGTGAAGAGGACAATGCTGAGCCGGGACCTTGGAGACAGTGGAGGATGTACGCGGCGGATGGTACAGGACGTGGAGCGGTGGTGCGATAGGAAGAAGGGCGAAGTAGGCGCTGAACGGCCATGCGTACTTACGACGCTCTGTATGTACTTAGGTGAAGAGGACAATGCTGAGCCGGGACCTTGGAGACAGTGGAGGATGTACGCAGCGGATGGTACAGGACGTGGAGCGGTGGTGCGATAGGAAGAAGGGCGAAGTAGACGCTGAACGGCCATGCGTACTTACACCGCTCTGTATGTACTTAGGTGAAGAGGACAATGCTGAGCCGGGACCTTGGAGACAGTGGAGGATGTACGCGGCGGATGGTACAGGATGTGGAGCGGTGGTGCGATAGGAAGAAGGGCGAAGTAGGCGCTGAACGGCAATGCGTACTTACACCGCTCTGTATGTACTTAGGTGAAGAGGACAATGCTGAGCCGGGACCTTGGAGACAGTGGAGGATGTACGCGGCGGATGGTACAGGACGTGGAGCGGTGGTGCGATAGGAAGAAGGGCGAAGTAGGCGCTGAACGGCCATGCGTACTTACGACGCTCTGTATGTACTTAGGTGAAGAGGACAATGCTGAGCCGGGACCTTGGAGACAGTGGAGGATGTACGCGGCGGATGGTACAGGATGTGGAGCGGTGGTGCGATAGGAAGAAGGGCGAAGTAGGCGCTGAACGGCAATGCGTACTTACACCGCTCTGTATGTACTTAGGTGAAGAGGACAATGCTGAGCCGGGACCTTGGAGACAGTGGAGGATGTACGCGGCGGATGGTACAGGACGTGGAGCGGTGGTGCGATAGGAAGAAGGGCGAAGTAGACGCTGAACGGCCATGCGTACTTACACCGCTCTGTATGTACTTAGGTGAAGAGGACAATGCTGAGCCGGGACCTTGGAGACAGTGGAGGATGTACGCGGCGGATGGTACAGGACGTGGAGCGGTGGTGCGATAGGAAGAAGGGCGAAGTAGGCGCTGAACGGCCATGCGTACTTACACCGCTCTGTATTTACTTAGGTGAAGAGGACAATGCTGAGCCGGGACCTTGGAGACAGTGGAGGATGTACGCGGCGGATGGTACAGGACGTGGAGCGGTGGTGTGATAGGAAGAAGGGCGAAGTAGGCACTGAACGGCCATGCGTACTTACACCGCTCTGTATGTACTTAGGTGAAGAGGACAATGCTGAGCCGGGACCTTGGAGACAGTGGAGGATGTACGCGGCGGATGGTACAGGACGTGGAGCGGTGGTGTGATAGGAAGAAGGGCGAAGTAGGCGCTGAACGGCCATGCGTACTTACACCGCTCTGTATGTACTTAGGTGAAGAGGACAATGCTGAGCCGGGACCTTGGAGACAGTGGAGGATGTACGCGGCGGATGGTACAGGACGTGGAGCGGTGGTGCGATAGGATGAAGGGCGAAGTAGGCGCTGAACGGCCATGCGTACTTACACCGCTCTGTATTTACTTAGGTGAAGAGGACAATGCTGAGCCGGGACCTTGGAGACAGTGGAGGATGTACGCGGCGGATGGTACAGGACGTGGAGCGGTGGTGCGATAGGAAGAAGGGCGAAGTAGGTGCTGAACGGCCATGCGTACTTACACCGCTCTGTATGTACTTAGGTGAAGAGGACAATGCTGAGCCGGGACCTTGGAGACAGTGGAGGATGTACGCGGCGGATGGTACAGGACGTGGAGCGGTGGTGAGATAGGAAGAAGGGCGAAGTAGGCGCTGAACGGCCATGCGTACTTACACCGCTCTGTATGTACTTAGGTGAAGAGGACAATGCTGAGCATAGCCTTTTTAAATGTAATAATTTTGAACGTCACCGAGCTGTTGGGGAAATAGCACACAAGACAACAGTGGATACAATGATGACAAGAGAGGAAAACTGGAGGAAAGTCACCGGATAATTCAGAGCAATTCTTGTACAAGAAGAGGTAGCTACCAGACATGTAAGAAGATAAAGCAACATAAGGAAGTGAGGAAGGAATCGTGGCGTACGTCTAGATGTGTGATCCCTAGTCTGCGCTGATGGAAAGAAATGCAAAGAAGTGTCAACAAAGTAACTGGAAATCGAACCAGTTTTTAAAATCAGTTCAACAAATGTTGGTTATGCGGTCACTGTACCAATGTTTTAAATAAAAGAATTTTTACAATTTGAAAGTAAGTAAGACTAAACCAAAATAAAATTAAAACCGAACACAGGTTAAAAAAAAATCAAATATGTGTTAATTTAAGAACTTTTACCGAAAGAGCAATTGAAAAGTAATGTTTGAAAATTTAAAAATTGTCTTAAAATGAAGTACATAACGCACTTCATCGAAATTGGTTAATTATTAATTTAATCTCTAACATTGTCCATAGATTAAAAAAGCGGAGGTTTTTATAAGCATAGATAAAAAGCACTTTTTGGATTCAATAGGCTTGAAAACGAGTAATTCACATCAATCAAAAACTCAAAATAAACTTTTTGCGTGTACGTAATAGTTTCTAAATACTTCTTACAGCGAGAAATTAAACATAATATAAAAAAACAAATTATAGGCCTACGAAGCATGAACATGTAAATAAAAAAAAATTTAACGTTTTATTTCAGGTCCGTCTTTCTTCAAGGTCTTTTCACAATGGTTTCTAAGACAATCAAAACAAATGAAGCCAGCCCACATGTTTGCCACCATATTTGGCGGCCCAAACAACTGGTTTTCTATTTTAAAACTTCACAAATTAGAAGAGCACATCTTGGCTTTTCAATTGCAAATTGTCCAACCACTTAACGCCTCTATAGCTTCGTTGTTCTGACTCAAGCTAATTTTTGTTATAGCTCTAATCAAATGAGAATAATAGGATATATTATAGAGGCTATTCAACAACTATTTTGGTGTCAACATAAGATGTCTAGACGCCGAGATTTTTGAATCACGATTGTTTATTTTCAAGGTTTAAATCCAAATATGGAAAAAATAACTGGTACAACGAATGTTTTAATAATAAAACCAAGTGACCAATTCACATTCAGTAATAAATCAAAAATAAAAACAAACTTTTCATGCAGAGAATGGATTGAACTGTTGCCAGAGTTTCAGCAGTGGATAAAGCAATCCATGGCGCCAATGAATACAGTCTACACCCAGGACAATAAAAACGTGATAAAACTTCATATTACGGATCATTAGATATAATGTACGTATTTATAGGGAATATTGTTCGCTTAGGCCAGTGAACAATTTGGTATGTTACGTTATCAACACTTTAGTTTTGTTGTGGCCTATTTAGCGTTCGTTACTTGACTATGACATGTTCATTTTCAGAGTAACCTACAGTTTTTCCTAAGTATAAGTTTGATATTATTTGTAACAAATACCCATTTAATTGATACTTCAAAGGTATATTTATATTATATATATATATAATTACTGAATAGGGCCTATTCATGTTTGTTTGAAACCTAAAACTAATTTTCATAATTTCAAAATAATTTAAATGTACGTAAACTTTAAACTTTTTCTCAATTTTCTTTTTTTTTCATATTTTTGTTAACATATTTTCAGAATACTTATTGTTTTATGATTTACAGGTAGTCCATATTAAACACACACACACACACACACACACACACACACACACACACACACACACACATATATATATATATATATATATATATATATATATATATATATATATATATATATATATCTGCGCATAGACCCTGTTGGATCACGCAAAGCACTCCGACTCATGTCTTGTTCCTTCTAATCCTCCACACCTCCCTCATCCTGTCCCCATGGATCCTCTTCCGCTCCTCCGTCCATTTTACCCCTGCTCTCTTTGGGATTTCATTCTCTGGGATCTTCCAACCGAGCATCTTTTTCCTGTATGCGTGTCTATCTTCAACATCTGTTGAGTCTATTCCTGCGTCATGTAGGTCTATTCTGACTTGTGAGATCCACGACGTTGTTGATTTGACACCTTGTATATACTTAAGGATTCTGTTAGCAAGTCTCGTTGTTGGGAGTCTACTGATGTGTCCATAGAACCGAAGCCTCCTTCTTCTGATATCTGCTGCCAGGTTTGATATCTTCTCTGTGGTCTTCCGGGAGTGCAACCTGTATCCATCTTCTTTTAATCTCGGGCCAAGGATCTTTCTCAAGATTTTGCGTTCTTCCTTCAAAATACCCTTCATGGTAGCTTTTGTGTGGAGTGCTAGCGTCTCGCTTGCATATAATATCTCCGGTTTTATGACTGTGTTGTAGTGTCTGATTTTTGTGTGCGTCGACATACATCTCTTATTGTAGATATCACGCGTTATACCAAAAGCCCTCTTCATTCTCAGTAGCCGAACCTTTTGCGCAGCCTTCTCGCCACCTGTGGGTTCAAGAATTTCTCCCAGATATTTGAAGTGCTTGACTCTGTTTATCTTACCATATTTTGTGTTTAGTTCTTGAATATTTAATTTTGTACAGAAGAATTAGGTTTTTTTTAACGAGATCTGTAGACCGACCCTCTCTGCACATTCCTTTAGGACTTCTATCTGTTTAATCGCTGTTGTTTCATTATCTGTGAGTATGGCCAGGTCATCTGCAAAAGCTAGGCACGCGATTTCTGTGTTGTCCTTAGGTCTTCCAAGTCGAACTGGTTTCCAGTGCCCTTCAATTTTTAATTCTTTCTCCCATTCCCTGATAACTTTTTCCAACACCAGATTGAAAAGGAGAGGCGAGAGTCCATCTCCTTGGCGAACTCCAGTTGTGATCAGGAAGGGTTTGGAAATTTCCCCCATAAATTTCACCTTAGCGATTGTGCCTGTCAGTGTTTGTTTGATCAGTCGCAGTGTTTTAGGATCAAGTCCATGTTCTTCCAAGATATTAAACAAAGATTTTCGATCAATGGAATCGTACGCTTTTTTAAAATCTACGAACGTACAGATCACTCGGACATTCCTTTTAGCTTTTACTTGCAATATTGTTTTCAGGTTGAAAATTTGTTCTGTGCACGAGCGACCCGGACGGAAGCCTGCCTGGTACTCAACAATTCTGTATTCTATCTGTTTTTGTGTTCTTTGAAGAAGACATGTTGAGAGTATTTTGTAAGTAACCTGTAGGAAAGAAATTCCTCTGTAGTTGTCCACGTCTGTTCTGTCTCCTTTCTTGTGTAGGGGTGAATAAGAGCACACTTCCAGTCATCCGGTAATTTTTCCGTTCGCCAGATATCCGTGATGATATTTGTTAATTCCTGTAATGAGTTCGGTCCGAGATTCTTAGAAGTTCTGCAATGATTCCATCTTCTCCGGATGCCCAGTTGTTTTTCAGTCTATGTATGTTATCCTCGATTTCTTCTTGTGTTGGTGGTAACGATTCAGGGTAAGTGTCAGCACAGTTTTCTTTAGGGAACCGTCTGCTGGGTTCGGGGCAATTAAGGAGGTCAGAAAAATATTTTGCTAACTTATATATATATATATATATATATATATATATACACACACACACACACACACACACACACACACACACACACACACACACACGAGCGAACACACACACGAGCGAACACAAGTAGTCATCTTTCAAGTAATATGTTTTCATCATTATGATTTCTCTGAAAATCAAAATTCAAACCTTAAAAGCGATTCGACTTCAGACACACCAGTATGTTCAGTTAGTTTCACCAGTATTTTACTTCACCGTTTTAAAAATAAAGAAATTACTTTAAAATCTTCAAACACTTTTGGATGAGTACAATAATATATTTTCGTGTACACAAAAATAATTTGTTGTTGTATAAGGCTCAAAATATTTTTAATTTATTTTGCTTCAAATTTAGAAATCTATTACTATAAAAAATCTATCTTGAAGGTTCGCGAGCTAGTGATAAACAACCGGAAATACTACACAAATATAAGTGGCCTAAATAATTCAATACTATAATCAGTTTAAACAGATTTGTTAACATTTTTTGTCATTCATAAAGATTTATAATTTGTGTCACTTTATGAACTAAAAAAGCTTTTCCAGACTAAAATCGTAATAATTATAACAGGATTTATTTTGGCTTTTCCAACGTGTTCCTGAAATACGTACACTTGATTGACATGTGTTTAAATTATATATTATTAAAATTTTTATAATGCGACTTTGAAAAAAATATATCTATGACCGGTTAGTCGGAGTTTTACAGTTCAAAAGAACTGATGCAAACTGGTATCAATGAGTCAATAAAGTTTGTCTGTCTGTCTGAATAATTTATTTGTTTATTACTATTATTTTAATTTTTCAAAATTTGCCTTACCAGTTGACACGTAAGTAATTATTTTCAAATTAAATTTAATGAAATAAACTGAATTGCCATTTTCCAATATAATCCTAAAATAAACATCAGCTTTAACTATGCTGAGACACGTTCTGCAATGCAAAGCATTTGGCTTGTGTCCAATTATAATATGGAAATTTGTTTCTGGAAGTACAGTGTACTAAAATACTTGAAGATTCGAGATTCATTTTTGTGCAATTTGGAAGTAAGAAATATATTTACCTTAATAAGGTCAACTTGAGTGGTTTTGCGTCCCGTTCAGATGAAGGCAAATAGAAGCGTTCAACACTTAAAATCTCATTTACTTCCGAATATCTGAAAAAACAATCTTTGTTTGCAAAACTGAAGTCTTGCTGTTTTGTTTTCCAGCCTGTATACACCCAAACTGCTCAAATGTTTTTTTTTACAATTGTGTAAAAGTTTTTTAAGGCTGTGTAAAATTTAGTAAAAAAAAATGTGTAAAACATCTTTCTTAAAAATGTTAAAATTAATAAAATTACAACAGAACATAATACAACACAGTTCTTTACTTTTTAGAACAAAATTTGTCGTTGTCTACAAAATAAGTAAATAGTGAGATTTGTGTTTTCTTTTGCTAGACCAAATCAACATTGGCCAATCAACTAGTGCATTTAACCAAGTAGGCCTACTGCTGAACAATACGAACATGATATTGGTGTTCATAAATTACTTTCTGCGTGAACTAAACAATTTCCATTTGCAACCATTTCGATTGCATTAGGAGGGTCTCTAGCGTTCTGTCCTGTTTTATTGCACATCGACAACCTCGCCCTATCCCCTCTGTGACAGTCTGCCTGTTCTTCCACGAGAACGAAGAATGATAGATTTACTGTCGTTAAAAAATACCCTACCTTTTAGTAAGTTTATTACAATAGTAGCTCAAAGAACAGTATATTCTTAATTAATGTGTACAGAACTCCATGTCAGCGCCATAACATTTGCTGCCAATCTAACCGGTGGCCGTAAGGTTAGGTCTACTGGGCAATTTTATGCTCTTTTTCAATGAAGCGGTCAAAATTATGATTAGGTTCTGCTGTTCAGCAAGTATTACATGAAATAACCAGCCACTACACTCTCAACGTTAAATCAAAGCCGGCCATCTTGAAACGGAAATGAATGAGAAAAAGATCATGCCTTTCGGACTCTATACAAGGTACCGACTTCGTACCAAATTTCAAAACAATCGCCCAACGCGTTTGATTAAAATAGCGTACACTCGTCAAAAGCCGCCATTTTAGAACAGATGTAAATGGAGAAAAATCTTACACATACGTCATTTGGGCTTTACACAAGGTACCTTCGTATAAAATTTTAAAACAATTGCCAATGCGTTTGGCTGAACTGCGAGCACTCTTTATTTTAAATCAGAGGCCGCCATCTTGAATGGGAGAAATCTGAATGGAAGTGAATGGGGGGGGGGAGTCTTACGAATACTTCGTTCGGGCTTTATATAAGCTATCTCCGTACTAAATTTCAAAACAATCAGTTAATGTGTTTGGTTAAAACTGCGCAACAAAGAAGCAAACCAAATGCTGAATGCCGGATAGCCACCAAAAGCGGAATAGACTACGCGTTTAAAACCTAACCTATTGTTTTAACGTAATTGCGGCTACTGAAAGCTGAACGGAGTTTCGTTTTTAGTGGCACTTATATACTTACAAATTTTTTAACGGTTTTATGTGCATAGTCCGCTTTGCTCGCGTGTCCACCCAGCCTCAAAATGTAATACGAAATATTATTCTAGGAAATATCATTAAGTTTCCAACTAGTTATGAATACAAACTTCACGGAAGAACAATGTTCCTGAAAACAAATAGTCCAGGCTACGTACAGTGTTTGACTCTAAATAATAGAAAACAAATAGTCCAGGCTACGTACAGTGTTTGACTCTAAATAATAGAAAACAAATAGTCCAGGCTACGTACAGTGTTTGACTCTAAATAATAGAAAACAAATAGTCCAGGCTACGTACAGTGTTTGACTCTAAATAATAGAAAACAAATAGTCCAGGCTACGTACAGTGTTTGACTCTAAATAATAGAAAACAAATAGTCCAGGCTACGTACAGTGTTTGACTCTAAATAATATTAAAAAAAGCAAGAATAACCGCATCCCAGCGTGTTTCACACTAAAGTCAGGTTTTAATTATCAAGTACCAGCCTGATAAAAGGCCCCGACAAACTACTTGAAGTTTATGGCACTTGAGGCAAGGATGCTGGAGGGCGGGACGGGGGCTACATCAGCACAGCCACCCTCGCCATCTGCCTGCCTGGCTGATAACGTCAGACGCTTCCTTCATAAAGTCTCAAGGTAAGACATATACTGGAAACCATTTACAAAACTCATTAAGATGAAACAATAAAACCAAGCTTTACTAATGAGTTTTGTAACTGAAAGCTAATCAAATAAACGGGGGAAGAAAAATGCATCGCTTTGTACAAGTAGACTAACAAATTGTTTTAAGAATTAAAATTAGTAATAAACTATAAAGTGCCTGCAAATAATTTTTATTTACCTTTGTCGTTACTAAAAATTCACGTAGATAACGCTAGTAGCAAATCAAAATTATTAGGAAAACATTTATGGGAATCAGTTGTAGTCTACAGATTTGAATTTAGGTTGTATTAAAAATATATTGTGAAGATTTATTCAGTGTATTAAATGAAAATTTAATAGAAAGCATTATTTTGCTGGCTAGTATAAATAAAGAAGCTCATTTTGAGTAAATATTTCTACAGCTTGAAACTTTGTCGAAAGTGTTACGCAGTTAAGGATGACGTTATAATGTCAAGGTCGGACATTTGTTGCATCGAATTAAAACATTTTGAAACTGGGTTCTAATTAATATTCCCCGAGCTGGACAGCTTGGACCTGATTACACTAATCCGCTTGGGTAAGGCTTTATTTCAGCGGCCTCTTTATCTGTTCATTGCATTTAGTTTTTGTGTTTTTTTTTTAATTTAAAAAATTCAAGAAATGATTTACGGAAAGAAGAATGAATTATATAATGTATCACCAATGAAAACTTTGAAAATTTTGATTTTCGAATATCTTTGAAGATTTCAGAATTACTTATTAATTTTTGTTGTTTTTATTTTAAGGCGAAAAGCACATTAAGGCTATTATCGCCTCCCTAAATGTAAGCGTGAGTGTAAAGCGTTAAAGTCGCAAGTGTAGTGTTGTAAGTGTTAGTGTGTGTGTTAGAGTCGGGTACCGCAAGGGACGTCTAAACCCTCTCAATAGGCACCCCACTGCGGGGTACACACAATAAAACAGATGACTGTCTGATGTTAATGTGAAATTCGTTGTCAGTACTGTTTAAATAATATCCCTTGATATATTTATATATTATATATATATATATATATATATGGGTCGGTCTACAGATCTCGTTTAAAAAAACCGAATTCTTCTGTAAAAAATTAAATATTCAAGAACTAAACACAAAATATGGTAAGATAAACAGAGTCAAGCACTTCAAATATCTGGGAGAAATTCTTGAACCCACAGGTGGCGAGAAGGCTGCGCAAAAGGTTCGGCTACTGAGAATGAAGAGGGCTCTTGGTATAACGATAATACGTATCTACAGAGGGGGACAATATGAAGAGGGCTCTGATATCTACAATAAGAGATGTACGAGTATGTCGACGCACACAAAAATCAGACACTACAACACAGTCATAAAACCGGAGATATTATATGCAAGCGAGACGCTAGCACTCCACACAAAAGCTACCGTGGAGGGTATTTTGAAGGAAGAACGCAAAATCTTGAGGAAGATCCTTGGCCCAAGATTAACAGAAGATGGATACAGGTTGCACTATCGGAAGACCACAGAGAACCTGGCAGCAGATATCAGAAGAAGGAGGCTTCGGTTCTATGGACACATCAGTAGACTCCCAACAACGAGACTTGCCAACAGAATCCTTAAGTATATACAAGGTGTCAAATCAACAACGTCGTGGATCGCACAAGTCAGAATAGACCTACATGACGCAGGAATAGACTCAACATATGATGAAGATAGGCACGCATACAGGAGAAAGATGCTCGGTTGGAAGGTAAAAAAGAAAATGAAATACCAAAGAGAGCAGGGGTAAAATGGACGGAGGAGTGGAAGAGGATTCATGGGAACAGGATGAGGGAGGTGTGGAGGATTAAAAGGAACAAGACATGAGTCGGAGTGCTTTGCGTGATCCAACAGGGTCTATGCGCAAATAATAATAATAATAATAATAATTATTATTATTATTATATATATATATATATATATTTCGTTATAAATAATATCTGTTATAATAATACCTTATTAATAACATCAACTGTTTTAGTTTCTTTTTTAAATAGTACAAAAATGTAGAAACGGCTTGAATCATTGTATACTCAAGTTAAAAAAAAATGTGCAGCCAGTCATTTACAGCTCTTGACGACAGGATGTGACTCGAAAATACAGATTGCCCTAAAAAGAGCAAAATGTGCTTTATGAGATACTTTAAATGAAATCACACCAGTTTTTGTATATATTTTTTCTTCTGTATAAGATCGAAATATTTTGCATATTTTAGATGCTTCTGTTTTTATAACATTGCGGAAACTTGCATACGCTCTGCAGATTGCACTTCAGTTAATTTAGAAATTTGTAATTAAATTAAAAATGTTCAAGGCTTGCCACGCTTGGACTACCTGGAACTACGGGAAATATTAGTGTTGTCCTGTTCGTAATTACTGGCAAAAATTACGTCAAGTGATTATGAATAACTGTGTAGACAAACAAAATTTTTAAACCGTCCTGTAGGCTTAAAATAATGGGACAGATGGTTTCAATACACAAAGCACATTTTGGAGAACTCTGTTCGTAGACGACTGGTTGCGCTGTTTCCATTTTCGTATCACACTGTATTAAATTAAAACTTTCAACAGACCTAATGTTTTTTTATTACACATTATACGCATATAACATTGACAACAGTTATTATCCGATTTAATTTCTTCACAGAGTATTCTAAACATGAAATTTCAATGGAACGAAGCTCGGTTACCCGATATTTTTAATTTTATGTCTAAAAACAATCTAATTACATTGAAATACTTTTTTATATTTATATTTTATTTTTTAAATTTATAGCTTTTGTGCGTAAACTACCTTATACACGTTCTTAATGAACGCTAAGTGAGGAATTCATTCATTCAACAAAATGTTCGTCGTACGTGTTTTTGGTAATCTATAACACACACACACACACACACACACACACACACACACACACACACACACACACACACACACACACACACACACACACACACACACACACACACACACACACACACACACACACACACACACACACACACACACACACACACACACACACACACACACACACACACACACACACACACACACACACACACGCACGCACGCACGCATACACACACATACGCATACACACAAATACACACACACATGCACACACATACACACACACACACATACGCACACACACAAAACACACACACACACACACACACACACACACACACACACACACATATATATATATATATATATATATATATATATATATATATATATAAATATATATATCTATATTTATATGGCTTTATATTCCACAATGGCTTTTCAAAACGCAGGATATTACAAAAAGTTGCAAAATGTAAATGATATTTACGTATTTTATATTTTAAGCTCGTGACGCGAAACTCTTTACTGAATGACAAGTAAATTACCAACTGCGAATGGTGTTTCCGAAATTCTAAGTTTATAATAGGCCGTTTATGGTAACTGGAGATAATTTATAAATGTCACGAAATTGTCATTCTGAGGTTGTTTTGTATTCACGATAAGTTTCTTAATTAAACGTTCTTCAACGCGTTATACACACAACGCCCGTTTCATTGACGCTAATGTCCTGAACAGAATCATTAATTGGGAGAAGGACTTTTAAGTACCCAATCTAATAGGTGTGGATTCTAAAGCTTCAAAAATTTGTAAACTTTGAGGTTACAAAACGCGTTGTACATTATTAAAAATAAATGTAAATACCCTATTATATAAACAAGAAGAATCAAATTATAAGTTCAATAAGAGTTTGGAAATAAACTAGGTTATGTTTACTTATATTATTAATAAACTTTGTAATAACATAAAATTGTTTAACGTCTGTCTCTCTGTCTGGCACTGAGAAACAGGTCAAGGAAACTAGAGCACCTGATTTACCCTGCAATGGTGTTATATTTACTTTAAACGTAACATTTGTTCAACACGCTTTTAGCAACTAATATATGAAACAATTTAGACCTCTACATAATATATACTTTAATAGTTGTCATGACTTAGATTATAATAACGTGTAGACACTATGCTTTTTTTTTGTCATGTAACAATCACTAATAAGCCACACGTTTTTTTACATCGACCTAACCTAAAATTAAAAAAATGTGAAAATAAACTTAATCGAGGTAATTTTTTAATTTTATTCTGTATTTTGTGTCATTTTTCATTCAAATTTCATGGAATGACTAGAGTTGTGATTCTATGTATTATTAGAATTTCATTATTATTTAGTATAATAAATATCTTTTACAAATGGATAAAAAATTATATATGTATATGTATGTATATATATATATATATATATATATATATAGACCCCCTATATATATATATATATATATATATATATATATATATATACCCCTCAGGGGGTGCAGACTAGCTGCACCTACTGAGAGGATTTAAACGTCCCTCACGGTACCCGAGTCTAACGCACACTTACACTTGCAATACTATACTTACGACTTTAACACTTTACACTAAAAAATTAAGATAATAAACTATGACAACTGCACATTGTGTGAATGCCCAAACACCATCATGAACAAGGACCATCTCCTGGTCTGCAGAAAATTAGATGAAGAAAAGCCGAGAAGAGACTTCCCTGGCCTCTACTGGGAAGCAAGATCAAAGATGGCGTGAGCCAGTGGAAGCCATTGGAAAACAACAACACTTTACACTCATACTTACATTTAGGGAGGCAATAATAGCCTCAATGTGCTTTTCGCATTTAAAAAAATAGAATTTCAGCGTAGTTTATCAAGTTGATTTTGAAAAATTGGGTTTCTTAGATCGTTACCGCCGATTTTTTTTATTCATGATATCTTCTAAGCCGAACTTTTCTAAGGATATAGTAACCACTAATAAGTATAAAGTAGATCTGTTGATTTGTTAGGAAATTAGCGCAGCTTGTCTTATCAACTATTTATGTAACTGATCTTAAAATGTATTTTAACATATGTTTAAGTAACAATTTATGTAACATAAATATTATGTTATGTTTTCATATACAGTAGTACACAAGTACGCAGATTTGGTTGTACCTAATTACGAATATTGGCTATCATCATATATTTTAATGATCAGAGGAAAGCAATACTTCGGCAAAATATGCTAAAAATTTGGTGATTTTTGTAATTCGAACCAATTATTTAAATATCGTGCGATCAGAAACCCGAAAAAAATTGCGTGCTTAATTATTTATTCAAAGCAACTGTTTTATAATATTTTTCAGTGTTGCCTTTTTAAAATAATAACAATACGAAGCCAAAACTTCACCCTGTCACTTCGGAAGCTCTTCAACTGCTTGATAATCACCACTTAGATCGAAGCCTAACGAATTACATCTGGTCATCTAAGCCTAGATGCTTAGGCCTCGGTTACAATACTTAAAAAACTAAGAAAAACAGTCAGAGTTGATTCCCTGAGTGGTAAAAACAGAAATAAAGTCACCAAGGAAACAAACAAGACAAATCTACATACACAATAGCTAATAGGAATACCGTACCTGAATCTGTGTTCAAGACAACACCGAATGGATGTTTGGCACAGTCATCGATGATTGTTTAGGGTTATGATTTGAGAAACAAAGTGTATTGATTTATAGGCTATACACAATTGATTTCAAATTTCCGAATGAACAGTATCCAATTATGATCAAATCGACTTTTGCAAGTAAACAATTACATATTACAGTGTCCATAACTACCCTTGAGATTATTGATATGTGATGCAGAGTTTTATTAATTTTACTATTAAGTTTTACTATTCATTGTAGATTGCAGGCCTAATGAATTCGACGACAGCCTGATAATGACGTCCGTATGTAAAGAAACATGACGTTTCACTCGTGTTTGAAGTGATAATCAGATGGCTAAGAGACTTTGTCATACAAAAGAAGAGACTTAAGATACAAAAGAAACGATGCAATGAAGCCTAAACTAAATTTTATCAAACATTGTAACTCAAAGTATAAATATCACTGTTGCTTACCAGGGGTGACTTCGTCTGCTAAAGAGAGTGAAAGACTCTTCCTCTTCTCTTCCTCCTCCATGGCGCGCGTATCTCCCCTCAGCCCTTCACACCACAACACTCCGCTACTCCAGTCCGGCCACATCTCCGGTTTTCTGTTTTTGCATTTTACAAAGTTTTAACCGCTCCCTGATCCGCCATAAACATTAGGCTCGAGTTCACTTCTTGTATGAACAACATTTTGTTTATAAATTTATTTTTTTAAGTTTACACTTTTATAAAAAACTGTAGTTCAACAAACGTATCTAATTTGTACTGAAGGTTGTATATTGTTAATTATATATTGCATCTGTGAAACACTGGTTACAATAGCAATGTTTATTTACGAAATTAGAAAGTAAATATTTATTTAGAAAAATTATTTTGTAAAGTAAAATGAAAATATTTTAGACCTTATTGTAAAGGCGGCCTAGTTGATAGCGTACTAGGCTTTCGCCCCGAGGACCCGGGTTCGATTCCCGGGCAGGGCTTGGCATATTCATACGCTATAAATCATCCCATAGTTTGCATTAGCCCAAGTGTGCACAATAGTCGGACGTTAAACACAAAAAAAAAGAAAAGATATACACTTATTTATCCGTCTCTAATTTTCTTTAATCCAAGTAAGTCTTTACTTTTATTACAAGCTATTTAGAACTTAAATTGGTAATACATAAACTAAAAAATAGCTATATTTTGATTTTAAACAACTTTTAGGCTACGAAAAAATTATTTATTAAGGAATAAGATTAATAAAGAATAAGCTAAAGGCATTGTTTAACAGTATAAGTCTTTCCGGAAGGTGCAACACAATAATTTTGTAGTATTGATTAAATAATCAGCTGATATTGTAGCAGCAGATTACAGCATTAAAGCAAGAGTTCACAGGTTTGAGTTCGATAAGGAGAAACTATAACGACTTAATTATTTTCATTTTAAAAGCACTACAATTTTATAATGCAAAATAATTTACATACTGTTAGTTCTCTACAATGAAGTGAGTTTTTAAATCTCTAGTTTCAGAATTCGTCTTACTATATTGAGAAACACTTTTTTTTAAAGAACAAGGGAAGTCGTTAGTCATCGCTTTAGGCCTAACTGTGCGTGTCATGTGCGTAGGGGTGTGCAAATTGCGTGAGTCAAGTCCCCCCCCTTTACGCTCATACGTCAATTCGATGCGTGCTGGAGTGTTTTAGCCGAGCATTAATAATGCACAAATTGCGTCTGAAGCTTTCTTGAATGTGGTATTGCCAAGGGTTATTTTCCAGACAAGCGAATTAACTACTGGACCGACTGGTTACAAGAATTAAAACAAATTCACCGAGAAGTACCCTATGCAATTTTTACTTCACTGGCGTGTTGTGTTGGAAAACTTTTGGTTGAGATTTTATTAAAGTATCAAACTATCTTTGGAAGTTTCGCTGGCCAACCCCGTTCGCTGCACTCTCTGTATACCCACAAACACAGGAAGTAAAAATAATTCTAAACTGGAAGAATTTTAAACTCTTTTCATTGTTTTATATCCTAACCAAATATCATGTTTTGAAAATATTTGGAAGTGAGTAATAATTAGTGTCAGTCAGTTACCAGTGAGCTATCTATTATTATTTATTTATTTTTTTTATTTTTATTTTATTATTATTTTTTTTTTTGGTGTTTAACTTTTGACTATTGGGCACACTTGGGCTAATGCAGACGATGGGATGATTTATAGCATATGAAAATGCCAAGCCTTCGCCGGAAAATGGAACCCGGGTCCTCGGGGTGAAAGCCTAGTACGCTATCCACTAGGCCACCGAGGCGGCATTTTATCTATTTGAGGATTTTTTTTTTCGGCGAAAAACCGTTCAGGTTATCATCGCCGTCACGCAAAATGAAAGCATAAAAAAATTATACAAAATTTTACTTAAGTAAGAAGAAAACAACAACAAAAACAACAACAACAAACTATAAGAGTAAAATAAATTAAAAATTTAAATAACAGGTATAGCTATATTACACTTAAGAACTAAATAACAATTAATAATGAACACAATTTAATAACAATTTGTAAAAGTATATATAAACATAACAGAAATAAAGTTATTAGATAAAATAAATAAATAAGATAACACAAGAAATAACAAATATATATATATATATATATATATATATATATATATTTTAATTTTATTTAAAACATTCAGACGATGAAGGAAGTCTAGAACCTGGTCAACGGCCGAAGCACTATCTCCCAACATCGTCTGCAAACAGTTGCTCAGACCACACATAACACGCACATTTTGGAAACCATCACAATCTATTTGAGGAGCAACGGTCAACCAATCTTTGTTTTAGTGTTTAAAAAATGCACTTTTTAAGATACTATCCATAAACGCTATCCCAAGGATAACTTTGACGAGAAGGAAGCAGTACGAATGCAGAAATTTGATTATGCTAAATGAATAACTTTCACGGAACAAATTGTGTGCTATATTTAGGTATTCATTGTAGAACATATTCTTACAACAAGTTCAACGTAAGAGGCAGTTTATACAGTACTTGTTCAAGTTATACTAGTTTCGATGTCTTTTCCAATAATAAGGCATTTTAATACTTCATAGCGAATTTTACTGAGAAAACCAAAATAACTTTACGGAACAAAAGATCCTGACAGTCTGATATTACTTTCCTAACGGAGATTGTAATCACTGGTGCACCATTGAAACTAACAAGTACAAACGTAATGTTGGCTGACATTAGGTTTTATATTTTTTGTCCAAAGAACATTCTGACTATGTTCTGTTGACATAAATAATTGTAAAAATTGAGATAATTTGCGTAAAATAATCGTATGGCCTCGCAACAAAAATTATAAACACGTAAATTAAGTCATTAGTAAAATATTTGTAGTTATTGTGTATTGCTACAAAACAACTATGCCGATTATCAAACAACTTTAGTGTTAGAGTTAAACAAAAATTACAATAATAAAAAACCGATGTTATAAATATTTGTTTTTTTATACGGTAGGTATCATTTGTAATGTCATTGTTGTGTGCAATACGAAATT